>SJYT01046228.1:17529-44791 GCA_006410635.1 Cephalophus harveyi | reverse complement strand
GTCCATCCTAAAGGAGATCAGTCCTGGGTGTTCATTGGAAGGACTGATGTTGAGGCTGAAACTCCAAACTTCGGCCACCTGATGTGAAGAGCTGACTCGTTGGAAAAGACCCTGATGCTGGGAAAGATTGAGGGCAGGAGAAGGGGACAGCAGAGGATGAGAGGGTTGGATGGCATCACCGACTCAATGGACATGGGTTTGGGTGCACTCCAGGAGTTGGTGATGGACAGGGAGGCCTGGCATGCTGTGATTCATGGGGTTACAAAGAGTCGGACACAACTGAGCAACTGAAGTGAACTGAACTGATACTGTTTCTTTCCTTCTGCTTGTTTTGAGTTTAGTTCACTGGTTTCGTTTATTTGTTTGGGGTTAATTTGTCTATGCCTTGTGGCTTGCAGGATCTTAGTTTTCCCGCCAGGGTTTGAACCCGAGCCATAGCAGTGAAAGTGCCATGGCTTAACCACTGGATTGCCAAGGAAATCCCATACTTTGCTCTTCTTCAAGTTTTGTAAGGTGGAAGGTCAGATTACTGATATGAAATCTTTTTTCTTTTTAAATCCAGGTGCTTATAAATTTCCCTCTAAACCCTACATTATTTAGATCTCATAAGTTTTCATGCATTGTATCTTCATTTTCATCCACGTCAAAGTACTTTCCAGTTTCCCTTGTGATTTCTTTTTTGACCCACCGGTTAATTAGGAATGTTTCATTTAATTTCCATGTACATATGAATTTCCCAAATTTCTTTCTGTTATTATTTTTTTCTATTTCTATTGTGCTCAGAAAACATACTTTATAAGATTTCATTCCTTTTAAATTCGTTGAGTTTTATTTTATGACCTAATACATGGTCTGTCCTGGAGAATGTTCCAGGTGTACTTAAGAAGAGTGTATATTCTGCTATTGTTAAATGACATATTCTATAGATTTCTGTTAGGTCTAATTGGTTTATGGTGCTGTTCAGGTCCTCTATTTCTTCACTGATCTTCTGCCTAGTTGTTCTATCTATTATTGAAAGTAGGGTATTGAAGTGTCCAGCTATTGCAGTTGAATTGTGTTTTTCTCTTTTCAGTTCAATCAGGTTTTGCTTCATGTATTTTGGGGCTCCATTGTTAAGTGGCATCATCACATTTTTGTGATGGCTGTAAGCGCTAGTGAAAAGCAACACTGATTCATTGCCCCTGTCAAACTGGGATTTTAAAGGCATTTGGAAGTTTTTTTTTCCCCCCCCCCAGCATCTAGACCACTATGATGAACTATAGGGTAATGGTTAAAAACAGACTTATATAGTTATATGACAGCCTGGATGGGAGGAGAGTTTGGGGAAGAATCAGTTCAGTTCAGTTGCTCAGTCATGTCTGACTCTTTGCGACCCCATGAACCACAGCATGCCAGGCCTCCCTGTCCATCACCAACTCCTAGAGTTTACCCAAACTCATGTCCACTGGAGACAGTGATACCATCCAACCATCTCATCCTCTGTTGTCCCCTTCTCTTCCTGCCCTCATCAGGGTCTTTTCCAATGAGTCAGCTCTTCGCATCAGGTGGCCAAAATATTAGAATTTCAGCTTCAACATCAGTCCTTCCAATGAACACCCAGGACTGATCTCCTTTAGGATGGACTGGTTGGATCTCCTTGCAGTCCAAGGGACTCTCAAGAGTCTTTTCCTGTTAATACCACAGTTCAAAAGCATCAATTCTTCAGTGCTCAGCTTTCTTTATAGTCCAACTCTCACATCCATACATGACCACTGGAAAAACCATAGCCTTGACTAGACGGACTTTTGTTGGCAAAGTAATGTCTCCACTTTTTAATATGCCGTTTAGGTTGGTGATAACTTTCCTTCCAAGGAGTAAGTGTCTTTTAATTTCATGGCTGCGATCATCATCTGCAGTGATTTTGGAGCCCCAAAATATAAAGTCAGCCACTGTTCCACTGTTTCCACATCTATTTGGTCCCAGATGCCATGATCTTCGTTTTCTGAATGTTGAGCTTTAAGCCAACTTTTTCATTCTCCTCTTTCACTTTCATAAAAAGGCTCTTTAGTTCTTCACTTTCTGCCATAAGGGTGGTGTCATCTGCATATCTGAGGTTATTGATATTTCTCCCAGCAATCTTGATTCCAGCTTGTGTTTCTTCCAGTCCAGCGTTTCTCATGATGTACTCTGTATATAAGTTAAATAAGCAGGGTGACAGTATACAGCCTTGACGTACTCCTTTTCCGATTTGGAACCAGTCTGTTGTTCCATGTCCAGTTCTAACTGTTGCTTCCTGACCTGCATATAGGCTTCTCAAGAGGCAGGTCAGGTGGTCTGGTATTCCCATCTCTTTCAGAATCTTCCACAGTTTATTGTGATCCACACAGTCAAAGGCTTTGGCATAGTCAGTAAAGCAGAAATAGATGTTTTTTCTGGAGCTCTCTTGCTTTTTTGACGATCCAGCAGATGTTGGCAATTTGATTTCTGGTTCCTCTGCCTGTTCTGAAACCAGCTTGAACATCTGGAAGTTCAAGGTTCATGTAGCTGAAGCCTGGCTTGGAGAATTTTGAGCATTCCTTTACTAGCGTATGCGATGAGTGCAATTGTGCAGTAGTTTGAGCATTTTTGGCATTGCCTTTCTTTGGGATTGGAATGAAAACTGACCTTTTCCAGTCCTGTGGCCACTGCTGAGTTTTCCAAATTTGCTGACATATTGAGTGCAGCACTTTGACAGCATCATGTTTTAGGATTTGAAATAGCTCAACTGGAATTCCATCACCTCCACTAACTTTGATACATGCATAAATATGCCTGAGTCCCTTTGCTGCCCAAGTGAAACTATCATAACATTGTTAACTGTCTATACTCAAAAATATATGGGCTTTGTAGTCTCTCAAACCTGGGCTCAAATATAGACTGCCAGGGAATTCCCAGCTGGTCCAATGGTTAAGACTCTGAGCTTTCACTTCCAAGGTCCTGGGTTCAGTCTCTGGTTGGGAAACTAAGACCCCAAAAGCTGTGTAGCATAACCAAAAAAAAAAAAAAAAATCCAGACTGCCATTTACAAGTCATGTGACCTTGGGTAAGTCACAAAATGAATGGATCAGTTTCTTTCTTTGTAAAATGGGGATAATGATAGCACCTACCTCATTGGGTTGTTGTGAGGATTAAATGGGATCATGTATATAGCCTTAGCCTAAGTTGGTGTTTGCCATCAGTCTGTCTGCTGATAGCAAAGGAAACTGGCATTGTCTGAGTATATTCTCACAAGTAACATGGGAAGGGGCCCAAAAAACAGACTAAAAGAGAGAAGCCATCCAGAAAGAAAGCATTTGCTATGAATAATCCTCAGATCTACACACTTACCATTGTTAAATCGCCTCTGTGAAAGTCTTCTCTGATCACCCTAGACTGAAGGCCTCTCTCTTCTCTGAACTCCTCCTGCACCTTCTTTCTCTAAAATCCATTTGGTAGCAGACTTCCCTGGCAGTCCAGTGGTTAAGACTCTGTGCTTCCAATGCATGGGGCATGGGTTCCATCCCTGGTCAGGGAACTTAGATCCCTCTTAAGTGAGGCATGGTCAGGAAAAAAAAATACTTGACTAGAATATTTTGCCACATGTACATAGAGCAGGCAGGCTAGCCCTGTATGAATACAGAGAAGTGATGTGATTTGAGGAATTGAAAAAAATGCTCCCCCTACTCTCCTCCCACATAACGTATGTGCCAGCATCTCTCTCATATGCTTGGCACATTCAGATGCCCCAAATTCTACTGGTAGAGCTCTGTTCTTTTAGGTGCCCTCCATTGACCATCCTCTTTGAAATACACACTCTTGGAATTGTACTACCTGTTGTACACTTTCTCACTAAAGCACTACTAACTTGTCAGATTCATTTCCTTCTGCTAGAAGAGATACAACGTCACACAAGTATAACACAGGCTCTGAACAGAGTGGGGTTGGAGACAGTGACAGTTCCGAGGGAGCATGAAACAAACCTCACCCGTACAGCTGACTCTTGGACCAGACGTATACCCATGTAAGAGTCCAGCTGTGCCCAGACACCAAGGTGTTCATCCCTACCCCACCTCACTGCATGCCTTTTCCCATTGCAGAAAAGGCCCCTCATGGGGGACCCCATTGCCCCCACCCCTGGGGGCTCTTAGCCACCCAGGCCATTCAGTTCTACTCATTCTAGTTGCAGGGTCAGCAGCAGCCTGGCTGCCCCTCCCCTCATCTCTAGCAGCCAAATCATGCTCTCTCTCAGTACCCACCACCCAGCTGGGCACCAGAGACCCAGGCCCAAGACGCCGAATGAACTCAGCCACAGTCCTCAGCCCCAGGACTCATCTCTTGATTCTCTTTCTGGGTTTAGATTACATGCACAGCGCCCACCGCCCTGTCACTGGGGGCCACCTGGGGAAAAAGGAGAGTAGTTATGTGGGCAGCGTGGGCACCAGCCCCAGGAAGTCGAGCCGCTGCACGCCCCCACCTGCCGACTCTGAGCTTGTCAGCTTTTGCTACCTCCACATGCGGGAACAAAGGAAGGAACAGGAAAGCCGGATGGATGTCAATGAAAACTTAATCTTTTTTGAGGAGACCAGGCCCCGGACCAAGTCTGACCCCACGTCCAAGAGCTCTGGCCAAGGCTATGAGGCGATCCCGGATGACTTTGACGCCGCTAGCCTAGCCCATGAGCCCTGTGCCAGCAGGGCCCGCTCCTACACCTTGGACAACTCCCTTGGGGCTGAAGCCCTGAACTTCTACTGTGACTCTTGCAAAGCCAAGCTCCAGGAGCAGCTGGGCCCTCGCAAAGGTGGGAGGTCTGGCTCCTCTCGTGACAATATGGTTGACTTGATGTCCCTCCCACCCCCTGGGAGTGAGGAGGAGGAAGAGGAAGAAGATGAGAGCACTTCGCTGTTGCCTGCCATCGCTGCCCCACCTCCTGGTTTCCGAGACAACAGTTCTGATGAGGATGACCCCAAGCGCCGGGCTGCCCAGAGCCAGGAGCAAGGACGCCACCTGCGGGGGCTCCTGTACGATGAGATTCCAGTGACACTGATTGACAGCGTGCAGACCCGGACAGTCCGAGATCATGCCCAGGAGCTAGATGATGCCCTGGTGTCCACTCTGCAGGCTCTGGAAGCTCTGGCAGCCTCAGAGGATGGACCACATCCCCCACCCCCACAGACTGCAGGTAACAGCCCGTTCCTCCTCTCTCTTGCCTCCCCTTCCTTGTCCTGGCCAGGCAGGGCCAGCAGGTGACATTTCTTCTTCCCAAGCAGAGGTCAAAGTCAGCGTGGTGTGTCAGGGCAGTGGATGGCCCAGAGGCAGTTCAGATAGGGTCGGGGGAGCGATGATGCTGTGACAGGGAGCTACTGCTCAGCCCCCACTACAGGTCTGGCTCTCACCATCCCATCGCTTTGGAAATGTCTTGCGGATGGACCCCAGGGATTGGGGCCATGACAGCTACGGAGCCAGGCCAGGATGGAGGATCAGAGCAAAACTGTGAGAGAGATAGAAGACAGGCAAAGAGCATCCAGCAGGCATGTGTCTGGAAGAAAAACAAAATGACCAACTAACCACGTAGGGACCTGGGATCAGAGGAGCCAGGAGCCATCACCGCTCAGGGCTGAGGGCTTTATCCCTCCTCAGAGTTTTGACTCTCAGTCAGATGCACCCAAGTCCTGGCTCCTTCACCACTTTTCAGTGTCACCTTTGCTTTTCCAAGCCACTTAACCTTCTCTGACCCTCACTTTCATCATCTTAAATGGATTTGAGAACAGCAGTCCTATCTCATAGGGGTGTTGTGAGGATTAAATTGAGATCATTCCTCCAAAGTACATAAACACTTCCTAGTACATAGTAGGGATTCAGTAAGTCGTAGCCATTGTTATTATTATTTGGTAGGCAAGCCATATAACATGCATGCTATTCCCTGTTATAGACCTACATACACCCATCTTATAAACAAGCCCACATGTCTGACATGCACCCATAGCCACATGTACATCCTTCCATATACATATGCCTAAAAGAAGTCAGTGCTGTAGTGAAAGGAAAGAAATAGGGAGGAAGAAGGCATATGGGAAAGCATGTGAAGCAAGGACAAGTGTGGACAGAAAGTGAAGCAATTGGGGTCAGAGGGAGCCTAGCTGACCAGGGTGAGCATGTGCCTTTTCTGTCTGTAAGAGCATCCTTGGTGTTGGGCAGCCCCTATGTGTTCAGCCCCTAGGCCTAGCATGACTCTACTCAGAGTCTGGAGCTCCAAACACTAGCGGCTCCCAGGCTAGAGCCCCATGTGGTAGCCAGAGAGAGGCCAAGGTCTGCTAAATGGTCTCAGCTGCAGGGACAGTAGGCTGGCCTGGCCAAATGAGGAGTGCCGGAGAGAGGGAGCTCTCTTTGTCAGCTCTCTTCAGGACAATTAACAAAAATTTCCTAGGCTGTTGAGTCTAAAAATAGTGATGATTATTAGCATGTTATGTTGCCTGTGATTTGCATGTTAATTTGCCATCAAATTGCCCGATCTTCTCTCTGGCCTCTTTTGTTTCTCTTTTGGATTCCAGCCCTTCATCACCCCTGTCCCAGCTTGCCTCTCTTTGTCCCCTCCCCTCCCCACTTCACACCCTCAGCCCTGCGGGGCCCCCAGAGCTGACTGGATTTTCCCAGCTTGAAATCCTGTTGATTAACCTTGACCCTCACAGACTGTCTACATATGATCGGAAAGGACTTGACCTGAGTAAGTGCTGCAGACCCCTCTTCCTGTCCCTCCAGGTCTGATTGTGCTGGCCACAATCACCCCTGAATCATCACTGGACTCGGGCCATGAGACCAACTCTTCAGAGCTCACAGACATGTCAGAGATGATGTCGGCCATGAAGCAGCACCAGAACACCACATACTTCCTGGCCCAGCACCTCAACAAGGACAGCCTCCTGGCCCGCAAGGACCTACCCTTCCGGATCCAGGGTTGCGCGGCCCAGGCTGTTCTCACGGCCCCTTATTCTCTCGGGCGCCCAGATCCCAACTCATCCCTCCAGCCAGTAGTTGCAGGCCAGAGTCCCGGTCCCCCTGGTGCTCGGAGGAAGCTGCCCTCATCGGAGGCCCAGCCACAGCGTGAGCGAACATACACCCTGGCAGTGCACCCAGCACTGTCCCCACAGCTGAGTGAGCCGAAGAATCTGAGCCTGCTGTCCCCAGTTCCTGAGGACAAAGGGCCTGGCCACACTAGGGCAGGCCTAGAGATGTCACTGAGGGCGGCCACGCCATCCCTTAGTGAAGAGCAGGTCTCTGAGCTAAGGGAGAATCTGCCCAAGGAGGTCAGGTTGAGCCCCAAGCTTATCCTGGACCCAAAGGGCAGCGTGACCCCAGCCATCATCTCAGCTGCCCTACAGCAGGTGGTTCACACTAAGAGCCTACCTGCCCCTGCCGGAGCCTTGGGGAACACCCCCAGCAGTGGGGAGAGAAGGCTAGAGGCCAGCATGGGGAGGTCAGAGGTCAGCCTAGTACGGCCAGAAATTAGCACAATGAGTGGCAGTGCCACTAAGAATCTGAAGTTCAAAATGAGCCCCGGTGCTCCGGAGACCTCCTGCAGTTCCCAGCAGCAGCTGAGCCCCGAGGTCTCTTCCAGCTCCAGAGCACCCACAGGCAGCCGAGCTGAAAGCCTGCACCTCTCCCCACAAGAGGACAGGCTGCCTGTTCAAAATTTCCCTCCCAAAACCTATCTGTCTCAAGCCAGTCGAGAGTCAGCGGGCAAGCAAGGTACTGGGGAGGTGGCAGGCAAGGGTGGGCCCGAGGGTGCCAAGCCTTCTGTGCACAAACAGGGCACCGTCTCTGGTCATGGGGAGAAGGGGCAGCTGGAGAGCACCCCCCAAAGCAGCAAACTTGAGGAGACCAGCCTGGTCCCCCGAGTTGGCTACCCCATGATTCTGCAGAGCCCCAGCTGCCCGCCACGAGGCCAGAGCCCACTGAGGCCTCAAGCCGCCAGCCGGCAGGTGAGCACTATGCCCTCCAGAAAGATCGAAACCACCCTGGATGGAGCCCACTCAGCCTCCGAAGGCCCTGCCAAGCCCAAATCTTCCCGGGGTCCTTTCCGGCTCCGTAATTTATTCTCTGCCACCTTCCCAACACGCCAGAAGAAGGAGACGGATGAGCGGCAGGCCCAGCTGCAGAAGGTGAAGCAGTATGAGCTGGAGTTCCTCGAGGAACTCCTGAAGCCGCCAAGCCAGGGGGAGCTGCCAAGCACCGAGTACCTGCAACCCCCAGCGCCAGGCCGCTGCAGCTGCCAGCTCCGCAGCAGCCCCGTGCAGCAGGGACCCGGCATGTCCCGTGAGCAGAGGCGCAGCTGCGATTGCAAGCGCATGTGCAGGGGGGCCCGGCCTCAGGCTCCCCAGACGCCAGTGCCCAGCCTCCAGGGGAAGGATCGGGACAGGGTTCCCCCTACCCAGAGGCAGCCAGAGGCCGGCCCAGGCTTGAGCCTCGACACCCCCACCAGTGTCAGGCGCATCCGCTCCACCAGCCTGGAGTCCCGAGAGTGCCGATCGGACCCTGAGAGTGGTGTTTCTTGCCTGACCACGTGTGCCTCCGGGGGCGAGTGTCTTGGAGCTCCCAACTACAGGAAGCTGATGCGCCGCTACAGCATCAGTGAGCTGGACCAGGGTGACAGGGCCTCACTGACCTCAGACATCTACCCGCACCCACCCCTGGGCATGCTGCCCAGGGAGGCCAAGGAGGTAGAGGCGGGCCTCCCCCTAGGCGTGGGTCCCAAAAGCAAATCGCTAGAGTCCCCGACCTTGGGAGACCCCTCCTACGTCCATGTCGCCCCTGAGACCAAAGGGCCCCGACAGATGGCCGTGTTCTCACTGCCAGAAGAGGTGTACCGGAAGCCCGCGGAGCTGGACGAGGACAGTGAGAGCGGCAAGTGCTGCTCCATCCGCTATTGCTTCTACTACCGCAAGTGCGACATGGCAGATGACGCCAGCGATGGCAAGGACGAGCTCTCGTACTCCATCCCCATGAAGATCCTGCCCGGCATGAAGCTGGACGAGCAGGTAGTGCCCGTGGTGAGCAGGACCCTGCAGGTGCTAGATGCCGCCACCTGCAGCAGCAGCAGCCCCGAGGCATCCCGCACCCAGGAGATCGACCTGCGGGTGTCCACCTTCGAGGGAAGCCTGGCCAAGATCAATGCCCTGCGGGCCCATGCCTATGGCCTGCCCGACGGCTTCCTGGCCGCCCGGCTGGACACCAACGAGCTGCTGACGGTCCTGCGGCAGTGTGTGGCCAGTCCTGAGGCCCGTGCCCCCAAGCCCTATGTCTCCCAGATCTCTGAATACAAACTGGAGCTGGCTCTCAAGTTCAAGGAGCTCCGGGCCTCCTGCCGCCGCGTGGCCAATGTGGACAAGAGCCCCACGCACATGCTGGCAGCCATCACGGGCAGCTTCCAGGTGCTGAGCAGCCTCATTGAGACCTTCGTGCGGCTGGTGTTCATCGTGCGCTCGGAGGCCCAGCGCCAGGAGCTGCTGGCCAAGGTGGAGGAGGTGGTGAGGAACTACACCTTCCTGCTGCGAGCAGCTGAGGAGTCCACTGCCCGGAACCTTAACCAGCAGCAGCAGCAGCAGCAGCAGCAGCAGCAGGCAGCAACAGCTATGGGGGCAGCTGGGGGCCACCCACCAGGCTCCCCGACTTCAGCGACTGTTATGAGCACATTCACCCGCTCCTTAAAGACCCTTATTAAGTAGGCCATCTGCCCAGGCCTGCCCCCCTTCTCCAGCTGTGGCCCCAGGTTTGAGCTTTGTGGTCTTTGCATCTTGTGGTGAGTATATGTGTCTGCTGGGCCAGTCAGGGCCCCCCTGAGCCCTCAGTCTCCAGGGACTGAGAAGTCCCTGGGTTGGAGGCTGTCCCTGAGGGCTCCAGGCAGCTGCCACCCTGGGTATCCTTGCCCCTTCCCTGGCCTCTGGGTGTCACTGTGAGGGCCACGGCCCCCCCGTCACTACGCCCGTCACAGAGCTGTATTTTCTCTCCTCTCTAGGGCTGAGACGTGACGTCAGGTCCACTTCCTGCTCCGTCGTGGGAGTCAGAGGGAGGCAGGCCTGAAGCCAGAGACCCGTGGGTCTCAAGCTCCTCTTGGCACCTGTTCCCCTCCAGGGCCACGGCGGTGCCGAGCGAGCGGAGGGGAGAGGGCACACAGCCCAGATGTGCCCAAGCTCTCACTCACTCGGCAGGAGCCACCCTGAGGGCTGGTGCCCAGGTGGTGGGTCTGCAGAAAACAGCCACTCTGGGCTGTTGGCGGCCAGCTCTACAGGCTGGCAGCCTTGGGAGCACTCGCCCCTGGGCCCAGTAGCTCCACACCAGCCATCCCCAAAGTGCCCTGTCCCTCGCTGATGGGCAGGGCAGCTCAGTCCACTAGGGAGCAGGCATCTGGGATTACCCCGCTCGTCCTGGGTAAGGTACCTGGTGACCACGTCTGCCCTGGGGAGACCCAGGGCAGGCCTCGGAGCCCGCCCTGCCCAGCCAGCCCAGCACAGGGGCTGTCGCTGCCAGCAGGCAACTTCGATGACTATATCTTAAACTTCTGGAAGCTAGCGTGATATGTTAATCCTGAGTATATGCTTTTGGCTGTGTATTGACCCTGTGGATTTGTCTCACTAAGAAAAGAAGCTGAGCGCCTTACCCGGTGCAGTCCTGCACCTCTCTCTCTCCCTTTCTCTCTCTCTCCCCTCCCCTGGAGTCATCTGGAAGGGAATTCACACTGTTTCGCGTTCTTCTTGACACACATCTGCTGCCGTCACCATCCCCCCACAGTGTTCCTGGGAGTGAAGACACGGAGTCCCTACTAATTGCCCATTGTAGGGAACAAAGAAAGCCAATGTTTCTTCTGTATAGATTGCTTCTCGTGCACCTCTCCATAGTCCCCATTTCCCACATGCTCATGCCCTGTGTCTGCCTCATTCATCGTTCCGTGAGAGGCTCATGTGAAACCTCCCATTCTTATATATGAGTTTTATAAAGATGTACACTGTGCTCAAGCCCCACCTATCCTTGGTACCCCCGAGTGTGATAAAAGACCCCCTGAGTGGCAATTCCTCCCGGCAAGGATTAGAGGAGCTCATTCTGCAAAAGCCAGCGCCACCCCCTCTTCCTTGCCTCTCCTCCCACAGGACCAAGTTGTTTAATGGGCCAGAGATGCAGCCAGGTGGGGAACCCTTGCCCCCACGACCACTGTGAGCCCACGTGCTGACATGGTCTCCCTCTTCTCCCAACCTCTTGATCCTGCCTCTTCACCACTTAGGCCCCGCCTGTGTCATTCATTCCACCACCATCCTTCACCTCTCCCTCAACCTCATGGAGAGGACACATTTTCTAATGTCTGTATATAGTATATATACTACATAAAATATATAAATTCTATATATATACTAATTTATGTCTTGTTTTTCAAACAAGAATGATTAAATCTATTCATCTTACTATCCCAATAAGTCTTTGCAGTGCCTCTGTGTGGGAGTCCTTGTGTCCCTGAATTGTCGATTGCTGGCAACCCTCTGAATGCTCCCACTGGGCCCCTCACCCATCTATCTGGGCCCCAGTGGATAAGGAAGGCTGAGAACCCTGCTCTTCCAGCCTCCCCTTTGCCCCTCTTAGAAGTCTCCTGTTGGCCACAGGAGTTGGATACGGTGCTCCTTTCACTTGGCCCTGTGGCCTTTGGCTCCACTGCCCACCGTGGCTGCCAGCAGGGGCAGCACAGAAACACCATGTGCTCCGTGCCGGGAACACTGGGCAGCCCGGGAGTTAGGAGACAGAGGTTCAGGTCAGCTTTCAAGTTGCTTTGGGAAATGGGGCCTCTCCCTCTGAAACTGCTCCCAGTTACCTCAGAACTAGCCTGTAGTTAAAGCTAGCCAATCCTTTGCAATGGCCCCTGGCAACTTCTAGGGACAGGGGTATTTCCGTACAATAGAAGCAGCAGGACCCTAAGCAGAGATGGTTTTTCAGAGAGTTACCTAACGGGGGTAGTGATTCTATTTCTCCTGTTCTGGGTCCTTGTGGTAATCATAGGTTCCACAAGTCTATAAGATACCTTTATGCCAATTAGGAAAAGTTTCTCCCTGCTGCACCTACCTGCCATGATGAATTAGTGGGGGCAGACCTAGTCCTCTGGGTGATGCTAGGCCTTTGGACACATAGCTTGGTAATTTCAGCCCCACTTGCTTCGCTGGCCGAGGGTACATCCTATACCACTGTGTATAGTAGCCCTAATGAGTCACTTCCTCCCAAAGCTTGGGCACAGATGCTTTTTCTCATGTTTGCAAAGGTCATGGCTAAGGTGGTTTGGAAGCCAAGCATGGAGGAGGAACCAGAGACAGCATAGTCAGGCAGGGTGGCTCTGCATTTGGGAGGCTACGCAGGGTGACCTGGTGGCAGAACTCTTTGGCGAAATAGCCGCCAGGGATACATCCCATGACATCAAGGTTGGGACTCTTGAAGTCAGTCCCAGTGTGAACAGAAGCCTGCCACCACTCAAAATGACCTGATTGGACAGTCCAGAAACTTGCAGTCCTGTACCACACCGGTAGCTCCTTATGGTCAAAAAGCATATCTCATTCAGTTCTATAGTCTGGGTGCACACCCACACAGTACCTGCCTGGCACATAGTAGGTGTTCAATAAATATTTGTTGAATGAATGTGTTGAATGAGATGACTGCCGTGAGAGAGTTGTGCCAGACCTCTGTCCCTCGTGAAAAAGGCCCTCTCTCTGGGAATGGCTAACCCTAGTCAGTGCAGCTGGACGAGGCCCAGCGGCCTGGCATCCTCCTATCAAAGATGAGGAGTCACGTCCATTACAGACTTTGCAATGGCCTCTGGCGATTTCTAGGGAGAGGGGTATTTCCCTACAATAGAAGCAGGAGGACCCTAAGCAGAGCTGACTTCTCTGGTTTTTCAGCAATATCTAATGGTGGGTGCTGATTCTATTTCTCCTGTTCTGGGTCCTTGTGGTAATCACAGGTCCCCACAAGTCTATGAGATACCTTTGTGCCACCTAGGAAAAGTGTACCACAGACTCAGAGCTGAGTTTCACCAGTTGCTTTCCAAAAGCTTCACAAACTCCCCTGAGGCGCTCAGTGGACTCCTTTTCTCCTGACCTGGGGTGGTTCTCTGCAGTAGCTGGGAGGCCTGGGTGGGGGGTGGCACGGGCTTCTCCCCACCAGAATCTTCCTCACCATCTTTGGCCTGAGCTGGAGCCGGAAGCTGTTCCTCTCCAGCCATCCTGTACCTGACACAAGTCCCCAGAGCCTGACTCCTGCCTTTCCAATTTCAGGCCATTCGAGGAAAATGGGTTCACGCTACTGGCGTGGGCCCGGGGTGCCTGTGGTGTTGGCACAGTCACATTTTTTTTCCAAACTTCTATCAAGACACTGTGGATCATAGGCAATTTCATCAACAATGAATTGAAAGGGCCCGCCTGAGCCAGAAGTTCTACTGCCAAAGGGGCAGGGGAGGATCGGCTACCAGCACTAGGAAGGGGTATGGTTTTCTGTCTTAGGATCAAATTTCTCCAAAGAGCCACTAGGATGGGAGTACTAACTCCATCCCATGCCCCATCCTGTCAGGCTGGGAGCCAGACTGTGGGTGTGTGCCTTCAGAGGAAATGACCCCTGAGGGTTCAGACTCGGGTCTGCGCAAAATGTCCTGGATTCCAGGTGGGTTTCTTGGTTTCAACGCCTTGACTTGCTGGGAGCAACCATTACATGGAAACCATGGAGGCCTGACTTCTCACAGGTACAGAACTTCTTGTTTCATTTGGGTTTCTGCTTCCCACTCATGATCACACACACCACCAAGTCTGCAGGTGCTGCCCATGCTCCCACTATCTCAGGGACACTGCCTGGTGCCCTCACTGACCCTTCCAGCTGCAGGTTCTGGACCTACCACTTAGCAGTGTGCTCACCGTGAGCTTCTTGCCCTCCCATCTGCAATGACTGTCCCCTCTGCATATTGACGCCTCATTCTAATATTCACTGCTTTGGCTGAAAGGACTATGAATAAGTTGGGAGCCTTCCACAACACAGAAAAATTCGATCCCTGCCTTTAAATGTGCGCATGCGCACACACACGCACATGCACACATGCATGTGTATGAGCATCTACCATATGCTGTGCGCTGTGTTAAGTACTTTCCATGCATGATCTTATCGGGTTTTCCAGGTAGCACTAGTGGTAAAGAACTCACCTGCCAGTGCAGCAGACACAAGAGACATGGGTTCCATCCCTGGGTCAGGAAGATCCCCTGGAGGAGGGCATGGCAACCCACTCCAGTATTATTGCCTGGAGAATCCCATGGACAGAGGAGCCTGGTCGTGGGTTACAGACCATGGGGTCACAAAGAGTCAGACACAACTGAGTGACTTAGCACGCATGCACACATGCATGTTCTTATTTAAACTTTCTAAGATCCTTAGAGAGAGATACCACAAGCATATCCACTTTTCTTGGAGGAAACTGAAGCCTAAAGTGCTTAAGTCACTACCTTGGTCATACAGCTGGTAAGCAGTAAGCTAGCTGGTTTCCAAACTCAGACCAAGCTTTCACCTGCTACCCTACAGTACTCAGCCTAGCACCAACTTTAAAGCCCCTCCCCCTGAAAACAGAGGCACAGGCGCAGCCACATTCATCAGAGGATGGCCTGTAACTGTTGCTCAAGGTACAGGCAGAGTGTGGGTCATTGGAAAGGTTGGGGTGGAAGGTGCAGGATACTGCAAGCCCAGCTGACTCTTCACCCGGCGCCCCCAGTGCCATGTGACTCTCAGAACCAGTGGAGTCATATAGAGCAGCTGTGTCCAAAAAGTCACCATCATCAAAATGAGGGGAACACCCCTCCCGCATGTTCCTCAAATGGGAATCTGAGTTTCCTATGGCTATGACCCATACTCCTTATGCACTGGCATTTTTCTCAAAGATTTTGTAGGCAAATACCACATGAATGATATCTTCAACTTTTCAAAAATATTTATTTTACTTATTATTTATTTATTTGGCTGGAGAGGGTCATAGTCACAGCATGCAGGATCTAGTTTCCTGACCAGGGATTGAACCACTCCCTGCATTGCGAGTGCAGAGTCTCAGCCACTGGGCCACCAGGGAAGTCCCTATCTTCAATGTTTTTATATAAAACTTTGGAGAGGAATGAAGAAGTTGAATTTCCTGTAAAAAAAACATATCATTTCAAAAGACACTCGAGATGCATGGTTGATACTTCCGGCTTCATTACCATGTCTACTGCACCAGCGTCCAGGTTCACCCTTCTCTACCCCTAGATGTGCGTTGGTGGAAATGCTGGACACGCTCTGAGTCCATCAGATGAACTATATAGTGATGCAGGCCCAAAGGGGACGACAACTAAGGCTCACCTATTTCTGTGCATCTGGGCCCTGGGGGTCAGGCACCTGTTTGGGTACGAGAGACCTGGCATGACAGAGTGCCAGGAAGGGGAGCCAGGAGGAGATGGAACACATTATCAAAGTCTCCTTCTCAGCCCCAGTGTTGCCTCTGACACACTTTAGCACAGGGTCAGTCCCATGATTTAGTGGTAAAGAATCTGCCTGCAATATACAGGAGACATGGGTTCTATCCCTGGGTCGGGAAGATCCCTGGGGGAAGAAATGGCAACCCACTCCAATATTCTTGCCTGGGGAAATCCCATGGACACAGGAGCCTGGCAAGCTACAGTTCATGGGATCGCTAAGAGCCAGACACGACTTTGCAAATAAACCACCAACCACAGCCCTGGGCACAGACTGAGGGAAGTCAGATTCTGTGCCAGCCAAAATTTCTTCCTCTGCAATGAGCAGGCAAAGCAGGGTGGCCATGTGCGTAAGGTGAGCAGTTCCCCCTGGAATCAGGGCTCGGTTCTATTTTCAGCCTGGCCACTGACTTGTCATCTGATGGAGTACAAATCATTTCTTCTCTTTGGATCTCTTCTCTAAAACGAAGATGACTGAGTCTTCAGCCTCCTTCTGCAGCTGGGAGGATTAATGAGGTAGTGCTGAAAAAACAGCTGTAAAAAGTCCTAGCTGTAGAGCTTAACAAGTGCAAATCGAACTGCTCCATTTGCAGCCAGTCCACAGAAACTAATTAAGCTTGTTCCAAGAGCCTGGCACTAGGAAATTGGGTGTCTATTTCCTTCAAATATCCATTATTTTCTGACAAAAATCACCTTCCCCTCAAAAAGGCATATGAGGTCTCTGCCCTCTCGGGCCTTTTGTTTGAAATTGGAAAGCCCACCTGCTCCCTCAGTAGACAA
Organism: Cephalophus harveyi; assembly: GCA_006410635.1. Lineage (NCBI taxonomy): Eukaryota > Metazoa > Chordata > Mammalia > Artiodactyla > Bovidae > Cephalophus > Cephalophus harveyi. Next base: position 28,517 of record SJYT01046228.1, on the reverse strand, counting down.
CCCCATCCTGGGACCCAAGGCTCCCTGTCAGGCAGACCCAAAGCTCTTTTCAGCCATTGGCCAGTACCCCAGCTTGTTTCTCTGACACCTTCTTCTCCTCTCCATTCTTATTCTCTTTGTTTAAAGCAGCTATAATTCAAGGAAACTTGAGCTTCTCATTTTTTTTTTCAACATTCAGGCTTAGTTCACAGGAAACAACTTTCCATTTCAAATTCTTAGCCAGCTTCTCAGGAACAGCCTTGAGTTCTTGCTGCAGCGCCTCTGTTTAGCTCCTGTGCGTCCCACTCCCACCTTCCAAGTATGCCAACCTATGGCAGTGGGCCAAGGGCAGCAGGAGAAATGATTTCTGAAGACCCATGGGGGCAGGGGGTGGGGAGGCAGTTCAGCTCCCAGATCACAGCAAGACATCTTAGAAGGCAAAGCTGGCTTTGGTTCCCACCCCCTGGTTCTTTCCTTACCCCTGGTTCTCCCTTGCCAGGACACTCTGGGCCCTCAAGCATTCCTCCGGCTTGTCAATGCCCTGCTGCTGCTAAGTCGCTTCAGTTGTGTCCGACTCTATGTGACCCCATAGACGGCAGCCCACCAGGCTCCCCCGTCCCTGGGATTCTCTAAGCAAGAACACTGGAGTGGGTTGCCATTTCCTTCTCCAATACATAAAAGGGAAAAGTGAAAGTGAAGTCGCTCAGTTGTGTCTGACTCCCAGCGACCCCATGGACTGCAGCCCACCAGGCTCCTCCATCCATGGGATTTTCCAGGCAAGATTACTGGAGTGGGGTGCCATCGCCTTTTCCGGTCAATGCTCTACATGGTAATAACTCTCTAGGCCTTCCCCCCCTACAAAATGACCTCTTCCTCCTTTTCCTCTCCCCACATAAAAACTAGTATTACAGGCCTATGTTTGGTTTCAGAGCCATCTGATTAACACTCAAATCAATTTATACCATGCCTCACAGCTTCCTACAAAGCTAGCTTTAGTCATATCCAGTGCAGGATGCAATGAATGTGATATTTGAATTTGTATGCATGCCTGTGACCTAGGTAACGTGGCCATTGGGAATCCCTTCTCTCAGTTATGGCATTATGCCAGTGGGGATGGTCTAAGCCACTGAGGTAAACAGAGTTCTCTTTGCCTTCTCTAGAATCCTAATCATTCAATCCCTGAGCCTGTCTACTTGTAAACTCAGACACCCACCCATCCATATAAGAAATATTGGGGTGGGGGGGCAAGCCATACAGCTTGTGAGATCTGAGTTCCCCACCCAGGGACTGAACTCATGCCCCCATCAGTGGAAATACAGAGTTCTAACCACTGGACAACCAGGGAATTTCCCTCATAAATTTGAAGGTAAATCTGCAGTATGGGCAAGCTGTTTGCAGATTCTTATTTCCTAGTACAATAGGAAATGGTACATTTCCTATAAATTCCTGCTTCCTAGGACATTTTAGAGGAAAAAGGGGGAGACTGCCATATGGCAATGGCATGATTCTTGGCCCCCAAGGACAGGAGAATTGGTAGGAAACCGAGACAAGGACAAGCATTCCTGCCCCTTTCCTAGCCTGGCACAGCAGGAATGTACAATGCTTCCAGGGACCTGGAAAAATTCAAAGAACTGAGTCAAAAACAGGCAGATGTTCCCCCTGCTGAACAATGGAAGAAGCTTTGATCTGACTTGGGTTTCTGCAGCCCTGAGCCCATGCTAGCTTGGCTCTGTAACAGAGCGGCACTAGGAGCCAGGAGATTTGGGTTCTACTTGCAGCTCTTTCAAGAACTAGCTGTGTGACCTTGGGCATTCACTTCCCTCCTCTGAGTATCAGTGTCTTGCTATACATTAATAAAAGGAGTGAGGGTCTATTAGCTTTAAAAGAGCATATTTTACCTACATTCTTTGATATAAGCATTTTTTAGACAAAGACAAGTACTTCTAGCATCACCCAAACATTCCCCAGGTCAGTAATTAAACTGGGAGAACTCCCCAAGTCATAAAATTTAAGCACCAGAACAGACCATGGAGCCAGCTTGGCCCTGCTGCTTTCACCTAATCCCCTTCTGTCAAGGGGGATAAAATCTCCTGTTTCTTAAATCCCCAGATGATTCTCACTCCTGGAATACTGACCTTGTACAATAAAGCCTACATTCACATGAAACCAACTCACAAGAACCCTAGAGAGTGAAATCCATCTAAAGGGTTCAGGCAAATCCTAAGGTAAAGCAGCAAACTTGGCTTTATGAGATAAATCTTCTGGAACAGGACTGTGTTTTGTTTGTCTGTTTTTGTTGGTTTGGCCTTGCTGTATGACTTGTGGGGTCTTACTTCCCGGAGCAGGAATAAACTGGAATAAACTTAGCAATGAAAGCACAAAGTCCTAACCATTGAAGTGCCAGGGAAGTCCCAGAACTGGATTTAAGATAGACTTCTGTTGGACTTTCCCAGTGATCCAGTGGGTAAGATTCCACCTTTTTCCAGTAGTCATATACGGATGTGAGTTGGATGATGAAGGAGGCTGAGAGCCAAAAAACTGATGCTTTTGAACTGTGGTGCTGGAGAAGATTCTTGAGAGTCCCTTGGACTGCAAGGAGATCCAACCAGTTCATCCTAAAGGAGGTCAACCCTGAATATTCATTGGGAGGACTGATGCTGAAGCTCCAGTACTTTGGCCACCTGATGTGAAGTGCCCACTCATTAGAAAAGATCCTGATTCTGGGAAAGATTGAATGCAAAAGGAGAAGGGGATGACAGAGGATGAGATGGTTGGATGGCATCACTGACTCAATGGATGAGTTTGAGCAAACTTTGGGAGATGGTGAAGGACAGGGAAACCTGGCATGCTGCAGTCCATGGGGTTGCAAAGAGTCAGACATGACTTAGCGACTGAACAACAACGCAGGGGGTACAGGTTTGATCCCTGGTCAGGGAACTAAGATCCCACATGCTACAGGGTGCAGCCAAAAACTAGAGGAAAAGAAAAAGTAAACCTAAAGATAAACTGTTGAGAATTCCTTGGCAGTCTAGTGGTTAGCCCTCTGAACTCTCAATGCTGAGGGCCCCAGTTCAATCCCTGGACAGGGAACTAAAAATCCCACAAGGCACATGGAAAAAAAAAGAACATAGACTTTTGTTAATAAAACCATGACTTACATTTATGCCCTTTGCTCTTTCAAAGGACTCCTAAAGTGAATCCTTTTGAAAAGCTGCTACTACTCACCTCCTAATATATCTTCTGCATCAGTTCAGATTTTCAGTTCAAATTCTTAAATCTTTAAAATGCATCCACTCTAAGGGTCTGTGCTAAGGGCTATGAGAGGTGCATGGTCTCTGGCCTCAAAGAGCTTGTGTGCTCACTGAAGACACAGAGAACATAAGTTGGGAGTTCAGGACCCACAGAAGGCTAACTCTTGAGAGCTGGTGTGCTCAGCATGGGCTCAGCACATCAGGCTGTCTCTACAGATGTAATGTGCTTTGTGGTGGCCTTTGAAAGCCCTCTGGTGTTCTGACAAAAGAGAGATAGCCACCTGCCATCACCCTGGCACTGAGTTAGGAGTTGGCTGAAAACGTGAAGGTGAGGATATGAACAATGAGAGGTCACACTGACCTCGAGAGGGAAGAATCAGAACATAGGCAGAAAAGAGAAAATAGCTTGAAAGAAATGCTAATACCCAGAAGGAGTAGGAAAGTTTGCTTGAAGATGACAAGGAAGTCCAGTTGGTCAAAGCCACTGCTTAGAAGGAGCCCTGCACACCGGTATTGAAGTGGCAGGACCAGAAAAGCCTCTACTGTAACTCCTTCCTTATATTCCTGCAGGGGATGGGAGGAGAGAACCAAAACTCTCTCTCTGCCTGCTATTAAAGGAGTCATTTACGAATCTGTAAAGCTTCTCAAGGAAAAGGTCATGTTTTATTCACTTCTGTAATCCACAGGCTGAGCACTGTTATCTTGCCTATGGTTGCTGCCCAAGAAATCGCTGCAGAAGAAATGACTGAATAAATGGATAAATTTAGACCCTCCTATAATGCTACAGTCTTCCCAGGTGGTGCTAGTGGTAAAGAACCTGCCTGCCAGTGCAGGAGACATAAGAGACAAGGGTTTGATCCCTGGGGTCGCGAAGACCCCCTGAAGAAGGAAATGGCAACTCACTCCAGTATTCTTGCCTGGAGGATCCCATGGACAGAGGAGCCTGATGGGTTACAGTCTATGGTATTGCAAGAGTCAGACACAACTGAAGTGACTTAGGATGGATAATGCCTGCTTCCCTGGTGGCTCAGACAGTAAAGAATCTGCCTCCAAGGCAGTGAGACAGGGGTTTGATCGCTGGGTCTGGAAGATCCCCTGGAGAAGGGCATGACTACCCACTCCAGTATTCTTGCCTGGAAAACTCCATGGACAGAGGGGCCTGGCAGGCTATAGTCCTTAGGGTCACAAAGAGTTGGACACGACCGAGCCACTAACACTTTCACTTTTATAATGTCTGGAGAAAGGGGTGGCAGAGAATGAGATTGTTAGATAGCATCACTGACTGAAAGAACATGAATCTGAGTAAACTCTGGGAGATAGTGGAGGACAGAGAAGCCTGGCAACAACATAATGCCTGGAATCTCAGAAGGAAGCAAAACCAGACCTGCCCTATAGAGGAGGGAGGGGACTCTCAATGAGGAAGGTGCTGACAAAAGTCTCCCACTAGCCCTGAGCTTTGGAGTTAGTTGGAAATATGAAACAGGCAAGAGGACATTTCTCAGCCCTTTCTAGAACAAAATAGTTTGAGTTCTCCCCTCCCCTTCTCTCCTATTTGGGGACCAGGACTCCAGTCCTTTACCCTTAGCACCCTGAAACTGGCATTCAAAACCCTCCACAACCTGGTTGTGTATAACTCAGTGTCAACCAGAGAAACAGACCCAGTAGGAGGTGTGCTTCCCTGGTGGCTCAGAGGTTAAAGCGTCTGCCTGCAGTGCAGGAGACCTGGGTTTAATCCCTGGGTCGGGAAGATCCCCTGGAGAAGGAAATAGCAACCCATTCCGGTATTCTTGCCTGGAGAATCCCATGGGGATTCCTCACCAGGGTGGAGGAGCCTGGTGAGCTACAGTCCATGGGGTCACAAAGAGTCGGACACGACTGAGCGACTTCACTTTCACTTTATAAGGAATTGGTTTATACCATTTCAGGGGCTGGCTGGACAAGTCTGAAATTTGTGGGCTGGTCATCAGGAAGGGGAGATTAGAATTCTACTAGGGGAATACTTTTTTCCTCAGGGAAACTGAAATTGTCCTCTTAAGACATTTCAACTGATTGAATCAGACCCACCCAAATTGTCTAGGAAAATCTTTACTTAAAGACAATCATTAGAAATATAAATCACATCTACCAAATACTGTCACAGCAACCCCCAGATTAGTGTTTGATACAATAACTAAGACCACTGCCTAGAAAAGTTGATACATAAAACTGACCATCATAAGCTTCTGAGTTGGTTTCTTGCCTGAGCTCCCAACATACCTTCCCTTACTTCACCTCCCCATCTGTACATTTACCTGCCCCAAGGCCTTTGATAAACCTGAGACAGGAAAGGGGCAGGGCACAACCTTTAAAAGAATGACTTAGATGTTGAGAACACAATATAAACTGGTTGGAAGTAAGTAGGCCCAAGATGGTAGAAGAGTCAACTTCCACTAGAAGAGCTTGAACCTCATTAAATGCTCATTGTAATACATCAACTTTCCTAAAGGACACACCTGGGAATTCTCTGGCAGTTCACTGTTTAGGACTCTGCATGGGTTGGGAAGATCCCCTGGAGGAGGGCATGGCAATCCACTCCAGTATTCTTGCCTGGAGAATCCCATGGATAGAGGAGCCTAGAGGGCTACAGTCCATAGGGTTACAAAGAGTAGAACACAACTGAAGCGACTTAGCACACACACACGCAATTCCACTGCAGGGGGCATGGGTTAGATCCCTAGATGGGGGAGTAAAATCCCGCAGACCATGTGGTGTGCCAAAAAAAAAAAAGACACACCCACCAGCGCCATGACAGTTCTGAGGCTAGCCATAAAAGACTAAAAAGTGGATGGTGACCCAATTCCCTGGAAATTGCCCCTTTCCCCAAATAGTTGGACTAATCCTAATCCTCCCACTCATTAGCTATGAAATTACCCAGCCCATAAAAACTAACCACCCCAAGGGTGAGGGAAAGGGTTAGGGAGTGTGGGATGGACATGTACACAGTGCTATATTTAAAATGGATAACCAACAAGGTCCTACTGTATAGCACAGGGGACTCTCTTCAATGTTGTGTGGCAGCCTGGATGGGAGGGGTGTTTGGGGGAGAATGGATACAAGTATCGGAGAAGGCAATGGCACCCCACTCCAGTACTCTTGCCTGGAAAATCCCATGGACGGAGGAGCCTGGTCGGTTGCAGTCCATGGGGTCGCTAAGACTCGGACATGACTGAAGCGATTTAGCAGCAGCAGCAGCAGGATACACGTATATGTATGGCTGAGTCCCTTTGCTATCCACTTGAAACTATCACAGCACTGTTAATCGGCTATACTTCAATATAAAATAAAAGATTAAAAAAAACAAACTAACCATCGCATATTTCAGGGTCTCTCACTTTCTGAGAAGGCCCACACTCTGTGGAATGTGTTTCTCCCAAGGCCTCTCTCACCTTCTGAGACAGCCTGCATTCTGTCTGTGGCATGTATATTGTTAAGCAAAACAGCTTTCATTTTACTATGGCTTGCTCTTGAATTCTTTCCTGCATGAAGCCAAGAACCCACAGTTCGTGGCCCATCCCAGGGACTCACCTCAGACCTGGGACATGACCATCCTTTTTTCCCATGCAACAAACCTCACTAATCTTAAGAGACCCATTTCCTTCAAGACTCTTCCTACATCTTCTCAACTTGACTGCATTTCTCACACCCCTGCCCCCCATATTTAACCTTATTTCTGTATCTGTCTTGCATGCTAGGAAGAAAAGATTGTGTACTGTTTGCATTTCCGCCCTCCATATAGAAGCCCTGACATATAGAAGGAACTCAGGGTATTTCTTTGGAATAATATCAAACTTACAGAATTCATTGCCATTTACATATAACTCAGCACATTCTTTTCTAAATTTCATATTTTAGGATCCTTATGCCAGCCTCACATACATTGTTCCTATTCTGATGACCTAATTTCCAGTAGTCATGCACGGATATGAGAGCTGGACCATAAAGAAGGCTGAGCACCTTTGATTGATGCTTTAGAACTAGGTGCTGGAGAAGACTCTTGAGAGTCCCTTGGACAGCAAGGAGATCAAACCAGTCAATCCTAAAGGAATCAACTCTGAATATTCATTGGAAGGACTAATGCCGAAGCTCCAATACTTTGGCCACCTGATGTGAAGAGTAAACTCATTGGAGAAGACTCATGCTGGGAAAGACTGAAAGCAGGAGGAGAAGAGGGTGGCAGAGGATGAGATGGTTGGATGGCATCACCGACTCAATGGACATGAGTTTGAGAAAATTCAAGGAGAGGGTGAAGGACAGGGAAGCCTGGCATGCTGTGTCCATGGGGTCACAAAGAGTTAGACATGACTGAGCAACTGAACAACAAATTTGCCCATGTTCATCCATCCCTAAAGGTCTGTGGACATTTTTTCCTAGATGACTTTAATTCAAGTCTCCTTTAAACTTTCTCCTCAGGATTACCTAAGATAAGGACTAAGATTCCCATCCTCCATGCCCTAAGGTTGTTTACCTTTCTAGAGAGAGAAAAATTGAATAAAGATAACAGCATTTTCCCCACACACATTTATATTCTGGAATTCTCTGATTAGGTGACTTAGTTTTTGCCTTAATGGGATCATTATTAGTTTTAATCCAATGAGCCCAGGGTTCTTTGATCATTTATATGGAGAGAAGATCCCTTGTGCTCATAAAGTTCTCCAAAGGGTCCATGACATCCAAAAGGTTGAGATTTACATCTCTCATCCCTCTTCTTAAACCCTACAGCTACTGGCCCAATTAAGGACATTACTAACTTACCCTCCCAAGCTGGTTTGCCTGCCTCTAATCTTCTCTGAAACTCCAGTACTTTGGCCACCTCATGCGAAGAGTTGACTCATTGGAAAAGACTCTGATGCTGGGAGGGATTGGGGGCGGGAGGAGAAGGGGACGACCGAGGATGAGATGGCTGGATGGCATCACTGACTCGATGGATGTGAGTCTGAGTGATCTCCGAGAGATGGTGATGAACAGGGAGGCCTGGCGTGCTGCAATTCATGGGGTCGCAAAGAGTCGGACACGACTGAGCGACTGAACTGAACTGAACTGAATCTTCTCTTCCCTATTATTAACCCACACAGTTAAATTTGCCAAAAGCACAATTATGATCATGTCATTCCCTTATTCCAGAATAGTAAATGGCTTCCCATCACCTGCAGAATAAAATCAATATGGTACCTGATATGCCAGTCAAGGCAGACTACTTACCTTTCTTCAACACCTCTACTTCCTCACCTTTTCTTCCTGTCAGGGGAGAACCACCTCCTCCCAATCATTGTCTGCTGTCAGCAAAAAAAAATAAACAGTCTACCTAAGAAAGAATGAAAAATTTTATTCAAGCCAACCTGAGGATTGTAATCTGCGAGACAGTCTTTCAGACAGCACTAAGGACTGTTCTGCCCATCAGAGGTCAAAGCACAGTTACATAAGTTTTTGAGACATTTGTTGTTGTTCAGTTGCCCAGTCAGGGATTCCCTGGTGGCTCAAATGGTAAAGAGTCTGCCTGCAGTGTGGAAGACCCGGGGTTCAATCCCTGGGTCAGGAAGATCCCCTGGAGAAAGAAATGGCAACCCACTCCAGTATTCTTGCCTGGAAAATCCCACGGATGGAGGAGGCTCACAGGCTACAGTTTATGGGGTCACAAAGAGTTGGACACCACTGAGCAACCTCACTTTCAGTCACCCAGTCATAGCTGACTTTTTGTGATCCCATGGACTGCAGCACACCAGGCGTCCCTGAAACATAGAGTTATACATCAAATCACAGTTTGATTGACAGCTTACATAATCCTGATCTGTGCATACAAAGTGAGTAGTGGGTCATCATGACCTGTCACAAGAATGAGAAGGAAGTTTATCTTCTAGAGAGGTCTGGTTAATAATAATAATACACACTAAAAGAGAAGGAGGAGGCCCAGATGGGCAGAGAAGAATTTTGTCTTGACACAAAATATGAATTTTATTTCATCACTGCCAAAACCCTGCCCATCCTTCGAGGCCTAGCTCATGTGCTTTCACTGCCAGAAAAACTCAGGATATCCCAGGTAGAGGAGACATTTTTTATCACTGAGTCTGCATTATCACTTTGTTTGGGTGGATGTCTAGTTGTACCTCCAAAATCCCTTTTTCCTCTGCATCCTGAGTACAAGACATTTCCTAGTCTTTCTTGCAGGTAGGTGTGACTTGCAACTAAGCTCTTGCCATGTGACTAAGCTCATTCCCAAGGGATGTGATGGAAAATGAAATGAGCAATTTCCATAGCCCTTCACTCAAGTCTGACTCTTTGCAACCCTAGGGACTGTAGCTCGCCAGACTCCTGTCCATGGGATTCTCCAGGCAAGAATATGGAGTGAGTTGCTATGCCCTCCTCCAGGGGATCTTCCCAACCCAGGGATCAAACTTGTGTCTCTTACGTCTACTGCTTTGGCACGTGAGTTCTTTACCACTAGCACCATCTAGGAAATTCCACGTGACTTGATTAAAAAGAAATCCCTTCTCTGGACCTCTTCTCTTTCCTCCTTCCCACGGACTGGAAGGTGGATGTGCTCATGACATAGCATGGAGCAGAATGGTCCTGTTGGCCTGGGAGCATGTTATACAAGAGAGAAATAGTCTGTGTTCTTTGAGCCACTGTGTTTTAGGGTCTATGTTACAGCAGCTTGCCCTTTACCCAAACACAGATTTCTGTGAAAGTGAAAGTGAAGTCGCTCAGTCGTGTCTGACTCTTTGTGACCCTGTGGACTGTAGCCTACCAGGTTTCTCCGTCCATGGGATTTTCCAGGCAAGAATACTGGAGTAGGTTACCATTTCCTTCTGTAAGGTAGTGTATTAAATTGTACTGTCTTATAAATATTTGTATAAATGTCTCATCTTCTTTACTAGAAAGTCATCTCCTAATTGGTCTCTCTGCTTCTTATCTTGTTCAGTTCAGTTCAGTTCAGTCGCTCAGTTGTGTCCGACTCTTTGTGACTCCATGAATCACAGCACGCCAGGCCTCCCTGTCCATCACCAACTCCCAGAGTTCACCCAAACTCATGTGCGTTGAGTCGGTGACGCCATCCAGCCATCTCATCCTCTGTCGTCCTCTCCTCCTGCCTCCAATCCCTCCCAGCATCAGAGTCTTTTCCAATGAGTCAACTCTTCACATGAGGTGGCCAAAGTATTGGAATTTCAGCTTTAGCATCAGTCCTTCTAAAGAACACCCAGGGCTGATCTCCTTCAGAATGGACTGGTTGGATCTCCTTGCAGGCCAAGGGACTCTCAAGAATCTTCTCCAACACCACAGTTCAAAAGCGTCAATTCTTCGGCACTCAGCTTTCTTCACAGTCCAAATTTCACATCCATACATGATCACTGGAAAAACCATAGCCTTGACTAGACGGACCTTTGTTGACAAAGTAATGTCTCTGCTTTTGAATATACTATCTAGGTTGGTCATAACTTTCCTTCCAAGGAGTAAGTGTCTTTTAATTTTATGGCTGCAATCACCATCTGCAGTGATTTTGGAGCCCCCCAAAATAAAGTCTGACACTGTTTCCACTGTTTCCCCATCTATTTGCCATGAAGTGACGGGACCAGATGCCATGATCTTCGTTTTCTGAATGTTGAGCTTTATGCCAACTTTTTTGCTTTTCTCTTTCACTTTCATCAAGAGGCTTTTTAGTTCCTCTTCACTTTCTGCCATAAGGGTGGTGTCATCTGCATATCTGAGGTTATTGATATTTCTCCC
>SJYT01046228.1:0-17330 GCA_006410635.1 Cephalophus harveyi | reverse complement strand
TCTGTTGTTCCATGTCCAGTTCTAACTGTTGCTTCCTGACCTGCATATAGGTTTCTCAAGAGGCAGGTCAGGTGGTCTGGTATTCCCATCTCTTTCAGAATTTTCCACAGTTTATTGTGATCCACACAGTCAAAGGCTTGTTGCTTACACTCTATTCCTTTTAACAGAGAAGTCAGCTCATGTCATTCTTTGGTAAAAACCCTTACTCAGTAATAGCAAAAATCCTTTAAATGATCTTCACGGTCCTACATGGTTGACATCTTCCCACCAATCACTCTTATCTCACTGATCTTATTTTCTCTTACAGGTGTGCTCCACCCCCGTGGTCCCAATATTCACTCTGTACCAGACACACCAATCTCCTTACTAGTCTGTGAACAAGTTAGGTGCACTCCTTCCCTAGAGTTTTTCCTGTGCCCTCTGCTTGTCCCAGATATCAACAGGGCTCATTCCTTTATCTCCGTGAGGTCTTTGCTCCAATGTCACCTTCCCAGATAGGCCTTCTCTGACTCCCCTACTTAAAATTAGACTCTCCCTTCCCTCCACAACCACCATGGCACATTTCCCCTGATTTTTCTCCATATGGTTTATCATCACTTGATATATTACACAATTTCTTCACTTACATGTTTATTGTTTGAGAATGTAAACTCTATGAGAGCAGGGGTTTCTGATTGTTTACTACTGCATTCTTGGTGCCCAGAACAGGGCCTGGTACATTAGAAGAATTCAATAAAATTTTCAATAAATATTGAATGAACAACTTCCCTGGAGGCAAATATTTTATAGTCCCCTGAATGCCTAGTATACTGCCTTGTATCCAATGAAGCACTCAGTAAATATTTGATGAATGAATTGCGATGGAACACTACTAATATTCTGCCTGTAGTCTACTTCCTTCTTCAAGTATTCCTAGACACCTGGGCTTATATTGAATTTCTGAACTCATAAAATTATAACAAAAGGTCAGAAGGAGAGGTCCTCTGTGGGCACTGCTGAAAATGGCAGGAAGAGAAAGCTAGGGTGCTGCTTGAAATATTTTTTGCCTTTGCCACTTGGACAAATTTCTTTCCATCTCTGGTCTCCGTTTCAACCATATGTAAAATGAAGCTAGTAGACTAGATGATTTCTGAAGTCCCTTCTATTTTTACAGCTTGTAGTTATGAGCATTATGGCACTTCTAACTAAAATTATATGATTCTAAAATTACATGATTTTTGTCTTACTTCTAAGCCATGGTTGGGATATGCTTAATGAAAATGTGGTGTGAGAATAAAGGCTCTTTTTGGTCTAATTAGCTGGTATCATCATAAAAGTAATAAAATAGTGGTGTAAAAGAACACATTAGCAACAGATAGAATATGATGCTGAGGATAACATCAGGCAGACAGGACCAAAAACTAGGTTTTCTGACTCCTTTGGGGCTATTTATCTGAAGTCCTATAAGTATACTGTACTTTCTTTCCTTTCCAAGGGTCAGATAAATCAGACCCTTTATCACCCAGATATTGTGGAAAATCCATACTCCAGCACCTGTTTGAACGTACTTGGTCCCAGTGTCAAAAACAAAATGTGACTTCTCTTGCAGTGTCTCTGGATGACTCAGGCAGCTTGCCCTCAGTCACTTTCCCCTTGGGACTTGTCTATCAGGCAAAGGGGATAGTGAAATTACCGGTTTGCCCTTTGGATGAGCCTGTGCTATGGGCGTCTGTCTGTGATGCAATCATGCTTTAAGTTCAGCCCCATCCTTACAAAAAGATAAAAATCATGTTCAGAAACATGCAAACTCATGTTTGTATGAACTGTGGCTGCCATCCTGAGAAATAGATATTTTTAAAAGAAACTGTAAAAAATAAAAGAAAAAGGAACTGTAAACCAGAGCCAGGCTTACTTTCAGGTGCTGCAGCAAAAAAAAAAAAAAAAAAAGCGTGGCTGATTTCCCGCTTGCAGGAAAGATCTGGCCCTACGCGTCACCAGCATCCCTCCACCCCCATCCGAACCCGGGCTTCTAGGCGTTCTGCCCTCCCCAACTGCCTCGCTACAGGGGGCGGGGCGATTCGTTAGCCTCGCCCCTTTCAGGGCCTCCAGTCAATCCCCGAGGCAGGCGGGGGTAGGCGGAACTACAATGAGGACCCGCCCCCCTCCAGCGCTCAGCCAATCGGAGAGGGCTGGGTGTTACCTTCCCCGCTGACTCCACCTACCCTGCGCTGGGCGATTTAGAGCCGCGCACCGGGCGGGAATGTAAGATGGCGGAGTAGAAACGCGAGTGCTTAGTACTGAGTCTCTGGGCCGACTCGGTTCGGGTCTCAGCGGCAGCAGCAGTGATCGTTAAGCAAAGAGAGCCTAGGGTAGTTGGCCAAGATGCCGAACATTAAAATCTTCAGCGGCAGCTCCCACCAGGACCTATCCCAGAAGATTGCCGACCGCCTGGGCCTGGAACTGGGCAAGGTGGTGACTAAGAAATTCAGCAACCAGGAGACCTGGTGAGGATGAGGTTGGGACGCCGACCGGCCTCACCTGCCGGAGAGGCCAGGGCAACCGCGGGTAGGGGGATGAGGTCACAGCGTGAGTTCCAAAGGGCCGGGTTTGGGGGGAAGGGGCAGCTCTGTGACGAGCGTGCCTCATGGGCTGTTTCCGTTATTTTACCTCTCGCGGGAGGGTCACGTTCATTCTCACTGTGTGGTGGGTGGAGTCAAGATGGAGCAGGAGGCGAAGCTACTGGGTTTGAAGCCAAGGGCCGGGGGACCCAACACGGGATGGTGGCTTCCTAGAGTGGCTAGAGAGGAAGAACGCCTGGGCTCTGCGGTGGGGACACGTGGCTTTGCCGCTTAGCTGTTGAGCCAGCCAGACTGGGTCTGGGTTCTCTTCTGCTCTTAGACCAGCTCGCCTGGGAGATCCTACTGCGTGCTGAGCCCTCGTGGTGTTTCTCCTAGTGTCTGAGAAGCAGCTTTTCAATTTGAAACCGTGTTGGTCGGATTTCCTGTTGAGGGAACTTGACATTATGTGCTGAGGGCGCCAAAATTAATATCGAGGACTTCCTTAGATTGGCGAGTGTTGAATTTTCACATCTTTAAACTCGATGTTAAATCTAGTTGCTTGAATAAAATGATGCGTTAACTGCGTCCCGATTGCCAGCATCTTGGTTTGCGCCATCCAGAAAATAATAGGGAACCTTAATTCTGGAATCCTTGATCTTCCCAAGCGTAGCTGTTTGTAAAACAGTGCAAAAGCATATTTTTCAGAACCAAAGTCTATCCTGAACTTGCCCACTTCTAATGTTGTGTGGGGGATTTAAGAAACATTTTTATCCCTGAATATTAAGATAATAGAAGAAAGATAATGGAGTGGCAGGCTGGAAATGCATAGTTCATTGCAATGAATTTTTTGTCATTGCTTTGCTGATTAAATTTGCTCCCTCCCCCCACTTCCATCATGCTCCTGAACCTTGGGGCCATCTTAGAGATAACTTGGTCACCAAATCCTTTCAGTACCACTTCCATCTAAATCTAGAATCTTCTGGTTCTGCTAAGTGTTTTTCTGTGTTTTGTTGTTACCCTGTTGATCAAATCAGAGCCGTACCCACAGTCAGCCCTCTATTAAGGGGAAATTTTACACCAAACCTAGTGAGTCAGTTAAATTAGTGAAGATTGCCTTGAACATTTTTTCCTAAGTGCTTTTGTTTTCCTTTTCTTTTCCCAAAGTGAAACTTCCCCTGTCCTTTGTAGACCCTGCTGGTAAAAACATTCATCTGTAGTGGACAGCTTCCTTCTGGATGCTTGATCATTGTGCCATTGGTTGTGATGCAGATGATGATGCAATCCCTGATGCCGTCTGTAACCAGACAATACCTTAGTCAAAAGGCTAGCCAAGCTGCTGTCTTTAGCTTAACCACACCATTATGACTCATGGGCTGTAATAAAACAGGACCAGACTTTGCAAGTGGCAGTATAGCTAGGGGACCAGAATGATTTTCATTTGGAGGTTTTTTTTGTTCCCTAGAGAACTGTGACTATTAAATCTTTTTTCTATGCTTCCAGGAAAAATACAAAGACTTTATTTTCCCTGTGCACCCTCTCCCTAGTGCACCACATCAGAACCTGAGGCTAAATTGGGAGAGGAGAGGAGGAGAACAGTTTAGTGGTCTACTGATTGATTTCTCTAAAATTATTTGGAGTCCCAATCTACTTCACTGAGCTAAAAGGCTGATTTCATTTTTAAATAACCAGACAGTAACATGCTTGGAAGCATTGAATAAGATTAAGCCCAATGTGGAAAATTGCTGACTGGTTCAGTTGCTTTGTTTCCAGCTTAATCATTAGCTTTTTGGCTCCTTAGATGTTCTGAAATCTTCATTGAACATAATCGAATATGTTGCCTATGGAGCTTCCCCTCACCTCCCTCCCCCAACCTTTGGCTTTTCTGCACTGCAGAAGTGGTAATTGCTGCCCTGACTCTGGGATCTAAAGGTCGTGGACAGGATAGCACCTACCCACAGTGTGTGCTGTGGGTCATTAGATGGGGAACTGCAGAGCCCATCCTCAGATGAGACTGTTTTGCTGCAATTTGGCACAATCTCAGGGGTTGATGCTCTCTTGAGTAGTTTTCTCCTGAAGTCAGGATCATCCTTTGCTGTCCAGGTTTTTTTAATTCATTAATTTTTGGTTGCACTGGGTCTTCCTTGCTGTGAGTAGGCTTTTTCTATTTGCAGCCAGTAGTAGTTGGCAGGGGTGTGGGTGGGGGGCATTGCTCTTCATTGCTGTGAACAGACTTCTTATTACGGTGGCTTGTCTTGTTGTAGTTGGGACACATAGGCTCAGTAGTTGCAGCTCCCGGGCTCTAGAACATGGGCTCAGTAGTTGTGGCACATGGGCTTAGTTGCCTCGTGGTGTGTGGAATCTTCCCAGGAGGGATCAAACCCATGTCCCCTGCATTGGCAGGCAGATTCTTAACCGCTGTGCCACCAGGGAGGAGAAACATACATACATATGTGTGGGTGTATGGCACACGGATAGTTATGAGAGAGGTTGAGGGTTCAGGCTCTGGAATCAGAGAAGCTGGATTTGAATTCTAAGCCTTTCTTTGTCTCAGTAATCTCACCTGTAAAATATTATCTACCCAGAGTATTGTGGTGGCTCAGACAGTAAAGAATGTGCCTGCCATGTGGAAGACCCTAGGTTTGATCCCTGGGTCAGGAAGATCCCCTGGAGAAGGGAATGACTTTATAAAACTATAAAATAATAAATTTGGGCTTCCCAAGTGGCTCAGTGGTAAAGAATCCAGCTGCCAATGCAGGAGACTCGGATTCCATCCCTGGGTCAGGAAGAACCCTTGGAGGGGGAGATAGCAACCCACTCCAGTATTCTTGCGTGGAAAATCCCATGGACAAAGAAGCCTGGTAGGCTACAGTCCGTGGGGGTCTCAAAGAGTCGGACATGATTAAGCATACACGTTTTTTAGAGTCTTTTGTGACAATTAAATGAGATGGGAGTAAAATTCTTAGAACATTGTCTTAACAGATTCTCAGTGTTGGTAAGGGATGGTGATGGTATTGCAAAAAAAATGTGGGGAATATAGGATAAAAGATGTCCCAAATAATTCTACCACCCAAGATAAACTGTTCACATTTCAATTTATGACCTACCAGGTGTTTGTGTGTTTATATACTTTTTCAAAAAAGTATGGCATATTGTTCATAGCTTTCTTCACTCAGCACTATCTTTTGAATACTTCTCCTCTTAATATTTAGTCTCCACTGTTTTAAATAGCTGTACAGTCTTGTCATGATTTTACTATAATTTTAGATCACCAAGTCCCTATTTAATATTTATCATTTTTGATCTAATGCATTTATATGAAAACTCCTGGATCTCTAGAAGAATTACTAGGTTAAAGGGTATACACTACTTTTCAGGCTTTTTAATACTTATTGCCAAATTGATCTCCAAAAAAGTTGAACAAATTTCTGCTATTAGTAATGGTGATATTAATAATAATAAATAGTGAGTGCTTAAAATGTGCTAGTTCCTATGCTGAGTAGTTTATACACATTTCACATTTAATCCCCTCAACACTGCTGTAAGAGATTACTCTTACAATCCCCATTTTATGGATGAAGGAACTATGATTCAGAGGGAAACTTCCCCACCTATTTTTTTGCTGATACAATATTTATCTGGCTTTTGGAACTTCTGAGTGTATTAAGTTTTTTACCTGAGGTGTAGTTGACATGCAGTATTTATATAAGGTTTCTGATGTACAACAAAATGATAAATAATTTTTAATGTTATAGTCCATTTATAGTTATTATAAAATGTAGGCTATATTCCCTGCATTGTACTATATATCCATTTAGCTTTATTTTATACACAGTAGTTTGTACTCTTAATCTCCTACCTTTATCTTCCCCCCCTTTCCCTTCTTCATTGGTAACCACTGGTTGGTTCTTTGTATGTGATTCTGTTTCTTTCTTTTTCAGAAATATTTTGGCTGTGTCGGGTCTTAGTTGTAGCATGCAGGCTCTTTGTTGTGGTGCGTGGGCTTAGTTGCCTTGCTGCACATGTGATCTTAGTTCCCCAATCAGGGATCTAACCCGCACTCCCTGCATTGGAAGGCAGATTCTTAACCATTGAACCACCAGGGAAGTCCCCTGGGTCTTTTTCTTTTTTTATTGAGGTGAATTCGCTCAGTCGTGTCCGACTCTTTGCGACCCTGTGGGCTGTAACCTACTAGGCTTCTCCGTCCATTGGATTCTCTAGGCAAGAATACTGGAGTGGGTTGCCATTTCCTTCTCCAGGGGATCTTCCCAACCCGGGGATTGAACCTGGGTCTCCTGCATTGGAGGCAGACGCTTTAACCTCTGAGCAGCTCTTTGTGACCCCATGGACTGCTGCATGCCAGGCTTCCCTGTCCATCACCAACTCCCAGAGCTTGCTCAGACTCATGTCCATTGAGTTGGTGATGCCATCCAACCATTTCATCCTCTGTCGTCCCCTTTTCCACCTACCTTTAATCTTTCCCAGTATCAGGGGCTTTTCCAATGACAAAACGTGGTCCACTGGAGAAGGGAATGGCAAACCACTTCAGTGTTCTTGCCTTGAGAACCCCATGAACAGTATGAAAAGGCAAAAAGATATGTCCTGAATGTTTGGACTCAACTCTCTTCAATATTGTTAAATAACTTTGTTTTCTTTGGTTACTGTAGATAGGCTGAAAGGGGGGTGACTAACCTTGGTTCCCTAGGATTTTCCTATAGTTAATCCCCTGTGTTTTGCATGTGCCAGCACCCATCTAAATTCTTGAGATTTTCTTAAAAATACCACCAATTAAAAGGCATTTTTAAATTCACTTTATTTTCTGTTTTGTGTTTAAACGGAATGGATGGAGCTAGTCATCTGGCCTCCCCAGAACAGCTGAGAGAATCACTTGCCCAAAGCCAATTTGGAGGACATGCCATTAGCTAGGAGAAGGAAATGGCAACCCACTCCAGTATTCTTGCCTGGAGAATCCCAGGGATGGAGGAGCCTGTTGGGCTGCCGTCTGTGGGCTTGCATGGAGTCAGACATGACTAAAGTGACTTAGCAGCAGCAGCAGCCATTAGCTAGAGGGAAAGAACAAGAAGTGTTACCTTTCAGTTGCTAAACCAGGTCTTCCTACCTGGTTTAAAAGCAAACAGGTTTCAGGCACACCATCAATTCTTCTGCCATACATCACTGCCTAACTTATTATCTCTGAGACTTAGAGGAAACCATAAGAATAATATTAAGGTTTTTTGAGGATTCATTGAACTGTTTATTGACCAAGCTGTATAATCTAAGTATAGTTCCTGGGCTTTTGAAAAAGACTTTATGAAAATACATCATAGTACTAACTGGAGGAAAAGATTGGTCTTGATTAGTGAGATTGGAATTGCATACAGTAAAACAAGGACAGTGTCCTAATTTACATGTGCTACTTTTATTTTTCATATAGTTAAATAACTTTTTCTAGTTATTAAATGCATGTCTGGTCATAACATCCTCTATGCTTGAAAGGTAAGTGCTAGTCCTAAGTTTGGCTTTGGGAAATGGCCGCACTATTGGTTGATTATCCTTAGGTGATATAATACAAAAGTGGTACAAGTTGGCAGTGAAAATATAAGTTTGTAATTAATACCTTGCCTGCTTTCAAGAAAGGTTTAGTGTTTCACGATACTCACAGATACAAAAAGTTAGATAGGTACAGCAGAAGCCTATTAGAACAAAGGACTATAGTAACTATGTGAAGAATTTGGTATAAAGTGATTACTGAAGTTTATTTAGTGTTACTTTAACTGTATCCCTTGGCTTCCTGGCAGCCAAAGGGATAAAGACTTGTGCAGTAAATTATGAAATTTTTATTTTCATAAAAATCTTTAGATACTACTTCCAGACACACAGTTCTACGAATTTTTTGGGTGGGATCCTTAAATAATGATACTCAGTAACATAATGAACAATGTAAGCAATTTTTTATATTGACTTTGAGAGTGGAGGCATTTGTAAAAAAGAGATAAGCCACCATGGTGTTAGGTATGTTGCTTTCTGGCCTTATTTGATAAAAAGACAGCTTTAGAGTAGTAGATAATTAGCCTGTCCCTTATTCTGTCTTAGATCAATTGTCAAATTGCTCTTTCCTGGCTCCTGATCCTGCAGTCTGACTGGTGAGTGAATGGAGCACAGATGATTCTCATAGTGTTCTTGACTCAAACAAGGGCCATAGGCTTCCTATACCAAATATGGAAGATCCAGTTGGCTTTTATGGGCAGTCAATGTGCCTGACTTTCATTCTCCCCCGAGAAGTGGAGAGCTTGGTCTTGGACAAGGAGATGATGTAGTAGGGATGACAGTGGGCAGGACTAAAATTTTCTTGAGTTTTGAAGTTGCTCAGATATTTGAAATACTACTTTGTCAGGACCATAGAGTTGTGCACATAAAACACAGAAGAAACTCTTAGCCTGCAACCTCTCAAAGGGCAGGCAGTATCAGTAAAGGAGATTTGTAAGTACCTTGAAACTCCCTTGGCCTCTTGTTTGGGCCCACCTCAGTGAGGAACTGGCAGAGCAGGCTTAGTTCCACAGGTGTTACTGAATTCTATCCATTTGAGTGGGGTTTTTTTTAATTTTTTAAATTATTATTATTTTTTTTTTTTACTTTACAATATTGTATTGATTTTGCCACACATAAACATGAATCTGCCACGGGTGTACACATGTTCCCAATCCCGAACCCCCCTCCCACCTCCACCTCCCCCCACATTTTAAGTTAACATGTTATCAATATAAAAATCAATTCATTTAAAAAATTTTTACTGTCTTCACAGAAAGGTATGGCATTAATATTACTTCGCATCTCAGTTCCCTTCCTCAGTTGCAGTAGCCACATCCAAGTGCTCAATAACCACACGAGGCCAGTGACTCCCACATTGGACAGTAGTGCTCTTGGCCTACTTTTGGACAACATGCAAGTTGTTCTTCCAGGAAGCTTTCCCTGGTCCCCTCCTGCCTGCCTATTTGAATTTAGAACAACGTCTCCTGAAAGCAATTTTGGCACTAGCGTAGTTGACGTTGCCGACAGATTTAGTTGTTTCTTTTTAAAATGTATTTATTTGATTGCTCCAGGTCTTAGTTGCGGCACGCAGGATGTTCAGTCTTCTTGCGGCAGGTGGGATCTTTAGTTGTGGCATGGAGGATCTAGTTCTCTGACCAGGGATCAAACATGGGCTCCCTGCATTGGGAGTGTGGACCACCAGGGAAGTCCCTTTAGTTGTTTTTCCTTTTTTGAAAAAAGATCATTTAAAAAATGTCTTCTCTTTGGCTGCGCTGGGTCTTCGTTGCCGCGTGGGCTTTGCTCTAGTTGTGGTGCACAGGCTTCCCGCTGCGGTGGTGGAGCATGGGCTCTAGGGTTTGCAGCTCCAGTAGTTTCAGCATGTGGGCTCAGTACTTGTGGCTTGCGGGCTCGAGAGCACAGGCTCAATAGTTGTGGTGCACAGGCTTAGTTGACCCACCCATGTGGGGTCTTCCCAGATCGAACTCAAGTCTCTTGCATTGGCAGGCAGATTCTTCACCACTGAACCACCGGGGAAGCCCACTTTAGTTGTTTCTTAAGGCTGATCTTGGTGATTAATAGAGGTCTGTTCAAGTATGTCTTAGGGTCCACAAAATTGATGTTTGGCTCATTATGTTGCTTGGCATCACTATTTCAGGATCCCACCATAAAATTCTTTGTAGCCATCAAATCCTGGTGAACTCATCAGGTTGTAGTTCCACCCCCATTAAGTATCTGTCAGCTGAGTATCTGTTAAAGGGATGAGCCCATCTGTCAAAACCTTTGGAAGAAACATGTTGGACCCACTTACCTCTAGTGTGAGGTGAGTTAGTTTGTGAGGGACAATCAACAGTCTTCTGAATTCACAACAGCAGGCCTGCAGAAGGCTCATATTCTGCCTTAAAGTGAGCAGATTCAAGGGGCATCCTAATCCTGAGTGGTATTCATTCATTCACTCATTCATTCATTCTTTGTGTTACTGGCACTGGCCGGTTGGGCACGACAGATCCGGTTCCTGCCTTCATGGAGCTGGCTTGCATTCTAGGGAGGGTAACAGATAAACAAGTGCATAAAATATAAGGTGATGAGAAATTGTGATGTGTTCTGAAAAGAGTAACCAGGATAATGAGAGAATACCTGGGGAGAGTCACTTTATTTATTTAACTCAGTTATAGAACATTTCAAACATACATGCAGAAGTAGAGAGAGTAAATGATCTTCCTGCCTTCCACCCATCACCCAGTTCAGTTCAGTTCATTTGCTCAGTCATGTCCGACTCTGTGACCCCATGGACTGCAGCACACCAGGGTTCCCTGTCCATCACCAACTCCTGGAGCTTGCCCAAACTCATGTCCATCAAGTCAGTGATGCCATCCAACCATCTCATCCTCTGTCGTCCCCTTCTCCTCCTGCCCTCAATCTTTCCCAGCATCAGAGTCTTTTCCAATGAGTCAGTTCTTCGCATCAGGTGGCCAAAGTATTGGAGTTTCAGCTTCAGCATCAGTCCTTCCAATGAATATTCAGGACTGATTTCCTTTAGGATAGACGGGTTGGATCTCCTTGCAGTCCAAGGGACTCTCAAGAGTTTTCTCCAACACCACAACAAACTATGGAAAATTCTTAAAGAGATGAGAATACCAGACCAGCTGACCTGCCTCCTGAGAAACCTATATCCAGGTCAAGAAGCAACAGTTAGAACTGGACGTGGAACAGTCTGGTTCCAAATAGGAAAAGGAGTATGTCAAGGCTGTATATTGTCACCCTGCTAATTTAACTTCTATGCAGAGTACATCATGAGAAACGCTGGTCTGGATGAAGCACAAGCTGGAATCAAGATTGCCAGGAGATATCAATAACCTCAGATATGCAGATGACACCACCCTTATGGCAGAAAGTGAAGAACTAAAGAGCCTCTTGATGAAAGTGAAAGAGGAGAATGAAAAAGCTGGCTTAAAACTCAACATTCAGAAAACGAAGATCATGGCATCTGGTCCCATCACTTCATGGAAAATAGATGGGGAAACAATGGAAACAGTGAGAGACTTTACTTTCTTGGACTCCAAAATCACTGCAAATAGTGACTGCAGCCATGAAATTAAAAGACACTTGCTCCTTGGAAGAAAAGCTATGACCAACCTAGACAGCATCTTAAAAAGCAGAGACATTACTTTGCCAAGAAAAGTCCATCTAGTCAAAGCTATGGCTTTTCCAGGAGTCATGTATGGATGTGAGAGTTGGACTATAAAGAAAGCTGAGCACCAAAGAATTGATCACCTGGTTCAGCAGTTATCACTTCATGGCCAATCTTGTTTCATCTAATATTCCCCCTCCCCACACTCCCCATAATTGGATTATTTTGAAGCAGATCTTGATTTTTTGTCATATCACCCACATACATTTCATTGACCACAATACCATTTTCTCGCCTAAAACAAATTAACAGTAATGTGTTTTTTTTAACAGTTGCTTGAATTAGTATGCAAATAAGGTTCACACAGTAAAATTGGTTGATATTTTTAAAGTCATTTTTAATCTTATACGTTCTTAGGGAAGTCACTTGTATTAAGATGGTCAGAAATGATATTTTGATTGGAGACCTAAGAAATTAATGAGTTAGTTGTAGGAAGAGCATTCCAGATACTGGGAATATGTGTGCAAAGGCAGGAAAGAGTGAATCAAGGAATGTAAAGGAAGACGGTTTGACTGATGCCTAGTAAAGTGAAAGTGAAAGTGAAGTCGCTCAGTCGTGTCCGACTCTTTGCGACCCCATGGACTGTAGCCTACCAGGCTCCTCCCTCCATGGGATTCTCCAGGCAAGAGTACTGGAGTGGGTTGCCATTTCCTTCTCCAGGGGATCTTCCCGACCCAGGGATCGAACCCTGGTCTCTTGCATTCCAGGCAGACACTTTAACCTCTGAGCCACCAGGGAAGTCGCCTAGTAAACTAAGGAGAAAATATTTTTCCAGATGAGCTACTTCTCAAGTTAACCTCAAACTAGAACTCATTTCTCAGAAAATATTAATACAATCAGACTAGTTTCTTTTGACTTATTACAGAAGTGCCTGTTTTTAGATATATTGGATTGGCCAAGAAGTTCTTTCCATAGAATGTTACCAAAAAACTGGAACGAACTTTTTGGCCAACCCAGTACTTTTATGACCTCAGCTTTCACTGAGGGCTGCAGTAATTTACTCAAGTATACACAAGGTATAATAATACATGTTTTGTTAAAATAGAATTTTGAAGTCATCGTAGGTTAGCATGGAATTGTAAGAAATAACACAGAGAGATCCTGCTGCTGCTGCTGCTGCTAAGTCGCTTCAGTCGTGTCCGACTCTGTGCGACCCCATAGACGGCAGCCCAACAGGCTCCCCCGTCCCTGGGATTCTCCAGGCAAGAACACTGGAGTGGGTTGCCATTTCCTTCTCCATTGTGTGAAAGCGAAAAGTGAAAGTGAAGTCGCTCACTCGCGACGGACTCCTAGCGACCTCATGGACTGCAGCCCACCAGGCTCCTCCATCCATGGGATTTTCCAGGCAAGAGTACTGGAGTGGCTTGCCATTGCCTTCTCCGCAGAGAGATCCTGTGTACCCATTATGCAGTTTTCCCAAGGTTCCCAACTCTAGTTTTTCCAGACTGTAGTTTTCTTGGCTGTTGCTGTTGTATAATGCAACCACCAAGATATTGACATTGATAGAGTCAAAAAAAAAAAAAAAAAAAACCATTCTGTCATCACAAGGATCCTTCCTGTTGCCCTGCTGCAACCACACCCATTTTTGTCTTCCTCCTCCTCTGTAGTTTTCTTTTTTTATATTGCCTTGGGTAATACTGGCCTCATAAAATGAGTTGCAAAGTATTCTCATCTATTTTCTTGAAAAGATTATGCAAAAATCCGTTTTTATTTATTTATTTATTTGGCTGTGTCAGGCCTTAGTTGGGGCACATGGGTTCTAGTTCCCTGACCAGGGATCTAACTTGGGCCCTCTGCACTGGCAGCTTGGAGTCTTAGCCACTGGACCACCAGGGAAGTCCCCCAAATTTGTGTTAATTCTTTAAATGTTTCCCTCTTGAGAAATCTGTATGCAGGTCAGGAAGCAACAGTTAGAACTGGACATGGAACACAGACTGGTTCCAAATAGGAAAAGGAGTACGTCAAGGCTGTATATTGTCACCCTGCTTATTTAACTTATATGCAGAGTACATCATGAGAAACGCTGGACTGGAAGAAACACAAGCTGGAGTCAGGATTGCCGGGAGAGGTATCAATAACCTCAGATATTTGGGAGCAGGAGGAGAAGGGGACGACCGAGGATGAGATGGCTGGATGGCATCACTGACTCGATGGACGTGAGTCTGAGTGAACTCCGAGAGATGGTGATGAACAGGGAGGCCTGGCGTGCTGCGATTCATGGGGTCGCAAAGAGTCGGACACGACTGAGCGACTGAACTGAACTGAAGCTTCTCTGGTAAAGTTGTTTTAGGTCAGCCTTTCTAGAGGTTTATCAATTTTATTGATTTCCCCCCACCAAGAGCTTTTTGTTTAAGTGATTTTTCTTTATTGTTTTACTGTTTCATTGGTTTCTGCTCTTATATCTGATTTCTTCCTTCTGCTTATTTTGGGTTCATTTTGCCCATTTTTCAGTGCCTGAAGGTTTATCTCCAGATACTCCAAACTAATATGTTTTCGTCTTTGTTTGGACTACCGTGATTTTCAACATCCCTGTTCTAACTGGTTTCTAGTTTGATTTTTACCATTTGCTTTTATTTTTCTTGCTTTACAATATAAAGTAACCCCTTTTAAAAAGTAAGATCCTTACAACTGTTAGTTGGATTGGGAACAAATGAGTTTTAAATAATAATTATGTCTGATATCAGCTTCTGACAATGGAATTATGTCCTGTTGAAGTTTTCCTCTTCATCAGTACAGATTATTAACTGTTCTGTTCTGCTTGCCTACACAAGCATGCATGCACATATACCCACACACTCCCTCTCCCCCACGTCACCTACAATATTAATTGGGGAAATGGTTTGCTTTGAGGTATCATTGAGGTTATTATTTTTAATAAGTTATTCTTGGTAAGGATCCAAGTACAAATATTGAAACTTGCATTTTATAGTAAAATATAGCCTTACTCCATAATTAGAGTAACTTCCTATGGAATTCTTTAAAATAAGACTTACTAATTGGACCAGAGTACAGTTAGCGTAGAATGAAGGCAAGGACCACATCTGTTCTCCATCGTGTCCCTGGCACCTAGCACAGTGACTGGCATATGAACATTTGTTCAGTGAACTGCCAGTGTGGTAGACGTGGTATGGTCTTCTGTAGAAGGCATCATTCTAAAACAGTAGTGACTCATTCCTTGTATGAGCTTTCTGGTTCCTTTATTATATACTGATGACAGTCATAGATGCTGTATCAAATTTGCATTCACACATATAAAATGAGATACAGCCTGCTTACTGAAATTGTGGTCCAATGACTAAGTACCTTAGCCAATTTTTTTCATGTCATATCACCTATAAAAACAGGTATAGTACACTGGGGTAAACAGGCGGTACACAGTTTCTGGTACAGGGGCTCCTTCAGGGGAATCTCCTGTAATCTATTCATAGCATACTAGTGGGGAAGCTGTGTTTTTTAGGCTTTACTGTAGATGTACAGTAGAATGCTTTAAAATCTGTTTTTGTTCTCCTTCCTTTTCCTATAGTGTGGAAATCGGAGAAAGTGTTCGTGGAGAGGATGTCTACATTGTTCAGAGTGGCTGTGGTGAAATCAATGACAATCTCATGGAACTTTTGATTATGATTAATGCCTGCAAGATTGCTTCAGCCAGCCGGGTTACTGCAGTCATCCCGTGCTTCCCTTATGCCCGGCAGGATAAGAAGGATAAGGTAGGAGTGGAATCTCTCTCTCTTTTTTTTTTTTTAATTCTTATTTTCTTAAATCAGGAGAAGCAGGAGCATTTGCCCAAAGTCAAAAAAAACTTCCTTAATTATCAAATGTATATTTAGAGGATATTATTTTTTTATCTTAGGCATTACCTGATTTTCAAAACAATTGATGTGATTGGTTTGTATAAAGCAACACATTTGCAGTCTGTCTGTTTTATCCCAGTCATACATATGTGACTTTTGGCTACCTCGGTGCTATTGTTTTCATTGTATCAGTAAGACTAAGCACCAGCTCCCATGGAGTAGAGAATTTTTTTAAACTGGTAGATCCTCTGGAAGCCTCTGGTTATAGTTGTGACCTCTTCATAGAACTTGAAGTCTGTTACATGAGTACACACATGCACACCTCACCTTCTTTGGAGTGTTAGAAAATAAAGCATATAGGTAAAACTTTGCCACTCCATGGGAATTGATGCCCAAATTTTATTAATATGTACCATACCTGGGAGAAGGCCAGATACTTTTATTTCAATAGAATACAGTGCTGCTAGGGAGTAGAGTGTAGGACATGGGCCTTGTTATTTTATGGTGCAGTCAGGTGTGTTTACCTGTTACTTAAGGGGGTTGAGGTTACTGGAAGTTTAGCCTCTGGATGAGTAAGGGGAGTGGTGTAATTAATAAAATAAAAGTATACTTTTCATCCTTTGATGTGCCTTTAAATGTTGACATGTTAGATGTTGCACAGGTTTGAGTATGTATGTCTTAAAAGAGATTTTAATACAATTCTTTCAAAAAAGATTTGTATACAGTCTGCCTAATTTAAATAATTGAGCATTGGAAAGACTTTAATAGGCTGAAAATATGTACATGAAGAAAGTGAAAGGTTGGGAAGGTTTTTTCTGACGTATGTATCCTGATTTGGAAAAATGATATTCCACTTCCTATTTGTGCCAGATTGTGATGAACTGAAAATCAGTGGCTGTGTCACTTTGTATGAATTTTCTGGTAGCACAGTGCCTTAAACACAGTAGGTATACAATAAATAAATGCTTCTTGAGCAAATGAATTGTTTTTCAGATTGGCTTTTTTTCCTCTTTCCTTCCCTCTATTTAGAGCCGGGCTCCAATCTCAGCCAAGCTGGTTGCAAATATGCTCTCTGTAGCAGGCGCGGATCATATTATCACCATGGACCTTCATGCTTCTCAAATTCAGGTATCATTGGGAGCGAAATATTAGCTTAGGGATTATTAGGGATTAGACATGGACTAATCCCTAGACTAGAGATCTCTTCAAGAAAATTAGAGATACCAAGGGAACATTTCATCCAAAGATGGGCTCGATAAAGGACAGAAATGGTCTGGACCTAACAGAAGCAGAAGATATTAAGAAGAGGTGGCAAGAATACACGGAAGAACTGTACAAAAAAGATCTTCACGACCCAGATAATCATGATGATGTGATCACTCGTCTAGAGCCAGACATCTTGGAATGTGAAGTCAAGTGGGCCTTAGAAAGCATCACTACGAACAAAGCTAGTGGAGGTGATGGAATTCCAATTGAGTTGTTTCAAATCCTGAAAGATGATGCTGTGAAAGTGCTGCACTCAGTATGCCAGCAAATCTGGAAAACTCAGCAGTGGCCACAGGACTGGAAAAGGTCAGTTTTCATTCCAATTCCAAAGAAAGGCAATGCCAAAGAATGCTCAAACTACTGCACAATTGCACTCATCTCACATGCTAGTAAAGTCATGCTCAAAATTCTCCAAGTCAGGCTTCAGCAATATGTGAACCGTGAACTCCCTGATGTTCAAGCTGGTTTTAGAAAAGGCAGAGGAACCAGAGATCAAATTGCCAACATCTGCTGGATCATGGA
>SJYT01046221.1:407118-515824 GCA_006410635.1 Cephalophus harveyi | reverse complement strand
TGGCAAATGGGAACTCACCACCTGTAACGCCTTTTCAGTGATGTCCAGTGTACCGTCCACCACCTCCTAGTCTTCCACCAGAGCCCACACTGAGAGAATCGCAGCCGCATGGTACCACATGCTATATGGTGGCCACTGGCTTCCTCCATCCAGTGGAGCCTCGGACTCCTCTGCCTGCTGGGTATCCTGCCCACTACACCAATTACATTGCTGATCATCCAGTTTGCACTGTTCGCTGAACCCAGGGTAGGCAAGGCGCTAGCTAAGAGGCAGGAAGGAGACTCGAGGAACTGTAGGAACTGCAGACATGGTTATCCTCTCCTGGCTGATGCAGCAGCCATGAGTATACATGCTGTATTCTCTTCTCTTGTGTCTAATGCAACAGACACAGCCGTGAGACAGCAGTAAAATGCTGCCACTTTCAAAGTGAAGCTCATATATCCCTACAACACAAAGTAGCTCGTGATCTAGTGAGCACCTCCTGACGTGCATGTGCAATGCTACAAATGATCTCAGCTGTTAGTAGTCATTATTTACAAAACATGGGGCAAGAGAGCCCGAACACTCCATCTTGACCAGTTTGCTCTCTTCACACAGCTGAACACTAGAATTCTTTAGTACAAAACATACCCGCATTCATTCCAGGTAATAGTCACAAGGTATTTGGTGAGCACTGCTGTGAACCAAGCACTGTCAGGGCCTGGGAGTGACAAGAGGCACCAAAGCGGTTAGTCTCTACTGTCATTGGCCTTGTGTTTTGGCATAAAGCTGAGACAAAGCTGCACTCAGGGCCAGAGTGATGCGTTCCCATCATTATGATCTGCGATGTTTGCAACACGAGTATTTTAACAGCAATATGTTAAGATAAATTCTTAACTTCATTTGATATCTTTCCCTGTGTCTCCTTCATTCTCATCCAGGGCCACTGGGGATTCAGCTAAGGATGTATTCTTATTTACATTGTATACATCCTTCTGTAAAGAGGTAAGTAATTGCTAGCCATCTGGGTACAGCAATGCTGCCAGGAATACTCAGGCCCTGTATGTACGACACAAGCTAGTCTGCAAGCGAGAGTTAAGTTTTCACTCCACAGGTCAAGATGGAAGCTCTATCCTGTCAGGAATAGAGTTAATAACGCAGCATGTGCAGTAGTAAACATACCAAACATCTTCTGTTGGAATGGAAATTCATGAAATACAACTTACTCAAGTCTCTGTGTCAATCAGGCAGAAAGCTTACATGGTGAAGTGGCCAATTGAAGCTGAGTGCTTCATGCATCCCAGCTGACCTTCATGCCTGAGTTCCTCTGCCTAATCTGCCTTAGCAAAGTTTTCTGGTTCCTGGTGAAACAACACACATCATGGCTGCAGATGCAACCAAACTGCCTGGAAAAGTAAGTGCTCCAGTGACACAACTCCCACACACATGTATCAGTGCATCAGAGACCACCACCCAGTAGAACAAAGTGGCAACTTGAAATGCATTTTGAATTGCTCTTATGGAGGCCTTAATATCAGATTAATTTGTACACTTCTCAGTATTATTGATCATACTAAAATTCAAATAATGACACAGGGAGTAACCCAGTCAAACAATAACTAAGAAAAAAAGAAGCCAAAACTGCAAATCACACACACAAAAAGATCTCAGAGACAAAACTTGTCTTACTATATCCAAATGAAAACAAAACTCATGTCAAAATCATGAAGGAAATAAGGATAACAGGTATGAGAACCAATTGAAAAAGAATGAAAATAACAACAGAAAAGATGAAGCAGTTTATGAGAACCAGGACACTCTAATAAGCAACTGAAGAAGCAGAAGTGCAAGTGCCAACACATAGTGAAAGGGCCAGCAGGGTGGGCACAGCAGGCTGTTTTGATGAATCTATTGACATTGGGGAAGTCCCACGTTCTTACACTGTGAGTACAAGTTCATCAACACAGTTAATATGAGAGAATTTGCTTTTCAGGCATGATCTCAATAATATTTACAGAGAATCAAACAGAAGATACATCTAGAAGTTTCAACCAATGTTAAAAATGGTTTTGGGGAGCTCCATACTACCAGCAAGATGGTGGAGTAGGAGGATGTGCGCTCATCTTCTCCTGCAAGAACACTAAAATTGCAACTAGCAGCTAAAAGTTTTAATTGGATTAAAGATTTACTGAGCATGGTTCTGCCCTCCAGAGTAAGACCCAGTTTTCCCCACAGCCAGTCCCTCCCATCTGGAAGCTTGCACAAGCCTCTTATCCTCATCAATCAGAGGGCAGACAGAATGAAAACCACATTTACAGAAAACTAACCCAAACGATCACATGGATCATAGCCTTGTGTAAGGCTATGAGCCATCCTGTGTAGGGCCACCCAAGACAGACGGGTCATGGTGAAGAGTTCTAACAAAATGTGGTTCACTGGAGAAGGGAATGGAAAACCACTTTAGCATTCTTGCCTTGAGAATGCCATGAACTGTATGAAAAGGCAAAAAGATATGACACTGAAATATGAACCTCCCCAGGTCAGTAGGTTATGCTACTAGAGAAGAGCAGAGAAATAGCTTCAGAAGGAATGACGAGGCTGAGCCAAAGCAGAAATGATGCCCAGATGTGTCTAGTGGTGAAAGTAAAGTCCAATGCTGTAAAGAAGAATATTGCATAGGAACCTGAAATGGTATGTCCATGAATCAAGGTAAATTGAAAGTGGTCAAACAGGAGATGGCAAGAGTGAACATTGACATTTTAGCAATCAGTGAACTAAAATAAGACAGGAATGGGTGAATTTAATTCAGATGACCATTTCTTTAAGGGATTCTTGCCCACAGTAGTAGATAATTATATAGATATTAGTAGATAATTGTATCTATTACTGTGGCCAAGAATCCCTTAAAGAAATGGAATAGCCCTCATAGTTAACAAGAGTCCATAATGCAGTACTTGGGTGCAATCTCAGAAACAACAGTATGATCTCGGTTTGTTTCCAAGGCAAACCATTCAATNTGATTCCAGCTTGTGTTTCTTCCAGTCCAGCGTTTCTCATGATGTACTCTGCATATAAGTTAAATAAGCAGGGTGACAATATACAGCCTTGATGGACTCCTTTTCCTATTTGGAACCAGTCTATTGTTCCATGTCCAGTTCTAACTGTTGCTTCCTGGCCTGCATACAGATTTCTGAAGAGGCAGGTTAGGTGGCCTGGTATTCCCATCTCTTTCAGAATTTTCCACAGTTTATTGTGATCCACACAGTCAAGGGATTAGACCTGATAGAATGCCTGAAGAACTATGGATGGAAGTTTGTGACATTGTACAGAAGGTAGAGATCAAGACCATCCCCAATGGGAAAAAAAAAAAAGGCAAAATGATTGATGAAGCCTTACAAATAGCTGAGAAAAGAACAGAAGCTAAAGGCGAAGGAGAAAAGAAAAGATATACGCATTTGAATGCAGAGTTCCAAAGAATAGCAAGGAGAGATAAGAATGCCTTCTTAAGTGTACAGTGCAAAGAAACAGAGGAAAACAATAGAATAGGAAAGAATATTTTCTCTTCAAGAAAATTAGAGATACCAAGGGAATATTTCATGCAGAGATGGGCACAGTAAAGGACAGAAACAGTATTAAAGAAGCAGTATCTAACAGAAGCAGATATTAAAAACAAGTATCAAGAATACACAGAAAAACTACACAAAAAAAGATCTTAATGACCCAGATAAGGGTCACTTACAGCCAGACATCCTGGAGTGTGAAGTCAGGTGGGCCTTAGGAAGCATTACAAACAACAATTCTAATGAAGGTGATGGAATTTCAGCTGAGCTATTTCAAACCCTAAAAGATGATGCTATGAAAGTGCTGCACTCAACATGCCAGCAAATTTGGAAAACTCAGCAGTGGCCAGAGGACTGGGAAAGGTCAGTTTTCATTCCAAGTCCAAAGAAGGGCAATGGCAAATAATGTTGAAACTACTGTACAATTGTGCTTATTTCCATACTAGCAAGGTAATGCTCAAAATCCTTCAAGCTAGGCTTCAACAGTATGTAAACCAAGAACTTCCAGATGTACAGCTGGGTTTAGAAAAGGCAGAGGAACCAAAGATCAAATTACTAACATCCACTGGATCATAAAAAAAATCAAAGGAATTCCAGAAATACATATACTTCTGCTTCATTGACTACACTGAAGCCTTTGACTGTGTGGATCAAAACAAACTGTGGAAAACTTTTAAAGAGATGAGAATACCAGATCACCTTGCCTGCCTCCTGAGAAACTTGCATGCAGGTCAAAAAGCAATAGTCAGAACCGTACATGGAACAATGGACTGGTTCAAAATTTGGAAAGGAATACATCAAGGCTATATAATTATCACCCTGCTTATTTAACTTATATGCAGTATATATCATGTGAAATGTCAGGCTGGGTGAAACAGAAGCTGGAATCAAGATTGCCAGGAGAAATATCAATAACCTCAGGTATTAAGGTTTTGTTTTTCAGTCGCT
This sequence comes from Cephalophus harveyi, assembly GCA_006410635.1. Taxonomy (NCBI): domain Eukaryota; kingdom Metazoa; phylum Chordata; class Mammalia; order Artiodactyla; family Bovidae; genus Cephalophus; species Cephalophus harveyi. Next base: position 511,337 of record SJYT01046221.1, on the reverse strand, counting down.
CAGTCATGTCCAACTCTTTGCAACCCCATGGATGGCAGCATGTCAGGGTTCCCTGTCTTCCACCATCTCCCAGAGCTTGCTCAAATTCACGTCCATTGAGTCAGTGATGCCATCCAGTCATCTCATTCTCTGTCATCCCCTTCTCCTCCTGACTTCAATCTTTGCCAGCATCAAGGTATTTTCTAATGAGTCAGCTCTTTGCATCAGGTGGCCAAAGTATGTAAATAGGCAGATTAGTTCAGTTCAGTCGCTCAGTCGTCTCCGACTCCTTGCAACCCCATGAATCATAGCATGCCAGGCCTCCCTGTCCATCACCAACTCCTGGAGTTCACTCAAACTCATGTCCATCAAGTTGGTGATACCATCCAGTCATCTCATCCTCTATCATTCCTTTCTCTCCTGCCCTCAATCTCTCCCAGCATCAAGGTCTTTTCCAATGAGTCAACTCTTTGCATGAGGTGGCCAAAGTATTGGAGTTTCAGCTTCAGCATCAGTCCTTCCAATGAATACCCAGGACTGATCTCCTTTAGGAAGGACTGGTTGGATCGCCTTGCAGTCCAAGGGACTCTCAAGAGTCTTCTCCAACACTACAGTTCAAAAGCATCAATTCTTCGGTGCTCAGCTTTCTTCACAGTCCAACTCTCACATCCATACATGACCACTGGAAAAGCCATAGCCTTGACTAGACGGACCTTTGTTGGCAAAGTAATATCTCTGCTTTTCAATATACTATCTAGGTTGGTAGATAATACCACCCTAATGGCAGAAATCCAAGAGCAACTGAAGACCCTCTTGATGAAGATGAAAGAGGAGAGTGGAAAAGCTGGCTTAAAACTCAACATTCAAAAAACTAAGATCATGGCATACAGTTTCATCACTTTATGGCAAATAGATGGGAAAAGATGGAAACAGTGATAGATTTTATTTTCTTGGGCTCCAAAATCACTACAGATAGTGACTGCAGCCATGAAATTAAAATATGCTTGCTCCATGGAAGAAAAGCTATGACAAACCTCGGCAGTGTATTAAAAATCAGAGACATCATTTTTCTGACAAAGGTCTGTATAGTCCAAGCTATGGTTTTTCCAGTAGTCATGTATGGATGTGAGAGTTGGACAATTAAGAGGGCTGAATGCTGAAGAATGAATGCCTTTGATTTGTGGTGTTGGAGAAGACTCTTGAGAGTCCCTTGGACTGCAAGGAGATCAAAGCAGTCAATCCTAAAGGAAATCAACCCTGAACATTCATTGGAAGGACTGATGGTAAAACAGGCTGCAATACTTTGGCCACCTGATGCAAAGAGCTGACTGTTTGGAAAACACTGATGCTGGTGAAGATTGAGGGCAGGAGAAGGGGATAACAGAGGATGAGAGGGTTGGATGGCATCATCGCCTCAAAGGACTTGAGTTTGAGCAAACTCCGTGGGATAGTGAAGGACAGCGAAGTCTGGTGTGCTGCAGTCCATGGGGTCGCAAAGAGCGGGACATGGCTAAGCAACTGAACAACAACAACAAAAAAGTGACACGTCATATGAATTTTCCAGTTGTTTCTGAATTATTGGTAATAAGAACTATTCATGACAGAATGATGACATAAATGTGCATGAAAATTTGCAGCTGGATATTCAGCATAAGAAAACTCATATGGGAGAGCTCTTACAAATATGATAAAAATGTGAAAGCTCTCAGATATGTGAAAGATTATCATAAATTTCAAACCCTGAAGTAATTTTTTGAATGCAATGAATATGGAAAAGTTTTACATAATATTGTCTGTGTTACAGGTAAGAGGTTGCTAACAGGAGAGGAATCCTGTAAGGATAATGAATTTAGGGAAAACTGTGATAAAGCAACTCTTTGAAAAATTAGAAGATAATTACTTTACAATATTGTGATGGTTTTTACCATATATCAACATGAAGTAGCATTAGGTATATATGTATGCCACATCCCTCTTGAATCCCCTTCCTACATACCTTCCCATCCCACCCCTCTAGGTTGTCACAGAGGACTGGTACAGCAACTCTTTTTCACTGCATGAGAACTGGCACAAAGGAGAAATGTTTTGATCTTAATGAATGTGGTAAATCCTATGACAAAACCTCCATTGTGTAATACAATGAAGATCACATGGCTATGACACACTATGAATGTAATGAAAATGGGAATAACTTCAGTAGGAATTTACCCCTCACTCACCCTCAGAGAACTGTTATAGAACAAGGTGTTTTGAAAGCATTAAGTGTGAAGAACTTGAGCCAGAGCTCAGCCCATACAGTACATCAGAAGACACAAACCAAAGATAAATTCTGTTTATAATGGATTTACAAATGCCTTCTACCAGAAATTAGACCCTACATCAGAGAACTCAAAGAAGAGGAATTCTACCAATGTGATAAATATGAGAAATCCTCCCATCAAAACTCATCCCTCAATGTACATCAGCAATGTGCCATAGGAAAGAAGTCATTTGAACTTATTGAATGTGGGAAATCCTTTTATCAGAAAGCACACCTCATTCAACATCAGAGGATCCACTCAGGTGAGAAACCTTCTGAATGTGAGAAATGTGGGAAATCCTTTTGTTCAAATTCACATCCTATTCATTATTCCAGAACCCATATGGGGGTCAATCTCTATAAATGTAATGAATGTGGTAAAACTTTTGCTGATAATTCAATCCTCAGAGCACATCAGAGAATTCACACAGGTGAGAAACCATATGAATGTAGTGAAATAATAAAACTTTTGCCTATAATTCAAACTTCAGAGTGTTGCAGGAGGGGAGACCCCCTTCCAGGGGCCAAGGATGGGCACTTTTCTAACACTTAGAAATGAATTGTCTGAGGAGACACACGTGCTGACAAAGCAAGAGACTTTATTGGAAAGGGGTGGCCAGGCAGAGAGCAGAAGGGTAAGGAACTGAGGAGAACTGCTCTGCACGTGGCTCACATCTCAGGTTTTATGGTGATGGGATTAGTTTCTGGGCTTTCTTTGGCCAATCAGTCTGACTCAGAGTCCTTCCTGGTGGCGCATGCATTGTGCAGACAAGATGGATGCCAACGAGAAGGATTCTGGGAGGTGGTAGGACACGTGGCATCTCCTTTTGACCTTTCCCAAATTTTTCTGGTTGGTGGTGGCTTGTTAGTTCCATGTTCCTTACTAGGCCCTCCTGTCATAAAATAACTCACACAAATGGTTACTATGGTGTCTGGTCAAGGTGGGTGGTTTCAGTCAGTGCTGTGCTGTGCTGTGCTAAGGCACTTCAGTCATGTCCGACTCTATACAACCCTATGGATTGTAGCCCATCAGGCTACTCTGTCCATGGAATTCTCCATTCAAGAATATTGGAGTGGGTAGCCATACTCTCCTCCAGGGGATCTTCCCAACCCAGGGATCAAACCCCAGGTCTCCTGCATTGCGGGCAGATTCTTTACCCTCTGAGCCACCACGGAAGCCCTTCAGTCAGTGTGCTTCCCCTAATAAGAGCACTTCAGAAAATTCACACTGAGGTGAAACTCTACAAATGTAACGAATTTCAGAAAACTTTTGCCCACAAGACACACCTCAGTACACATCAGAGGATTCACACAGTTGAGAAGCCCTATGAACGTTGCGAATGTGGGAAAACCTCCTCTCAGAAATCATACCCCAGTGGACATGAGAGAATTCACAAAGGAGAAAACCTTATGAATGTCGTGAATGTGGGAACACTTTCTCCCAGAGGACACACCTCTGTGCACATCAGAAAACTGATACAGGAAAGAAACCTTATAAATGTGAGGAATGTGGGAAAACTTTGCAGATAATTAAGCCATCAGGGCACATCAGAGAATTCACAAAATGGAGTAACTGTATGAATGTAATATATTTGGAAAAACTTTCTCCAAGACATCCACCTCAGAGTACATCTGAGGACTCATACAGAGGAGAAATCTTACGAATGTAATGAATGTGGCAAAACTTTTTCTCAGAAGTCATATGTTAGTGCACATCAGAGAATTCACATGGGGAGAAATCTTATTAATGTAATATATGGAGGAAAACTTTTGCACATAATTCAACTCTCAGATTACATCAGAGAATTCACACAGGTGTACAATCCTACAAATGTAGTGACTGTGGGAAGACTTTCTCCAAGAAGTCACACTTTAGCGCACACCAGAGAATTCACACAGAAGAGAAACCCTGAGTATAATGAATGTGGGAAAGCTTTTGCCCAAAATTCAACTCTTGAAGTACTGAGAATTCATACAGGGGAGAGATCCTATGAATGTTATGAATGTGGAAAAACCTTTGTCATAAGGCAGCTCTTTTTAAAAATATATATAAATGGTGGCTCAGACGGTAAAGCGTCTGTCTACAATGCAGGAGACCTGGGTTCGATCCCTGGGTTGGGAAGATCCCCTGGAGAAGGAAATGGCAAGTCACTCCAGGACTATTGCCTGGAAAATCCCATGGACGGAGGAGCCTGGTAGGCTACAGTCCATGGGGTCGCAAAGAGTCAGACACGACTGAGCAACTTCACTTTCACTTTCATAAATTTATCTCTTTTAATTGGAAGCTAATTACTTTACAATATTGTATTGGTTTTGCCATACATCAACATGAATCCACCACGAGTGTACATGTGTTCCCCATCCTGAACCCCACTCCCACATCCCTCCCCACCCCATCCCTCTGGATCATCCCAGTGCACCAGCTCCGAGCACCCTGTCTCACGCATCGAACCTGGACTGGTGATTCATTTCACATGTGATAATACACATGTTTGAATGCCATTCTCCCAAATCATTCCAACCTCGCCCTCTCCCACAGAGTCCAAAAGACTGTTCTTTACATCTGTGTCTCTTTTGCTGTCTCGCATATAGGCTTATCATCACCATCTTTCTAAATTCCATATATATGCGTTAGTATACTGTATTGGTGTTTTTCCTTCTGGCTTACTTCACTCTGTATAATAGGCTTCAGTTTCATCCACCTCATTAGAACTGATTCAAATGTATTCTTTTTAATGGCTTAGTAATATTCCATTGTGTATATGTACCACTGCTTTCTTATCCATTTGTCTGCTGATGGACATCTAGATTGTTCCATGTCCTGGCTATTATAAACAGTGCTGTGATGAACATTGGGGTACACGTGTCTCTTTCAATTCTGGTTTCCTTGGTGTGTATGCCCAGCAGTGGGATTGCTGGGTCATATGGCAGTTCTATTTCCAGTTTTTTTTTTTTTTTTTTAAGGAATCTCCACACTGTTCTCTATAGTGGCTGTACTAGTTTGCATTCCCACCAACAGTGTAAGAGGGTTCCCTTTTCTCCACACCCTCTCCAGCATTTATTGCTTGTAGACTTTTGGATCGCAGCCATTCTGACTGGTGTGAAATGGTACCTCATTGTGGTCTTGATTTGCATTTCCCTGATAATGAGTGATGTTGAGCATCTTTTCATGTGTTTGTTAGCCATCCGTATGTCTTCTTTGGAGAAATGTCTGTTTAGTTCTTTGGCCCATTTTTTGATTGGGTCGTTTATTTTTCTGGAATTGAGCTGCATGAGTTGCTTGTATATTTTTGAGATTAGTTGTTTGTCAGTTGCTTCGTTTGCTATTGTTTTCTCCCATTCAGAAGGCTGTCTTTTTACCTTGCTTATAGTTTCCTTTGTTGTGCAGAAGCTTTTAATTTTAATTAGATCCCATTTGTTTATTTTTGCTTTTATTTCCAGTATTCTGGGAGGTGGATCATAGAGGATCCTGCTGTGATTTATGTCGGAAAGTGTTTTGCCTATGTTCTCCTCTAGGAGTTTTATAGTTTCTGGTCTTACGTTTAGATCTTTAATCCATTTTGAGTTTATTTTTGTGTGTGGTGTTAGAAAGTGATCTAGTTTCATTCTTCTACAAGTGGTTGACCAGTTTTCCCAGCACCACTTGTTAAAGAGATTGCCTTTTCTCCATTGTATATTCTTGCCTCCTTTGTTAAAGATAAGGTGTCCATAGGTGCATGGGTTTATCTCTGGGCTTTCTATTTTGTTTCATTGATCTATATTTCTGTCTTTGTGCCAGCACCATACTGTCTTGATGACTGTGGCTTTGTAGTAGAGCCTGAAGTCAGGCAGGTTGATTCCTCCAGTTCCATTCTTCTTTCTCAAGATTGCTTTGGCTATTCGAGGTTTTTTGTATTTCCATATAAATTGTGAAATTATTTGTTCTAGTTCTGTGAAAAATACCGCTGGTATCTTGATAGGGATCGAATTGAATCTATAGTTTGCTTTGGGTAGTATACTCATTTTCACTATATTGATTCTTCCAATCCATGAACATGGTATATTTTTCCATCTTTGTTGTGTCCTCTTTGATTTCTTTCACCAGAGTTTTATAGTTTTCTATATATAGGTCTTTTGTTTCTTTAGGTAGATATATTCCTAAGTATTTTATTCTTTTCATTGCAATGGTGAATGGGCTTGTTTCCTTAATTTCTCTTTCTGTTTTCTCATTGTTAGTGTATAGGAATGCAAGGGATTTCTGTGTGTTGATTTTATATCCTGCAACTTTACTATATTCATTGATTAGCTCTAGTAATCTTCTGGTGGAGTCTTTAGGGTTTTCTATGTAGAAGATCATGTCATCTGCAAACAGTGAGAGTTTTGCTTCTTCTTTTCCAATCTGGATTCCTTTTATTTCTTTGTCTGCTCTGACTGCTGTGGCCAAAACTTCCAAAACTATATTGAATAGTAGTGGTGAGAGTGGGCACCCTTGTCTTGTTCCTGACTTTAGGGGAAATGCTTTCAATTTTATTTAAAAAAAAAAAAAAACCAGAAAGCAGGAATAGAAGGAACATACCTCAACATAATAAAAGCTATATATGACAAACCCACAGCAAAAATAATCCTCAATGGTGAAAAACTGAAAGCATAAGGCAGCTCTTAAGAGTACATCACAACATGGAGAAAGAAATGGCAACCCACTCCAGTATTCTTGCCTGGGAATCCTATGGACAGAGAAACCTCTCAGGCTATAGGCTATGGAGTTGAAAAAGAATCAGAAATGACTTCACAACCAAACAACAACAAAACAACAAATATTTTTGAAAATTTTTCAATCATTTGAATGTTAAATTCTTCTTTAAAGATATGTTTAATTGTAACTTTATTTTTACATAGTGCATTCATACCCAGAATGAATGAACATTTCACAGATTTATCAAATATGTGTTGCATAACTCTTTGCTACATATTGGGAGTATGAGCTACCCAAATTTCATAAATTGCTGAAGGAAAATATATGTTTGTGTAATTAACCCAAAAAATTTTAGTGTGTATTAATTACAATAAAGACTCTTGTAAAAATAAAGGAGAAAAATGTTAGTTTTGAATACCATTACTAGGAAAATTTTCACAGAGCAGGAAGAATTTGGATGATATTTAGGTCAATTCCCCTCATCTTAAAGTTGAGACTATTTGATAAAATTTTAAGTAGATACATCTGGTCTCACAGAACCTGCCTGTAGGATAGTGAAACAGCTTATAAAACAGTAAAATAGAGCACAGATATCTTAGATTCAAAGGCAGTTTCCCATAAATATGCTATGTTGTATCATGTTAAGGAAAACATAGAAAATGAAATCTACTTCATAGTAAAGAATTTGTCTGGAAAAAAAAAAAAAAGAGTACATCACACCAGAATGCACACCAGAGAGAAAAACAAGCATCTGAATTTAAAAGTGAAGTGAAGTCGCTCAGTCGTGTCCAACTCTTTGTGACCCCATGGACTGTAGCCTACTAGGCTCCTCTGTCCGCAGAATTTTTGAGGCAAGAATGCGGAAGTGGGCTGCCATTTCCTTCTCCAGGGGATCTTCCCAACACAGGGATCAAATCGAGGTCTCCTGCATTGTAGGCAGACGCTTTACTGTCTGAGCCACCTACCCCACGTCCAAGGTCAGGGGCAGCGGCCAAGAGGAGCAACCTCATGTCCAAGGAGGGGCAGCTGCGCAGGCACAAGAAGGCTTAGAAGAGCTACTTCACGTTCAAGGTCAGAAGGGGCAGCCGTCATATGACCCACCAATCCCACTGCTGGGCATACACACCTGGGAAAACCAGAATTGAAAGAGACACATGTATTCCAATGTTCATCGCAGCACTGTTTATAATAGCCAGGACATGGAAGCAACCTAATGTCCATCAGCAGATGAATGGATAAGAAAGCGGTGGTACAGATACACAATGGAGTATTACTCAGCCATTAAAAAGAATACACTTGAATCAGTTCTAATGAGGTGGATGAAACTGGAGCCTATTATACAGAGTGAAGTAAGCCAGAAAGAAAAGCACCAATACAGTATACTAATGCATATATATGGAATTTAGAAAGATGGTAACAATAACCCTGTATGCGAGACAGCAAAAGAGACACAGATGTAAAGAACTGTCTTTTGGACTCTGTGGGAGAGGGCGAGGGTGGGATGGTTTGGGAGAATGGCATTGAAACATGTATATTATCATATGTGAAACAGATCGCCAGTCCAGGTTCAACGCATGATAGAGAGTACTCGGGGCTGGTGCACTGGGATGACCCAGAGGGATGGGATGGGGAGGGAGGTGGGAGTGGGGTTCAGGATGGGGAACACATGTACACCGTGGCAGATTCATGTCAATAAATTCATGGCAAACCAATACAATATTGTAAAGTAATTAGACTCCAAAAAATTAATTAATTTTTTTTTAAAAAGGATGGGTGGCCATGAGGAGATACACCTTGACCAAGGTAAGGAGCAGCAGCTGCACTTTGCTGAAACAGCCATGAAGAGAGACCCCACGACCAAGGTAAGAGAAACCTAAGTAAGACGGTAGGTGTTGTGAGACGGCATCAGAGGGCAGACACACTGAATCCATAATCAGAGAAAACTACCCAGTCTGATCACATGGACCACAACCTTGTCTAACTCAATGAAACTAAGCCATGCCGTGTGGGGCCAGCAAGACAGATGGGTGATGGTGGAGAGGTGTGACAGAATGTGGTCTACTGGAGAAGGGAATGGCAAACCACTTCAGTATTCTTGCCTTGAGAACCCCATGAACAGGATGAAAAGGCAAAATGATAGGATACTGAAAGAAGAACCCCCCAGGTCGGTGAGTACCCAAAATGCTACTGGAGATCAGTGGAGAAATAACTCCAGAAAGAATGAAGGGATGGAGCCAAAGCAAAAACAATACCCAGTTGTGGATGTGACTGGTGATAGAAGCAAGGTCTGATGCTGTAAAAAGCAATATTGCATAGGAACCTGGAATGTCAGGTCCATGAATCAAGGCAAATTGGAAGTGGTCAAACAGGAGATGGCAAGAGTGAACGTCGACATTCTAGGAATCAGTGAACTAAAATGGACTGGAATCAGTGAATTTAACTCAGATGACCATTATATCTACTACGGTGGGCAGGAATCCCTTAGAAGAAATGGAGTAGCCATCATGGTCAACAAGAGAGTCCGAAATGCAGTACTTGGATGCAATCTCAAAAACGACAGAATGATCTCTGTTCGTTTCCAAGGCAAACCATTCAATATCACAGTAATCCAGCCTATGCCCAAACCAGTAACGCTGAAGAAGCTGAAGTTGAACAGTTCTATGAAGACCTACAAGACCTTTTAGAACTAATACCCAAAATAGATGTCCTTTTCATTATAGGGGACTGGAATGCAAAAGTAGGAAGTCAAGAAACACCTGGAGTAACAGGCAAATTTGGCCTTGGAATGCGGAATGAAGCAGGGCAAAGACTAATAGAGTTTTGCCAAGAAAATGCACTGGTCATAGCAAACACCCTCTTCCAACAACACAAGAGAAGACTCTACACGTGGACATCACCAGATGGTCAACACCGAAATCAGATTGATTATATTCTATGCAGCCAAAGATGGAGAAGCTCTATACAGTCAACAAAAACAAGGCCGGGAGCTGACTGTGGCTCAGATCATGAACTCCTTATTGCCAAATTCAGACTCAAATTGAAGAAAGTAGGGAAAACCACTAGACCATTCAGGTATGACCTAAATCAAATCCCTTATGATTATACAGTGGAAGTGAGGAATAGATTTAAGGGCCTAGATCTGATAGATAGAGTGCCTGAAGAACTATGGAATGAGGTTCGTGACATTGTACGGGAGACAGGGATCAAGACCATCCCCATGGAAAAGAAATGCAAAAAAGCAAAATGGCTGTCTGGGGAGGCCTTACAAATAGCTGTGAAAAGAAGAGAGGCGAAAAGCAAAGGAGAAAAGGAAAGATATAAGCACCTGAATGCAGAGTTCCAAAGAATAGCAAGAAGAGATAAGAAAGCCTTCTTCAGTGATCAATGCAAAGAAATAGAGGAAAACAACAGAATGGGAAAGACTAGAGATCTCTTCAAGAAAATTAGAGATACCAAGGGAACATTTCATGCAAGGATGGGCTCGATAAAGGACAGAAATGGTATGGACCTAACAGAAGCAGAAGATATTAAGAAGAGGTGGCAAGAATACACAGAAGAACTGTACAAAAAAGATCTTCACGACCCAGATAATCATGATGATGTGATCACTAATCTAGAGCCAGACATCTTGGAATGTGAAGTCAAGTGGGCCTTAGAAAGCATCACTACGAACAAAGCTAGTGGAGGTGATGGAATTCCAGTTGAGCTGTTTCAAATCCTGAAAGATGATGCTGTGAAAGTGCTGCACTCAATCTGCCAGCAAATTTGGAAAACTCAGCAGTGGCCACAGGACTGGAAAAGGTCAGTTTTCATTCCAATTCCAAAGAAAGGCAATGCAAAAGAATGCTCCAATTACCGCACAATTGCACTCATCTCACATGCTAGTAAAGTAATGCTCAAAATCCTCCAAGCCAGGCTTCAGCAATACGTGAACCGTGAACTCCCTGATGTTCAAGCTGGCTTTAGAAAAGGCAGAGGAACCAGAGATCAAATTGCCAACATCCGCTGGATCATGGAAAAAGCAAGAGAGTTCCAGAAAAACATCTACTTCTGCTTTATCGACTATGCCAAAGCCTTTGACTGTGTGGATCACAATAAACTGTGGAAAATTCTGAAAGAGATGGGAATACCAGACCACCTAACCTGCCTCTTGAGAAATCTGTATGCAGGTCAGGAAGCAACAGTTAGGACTGGACATGGAACAACAGACTGGTTCCAAATAGGAAAAGGAGTGCGTCAAGGCTGTATATTGTCACCCTGCTTATTTAACTTATATGCAGAGTACATCATGAGAAACGCTGGACTGGAAGAAACACAAGCTGGAATCAAGATTGCCGGGAGAAATATCAATAACCTCAGATATGCAGATGACACCACCCTTATGGCAGAAAGTGACGAGGAGCTAAAAAGCCTCTTGATGAAAGTGAAAGAGGAGAGTGAAAAAGTTGGCTTAAAGCTCACCATTCAGAAAACTAAGATCATGGCATCTGGTCCCATCACTTCATGGCAAATAGATGGGGAAACAGTGGAAACAGTGTCAGACTTTATATTTTTGGGCACCAAAATCACTGCAGATGGTGACTGCAGCCATGAAATTAAAAGATGCTTATTCCTTGGAAGGAAAGTTATGACCAACCTAGATAGCATATTCAAAAGCAGAGATATTACTTTGCCAACAAAGGTTCATCTAGTCAAGGCTATGGTTTTTCCAGTGGTCATGTATGGATATGAGAGTTGGGCTGAGAAGAAAGCTGAGCGCCGAAGAATTGATGCTTTTGAACTGTGGTGTTGGAGAAGACTCTTGAGAGTCCCTTGGACTGCAAGGAGATCCAACCAGTCCATTCTGAATGAGATCAACCCTGGGATTTCTTTGTAAGGAATGATGCTAAAGCTGAAACTCCAGTACTTTGGCCACCTCATGCGAAGTGTTGACTCATTGGAAAAGACCCTGATGGATGCCATCACCGACTCAATAGACATGAGTTTGAGTGAACTCTGGGAGTTGTGATGGACAGGGAGGCCTTGTATGCTGCAATTCATGGAGTCGCAAAGAGTCGGACATGACTGAGCGACTGAACTGAGCTGAAAGAGGCAAAAGACCTGTACTTGTAAAAGTCTAAGATGCTGATGAAAGAAATTGAAAACAACACAAACAAATAGAAAGATAAATCATGTTATTGGATTAGAAGAATTATTGCTGTTAAAATAACCATACTGTCCAAGACAATCTACAGAATCAGTGCCTTCCTTGTCAAACTACCAATGGCTTTTTAAAAAGAGCTATAACAATTATTTTTTAAATTTGTATGGAGATACAAAAGCTTCAAAGCACAGACCAACTGGGGAAAAGTAATCATTTAATTCCAGCAAGTTAAAGAATGTCTTTCAGTGACATGGACAGGGTTAATGAACAGCTAGAAGGCTGTAAGAAGTCTTAAATGCCTAAAACAAGCAGGTTAATAAATACATAGTGAAATATTGCAAATTGGAAAAGGCAACAACTCCAATAGAAAATGGACTGAGGCTTGAAGACTCAATTTACATATAAAGAAACCTGACAAGCTATAGTATACCAGCAGATGCTCAGATGCTCACCAACCACTGCTGTTAGGAATGTTCACTGTCACTGGCCTGCCAGTTCACACAAGCACTGCTCCTTGAGGTGGATATACACACATCCCAGGACCCAACAAATTTCTTTTTGTATCCCCTTCCCCCACAGATCCTGAAAGAGACAGAGGAGTATCTGAATCACTGCAATTTGGGAGCTAGGACATGGGGGTAGCAACTGCTGGCTGCCCACCATTATGTAGGTGAAATGTGGTGACTTTACCATGGAGAGAGCCGTGAGGCAAAAGAAATCAGGATCTAGGGGTACATGTAACACCACAGGTGACCGTACACATTGCAACTTTGGAGAAAAAAGTATCAATAAAACAGAAAAGAAAGCTAAAGCATAAACTATTTATATAAATTAAAATTGCATGTGCACAAGCTCAGTGGCTGAGGTGAACAGTCTGGTCATTCGTAAAGAGTTAAGCATGCAGTTATACCGAATGACCAGCATTCCTCTCCTGGGTATGTACCCAAGAGAAATTAGAACAGCTATTCAAATGTTGTACAAAAATGTTCACAACAGCATTGAGAAATAGCCAAAAGGTGGAAACAATCCAAATGTCCATTAACTATGAGTAAACAAAATGTGGTTCATCCACACAATGAAATATCATTCAGCCATAAAAAAGAATAAAACTCTAATACCTGCTGCAGCATGGATGGACTTCAAACACAGGTTAAGGGGGCAGAAGCAAGGTGGTGGTGAGGGAAGACGTAGCGTCTGTGTCTCCCCACACCTAGGACACTCACAAGGTGCTGGTGGGCGTTATCCCGTGGACAGGCTGCCAGGAGAAGCCCAGGGGGTGGCCAGGGGTTATTTTTTATTCTTTGCTATTATTCTCCTTTTCTTTTTTCTTCTCACTCTATTTTTTATTTTTTCCCCTACAACCCTTGGCATGTGGGATCCCAGTTCATGAGCCAGAGATCAGGCCTGAGCCCCTGAGGCAAGAGCACTGAATCCAAACTGCCGCAGAAACAGAGAGTGTCAGGCCCCAAGGAATGTTAATCAGAGTGTGGTGTCCCAGAAGTCCACACTGCAACACCAAACCACAGCTCTATCCAACTTCCCACAAATTCCCCTCTTGGAATCCTCAGGCCACACAACTAACAAGACAGGAACACAGTCATATCCATCCAAAAAAAGTGAAATGACAAAAATTATGTTACAGATGAAGGAGTAAGGTAAAAAACTACAAGACCAGCTAAATGAAGAGGAAATAGGCAACCTGTCTGAAAAAATTTACAGTAATGATAGTAAAGAAGTTTCAAAATATCAAAAATAGAGTGGAGAAAATGCAAGAAACTCAACACATTTAACGAAGATCTGTTAGAAATAAAGAAAAAACAAACTGAAGAACAACAGAATCACTGAAATTAAAAATGCTCTAGAAGGAATAAATAGCAGAATAACTGAGACAGAGGGATGGATAATTGAGCTGGAAGATAGAATGACAGAAATAATTGCTGAGACGCAAAATAGAGAAAAAAAGAATGAAAAAAAACTGAAGACACTCTCAGAGACATGTGGGACAAGAGTAAATGCACCAATATTTGAATTATAGGGGTCCCAGAAGAAGAAGAATAAAAGAGTGTGAGGAAAATAACTGAGGGGATTACTTCCCTAACATGGGAAAGGAAATAGCCACCAAGTCCAGGAAGCCCAGAGAGCTCTATAGAGGATAAACCCAAGGAGAAATACAGCAAGACACATATTAATCGAACTAAAAAAAATTAAACACAAAGAAAAAATATTAAAAGCAGCAAGGGAAAAGCAAAAAATAACATACAAAGGAAACCCTATAAGGTTAACAGCTGACTTTTCAACAGAAACTTTGCAGGCCAGAAGGGAGTGGCAGGATATATTTAAAGAGATGAAAGAGAAAAACCTACAACCAAGATTACTCTACCCAGCTAGGATCTCATTCAGATTTGATGTTAAAATCAAAAGCTTTATAGACAAACAAAAGTAAAGGAATTCAGCACCACCAAACCAGGCTTACAGCACATGCTAAAGGAACTTCTCTAGCAAGAAACACAAGAGAAGAAAAGACCCACATCAGTTCAGTTCAGTTCAATCACTCAGTCATGTCCAACTCCTTATGACCCCATGAACTGCAGCACGCCAGTCCTCCCTGTCCATCACCAACTCCCGGAGTCCACCCAAACCCATGTCCATCGATTCAGTGATGCCATCCAGCCATCTCATCCTCTATTGTCCCCTTCTCCTCCTGCCCTCAATCTTTCCCAGCATCAGAGTCTTTTCAAATGAGTCAGCTCTTCACATCAGGTGGCCAAGTATTGGAGTTTCAGTTTCAGCATCAGTCCCTCCAATGAACACCCAGGACTGATCTCCTTCAGAATGGACTGGTTGGATCTCCTTGCAGTCCAAGGGACTCTCAAGAGTCTTCTCCAACACCACAGTTCAAGAGCATCAATTCTTTGGCACTCAGCCTTCTTTATAGTCCAACTCTCACATCCATACATGACCACTGGAAAAACCATAGCCTTGACTAGGCGGACCTTTGTTGGCAAAGTAATGTCTCTGCTTTTGAATATACTATCTAGGTTGGTCATAACTTTCCTTCCAAGGAGTAAGCATCCTTTAATTTCATGGCTGCAATCAACATCTGCAGTGATTTTGGAGCCCAAAAAAATAAAGTCAGCCACCGTGTCCACTGTTTCCCCATCTATTTGCCATGAAGTGATGGGACCAGATGCCATGATCTTAGTTTTCTGAATGGTGAGCTTTAAGCCAACTTTTTCACTCTCCTCTTTCACTTTCATCAAGAGGCTCTTTAGTTCCTCTTCACTTTCTGCCATAAGGGTGGTGTCATCTGCATATCTGAGGTTATTGATATTTCTCCCGGCAGTCTTGATTCCAGCTTGTGCTTCCTCCAGCCCAGCGTTTCTCATGATGTGCTCTGCATATAAGTTAAATATACATAGACACACACACAAATAAACCTAAACAATTAATGGTAATAGGAACATACATATCAATAATTACCTTAAATGCAAATGGATTAAATGCTACAACCATAAGACACAGAGTGGCTAAACAGATACAGAAACAAGACCCATGTATGTACTACCTGCAAAGGACCTACTTTGGACCTAAGGACATATACAGATTGAAAGTCAGGGGATGAAAAAAGATAACACAATGCAAATGGAAATCAAAAGAGAGGAAGAGTAACAATACTCATATCAGACAAAATAAACTTTAAAATAAAAACTGTTATGAGAAATAAGGAAGGACACTACATAATGATCAAAGGAACAATCCAAGAAGAAGGTATAGCAATTATAAAAATTTATGCTTCCATCGTAGGAGCACCTAAATACATAATGCAAGTGCTAACAACCATAAAGCAATGCTCAAAATTCTCCAAGCCAGGCTTCAACAGTATGTGAACCAAGAACTTCCAGATGTTCAAGCTCAACTTAGAAAAATCAGAGGAACCAGAGAGCAAATTGCCAACATCCATTGGATCATAGAAAAAGCAAGAGAACACCAGAAAAACATCCACTCTGCTTCATTGACTAAACTAAAGCCTTTGACTGTGTGGATCACAATAAACTGTGGAAAATTCTTCAAGAGAGGGGAATAGCAGACCACCTTACCTGTCTCCTGAGAATCCTGTATGCAGGTCAAGAAGCAACAGTTAGAACTGGACATGGAACAATGACTGGTTGAAAATTGGGAAAGGAGTACATCAAGGCTGTATATTGTCACCCTGCTTATTTAACTTATATGCAAAGTATATCACACACAATGCCAGGCTGAATAAAACACAAGCTGGAATCAAGATTGCTGGGAGAAATATCAATAATCTCAGATATGCAAATAAAACCACCCTTATGGCAGGAAGTGAAGAGGAACTAAAGAACCTCTTAATTAAGGTGAAAGTGAAAAAGCTGTCTTAAAACTCAACATTCAAATAACAAAGATCATGGCATCCGGTCCCACCACTTCATGGCAAATAGATGGAGAAACAGTGGAAACAGTGACAGACTTTATTTTGGGGGGCTCCAAAATCATTGCAGATGGTANGGCAGGAAGTGAAGAGGAACTAAAGAACCTCTTAATTAAGGTGAAAGTGAAAAAGCTGTCTTAAAACTCAACATTCAAATAACAAAGATCATGGCATCCGGTCCCACCACTTCATGGCAAATAGATGGAGAAACAGTGGAAACAGTGACAGACTTTATTTTAGGGGGCTCCAAAATCATTGCAGATGGTAACTGTGACCATGAAATTAAAAGACGCTTACTCCTTGGAAGAAAAGCTATGACCAACCTAGACAGCATATTAAAAAGCAGAGACATTTACTTTACCGTCAAAGGTCCGTCTAGTCAAAGCGTTGGTTTTTCCTCTAGTCATGTATGGATGTGAGAGTTGGACCATAAAGAAGGCTGAACACCAAAGTATTGATTCTTTTGAGCTATGGTGTTGGAGAAGACTCTTGAGAGTCCCTTGGACTGCAAGGAGATCAAGCCAGTCAATCCTAAAAGAAATCAATCCTGAATATTCATTGGAAGGACTGATGCTGAAGCTGAAACTCCAATACTTTGGCCACCTGACGCAAAGAGCCAACTCATTAGAAAAGACCCTGATGCTGGGAAAGACTGAAGGCAGGAGGAGAAGGGGATGACCGAGGATGAGACGATTGGATGGCATCACTGACTCAATGGACATGAATTTTAGCAAGCTGCAGGAGATGGTGAAGGACAGGGAGGCCTGGCATGCTTCAGTCCATGGGGTCACAAAGAGTCAGAGACAAATGAGCGACTGAACAACAACCACCACAAAAGGGGAGATTAACAGTTACACAATAATAGTGTGGGTCTTCAACACCCCACTTACACCAACAGACAGATCATTTGGACAGAAAATTAATAAGGCGACATGGGCCTTAAATCACACATTAGGTCAGATAGACTTAATTGAGATTTTCAGGATATTCCATCTCCAAAGAGCAGAATACACCTTTCCTCACCTGTACACAGAAAAATTTTCCAGGATAGACCACATCTTGGGTCACAAAGAAAGCCACAGAATATTGAATTAAGAATACTGAAATCATATCAAGCATCTTTTTTGACCACAACGCTATGAGACTACATATCAACAACAGGGGAAAAAATTGTAATAAGCACAAACACATGTGGCTAAATAACACATTTCTAAATAATCAACAGGTCACTGAAGACATCAAAAAGGAAACTAAATAATATGTAAAAACAAATGACAATGAAAACATGATGACCCAAAACTTGTGGGATGCAGCAAAAGTGGTTCTAAGAGGGAAGCTTATATCAATACAATCCTACCTCAAGAAATGAGAAAAAAAAAATCAAATAAACAACCTACCCTTATGCCTAAAGCAACTAGAAAAAGAAGGAAAAAAAACACAAAGTTTGTAGAAGAAAAAAAAATCATAATGATCAGAGCAGAAATAAATGAAGAAGAAATGAATAAAACAAGAGCAAAGATCAGTAAAAGTAAAAGCTGGTTCTTTGATAAGATAAACAAAATCAACAGACCACTCACTAGCCAGACTCATCAAGAAAAAAGGGAGAAGACTCAAACCAATAAATTTAGAAATGAAAGAGGAGAAGTTAAGACTATGAAGAAATACAAAGATCATAAGACTATTATGAGCAACTAACAATATAGCTACCATAATATCCAGCAATCCCAGCACTGGGCATATCCCCTGAGGAAGCCATAACTGAAAGACACACATGTACCCAAGGTTCACTGCGGTACTGTTGACAATAACTAGGGCATGGAAGTGACCTAGATGTCCATCAACAGATGAATGGATAAAAAAGCTATGGTACATACATACAATGGAATATTGCTCAGCCATAAAAGGGGACACATTTGAGCCACTTCTAATGAAGTGGATGAGCCTATTATACAGAGTAAACTAAGTTGGAAAGAGAAAATAAATATCATATAGTAACACATACATATGGAATCTAGAAAGATGGTACTGATGAGCCTACATGCAGGGCAGCAATGGAAATGCAGACACAGTGAGCAGATTTGTGGATACAGTGAGGGAAGGAGAGGATGGGATGAATTAGGAGAGCAGCGCTGAAGCATATACATTACCATATGTAAAATAGATGACCAGTGGGAATTTGCCAGATGATGCAGGGAGCTCAAATCCAGTGCTCTCTGACAACCTAGAGGGGAGGGATGGGGGAGAGGTTGGAGGGAGGGTCAAGGGGGGGAACATCTAGATAGATAGATATAGATACCTATGGCTGATTCATGTTGATGTGTGGTAGAAGCCAACACAATACTGTAAAGCAATAATCCTTCAATTAAAAATAAATAAATTTAAAATAAAATCATGTGAAGTGAGAGAAGACAGTCACAAGAGGACACATACTGTGTGATATCTTTCATGTGAAATGGCCACATGAGGTAAATCCAAACAGACAAGGCAAATTAGTGGTTTCTAAGAGTGGGGATGAGGTGACGTCCCAGTGCAACTGGTGATTGGTATGGTTTTGCTTTTGGAGTGATGAAAACATCTGCAATTAGATGGGTTTTGCACAGTAGTGCGAATGTACTTAATGCCCCTGAATTGTTCACTTTTAAATGGTTAATGGTTAATTTTAAATGTGAATCACATCTAACTTTATCATCATCACAGAATAACAATTTACACATTGTTACATTTCAATAAAAATGTACCTTGAAAATATGAAAACAATTGCTTCAGGTGGAATGGGTTAAGGGCACTGGTATGACAATAAATGGCCATAAAGACATGTATATATAAATGACCAAGATGAGGTGGGCCTGCCCACCCAACAGGACAGAGGTCCTAAAGAGGAAAGGAAAGAGGCAGGGGACATCCTCCCAGCGTTCAAGGGGATGGCTGATGTCTGAGTCTCCCAGTCTTTGGCAACTGGACCTCTAAGCACTGCACCCCATAAACTGACACATTCCCTGGCACTAGGGGGCTCTGGGAAGCACTCAGGCAAAAGAGACCCCCAGACCTGGGGGGCAGGAGAAATGAGAGGCTGCTTGCAACGCAGGCTTCTTCCTCACACTCTGGGATGCTTTGCAGAGGCAAGACTATCTACTGTCTGCTTTCCCTCTGAAGTGAGGGTACTTGATCCTCTCTCTCACTGCCTAGTAAGTTTTTCTTGAATGCCAGATTCCTCTGCATAAGCACGTTGGAAGCTACAGGTCTTTTGGTCCCCTCTGCTGGGCAACAGCAGGCATGGTCTATTGACATGGGGAGCTACCGGGATCAAGGCTCTGAGCGGTCTGGTCACAGCGCCAGGAACTTCAGAGAAATCCCAGGTTCCCCCAAAGGCCTACTCAGGTCTCTTCATCAAAGACAGCTGGAAAGTGAGTTTGTCTCTGGAGATTTTTGTCTTGGACCTTAGTCTGCTGCCTGAAGTTTCTGAATTTCCCCTATTCGGGGAACTGTCTTCGCAGCTCTTCTAGCTTCTCACCCAACTCAACAAGTTGCCAGGACTCTGCTGGGCCCTCTTTTCCAGCCACTTGCAGCCAAGCCACAGCCTGGCTGATAGGATGCCCAGAACGGGCAAAGGCCCTTGGAAAGGTCTTCCTGGTCCTCAACTCACCCTACCGGGGCTCTCTCCCGTACCCCTCCCACTGACGGGCCTTTGCTTCCCCAGCACCAAAGGACTGTGAAACATTTATTCTGTTTGCAGGGCATCTCAGCTGTCCACTCAGCTTGCTGCCTGCACAGCTGCAGTCCTGAGAGGCCTGCCAGGGAGGCCTCCTGTGGAGACCTCCTTGGTCTCAGTGGTATTCAGGGCTAACGCGTCCATCCAGAGCTCTGCCGCTTCTCACCTTTAACGGGCAGGGGCCCTGGTGGCGTGGGCCAGCGGCTTCCTCCCTGCATCTGCCCTAAGTTCCTGCTGTTCCCTGGGCACCTGTCTTGGTGTGTGGGCTCATGTCAGCCTGCCTGTGAGTCTGTTCCAGGACAGGCCATTTTTAATTGTTATAGGCCACATTAGGTACTGATCATACATCTTTCTTACAAATGAGAGTGCGGGGAAGGCAGGCGCATGGGCTGCGGCTTTCTTGTGCTCCTGCCTCCTGCGCTCACAGTGATGCCATAGCGCCACACTGCCACCAGCTCCTGGGCGTGCAGTTGCCAGGCACACCCCCTACCCCAGTAGGGCCATCCTTCAGTGGGCTTTGGAATCAACCTTTGACCCATGGTCTGACAAGGCCTCTGAAGAGCACCAAGTCCCTCAGTGGCAGCCTTTGAAAGTCTCAGCTAGCTGCTTGCTATTTAAGAGAGACGTGTAATTATTCTGTATGTATGCACGCAGACTAAGTCTCTTCAGTCGTGTCTGACTCTTTGCGACCCTGTGGACTGTAGCCCTCTAGGCTCCTCTGTCCACGAGATTCTCCAGGCAAGAGTACTGGAGTGGGTTGCCATGCCCTCTAGAGGATCTTCCTGACCCAGGGTTCAAACCCATGTCACTTAGCTCTCCTGCATTGGCAGATGGCTTTCTTACCACTAGCACCACCTGGGAAGTCCCAATAACTCTGTATATTGATCTCCAAACCATTAAATCTGATTAACTCCAGCTGTCGCAATATTTGTCTGTAGATTCTTCTTAGGTTTCTGAGTTAGGTCATCAATTCTCTGAAAAGGGACTTTATTTCCTTTGTTTGCCGTTCATTTTCTTATTACTTCTTCAAAGGCAGTGATAGTTGTACACTAGAAAAACCATAACTATTAATTAACATCAAAAGAACAAAAAAGAAAAGACGTAGGAGCATTTTGAACACCTTTGATAAAATTTAACATGAAATCATGATTCAGACATCACAGTGCATCCACCTAAACCACACCGGGCACTCAGGGAGACCTAGCTGCAGAGGCCAGGCATCAGCCCAGCACTGGTCCGTCCCCTGCCAGCTCAGCTCAGACCTCAAGGTTCCTCCAAGAACCAACAGTGTAAGATCAGAGGCTGCTTTCTCGGTCACAACCCACTGCGCAATCCCACTGCCCAGGGGGCCTTTCACAGTCAGCCAGGAGTAAGCTCCTACCTCCCAATTTGTCTGTGTGAGTGGATTTCTGTACCCAGAAGGACCTTCTGCAGGCAGTTACGAAGTGAGCAACGCCTGGCTTGGAGCTGCTGAATTACAGTGGCAAAAACATTGAATCTAGCAGTTTCCAGCATTTCACTTATTTGAGCATGGGAAGCTTTCAGAGGGAGCCCAAGTGTGTACAGATCACATGGGCCTAGGAGGCCTGGCTCTCCAAGGGCACGGCTTCATGCCCAGACAGGCCCTGAGGAGCAGCTGCAGGGGTGCTTGCGGGACAGGGACTGGTGAGCAAAGTACCTGGCATCCACCGAATGGCAGCATGTGCAGATCTCAGACTGGGTGCGGGGCCACTCGCTGTCAGCCCCTTGGGTAGGGGTCCTGCATGTGTGCACACCTGTCCCAGCAAGGGTGTGGGAGGGGACCCTCAAGGGTGACACTCTGAGGAGCCCCCTGTTCTGCAGGCCAGTGTCAGGGATACCACACACCTGCACGTAGGAAGATTTCAACTCTGGCTTTTGGAACCTTTGTGAGTTAGTAGGCAGCTGAATCCACAGTGGACAGTGAGCTGCTCCCCACAGCCTGGTCTGCCCCATCCCACCTTTGGTCAGCTTCCAGGGGATGCCTAACCAACACTTTTTTTGTTTACCAGTCTGGGCTCCTTGGTCCTACTTGTAGTCTTGCTACTTAGGGTCTGTTTGTATTCAACACTTCCACTCAACACAATATAAAGACCTGAGGAAAGCAAGATGGGCGGGCAGCTAAGCAACTCAGACCATGGCTTCCTGGGAGAGCAGAGGAATGAGCCTGGAGAACCCTCTGCCTCGAGATGGTAGCGAGAGAATAGGTGGAAACCACTCTTTACTATTCAACACACAAGACAGACACAATAAGAAAAACAAACTTAATATGTATGCAACCAAAAATCAGTTGGGAAATAGCATAAAGAAGGTAAATCTAACAGAACTTAGGCTGAAAGAAAAGGAATAATAGACCAATTCCTTGGATAAAGAAGATACATACAATGGAATGTTACTCAGCAATTAAAAAAATTAAAAATAACATTTGCAGCAACAGGGATGGGCCTAGGGCCTTCCCAGGTGGCACTAGTGGTCAAGAACCCACCTGCAGATGCAGG
Source organism: Cephalophus harveyi (assembly GCA_006410635.1). Lineage (NCBI taxonomy): Eukaryota > Metazoa > Chordata > Mammalia > Artiodactyla > Bovidae > Cephalophus > Cephalophus harveyi. The sequence continues at coordinate 488,569 of SJYT01046221.1, read as the reverse complement.
AGATATTAGAGATATGGGTTCGATCCCTGGGTCAGGAAGATCCCCTGGAGGAGGGCATGGCAGCCCACTCCAGTGTTCTTGCCTGGAGAATCCCATGGACAGAGGGGCCTGGCGGGCTACAGTCCATGGGGTCGCACAGAGTTAGACAGGACTGAAACAACTTAGCACACACGCATGGCATGCACTAGAGATTGTTACACTAAGTGAGGTCAGACATAGAAAGACAAATATCATATTATATCACTTATATATGAAATATGTAAAAGGCTACCAATGAACTTGCCTACAAAACAGAAATAGAGTTACAGATGTAAAATACAAAGTTCTGATTACCAAGGGGTTGGGGGGGAGGGATAAATTGGGTGACTGGGATTGATATATATACATACTACTATATATAAAATATATAGCTAGTAAGGACCTACTCTTGGAGAAGGCGATGGCACCCCACTCCAGTATTCTTGCCTGGAAAATCCCATGGACGGAGGAGCCTGGTGGGCAGACACGACTGAGCGACTTCACTTTCACTTTTCACTTTCATGCATTGGAGGAGGAAATGGCAACCCACTCCAGTGTTCTTGCCTGGAGAATCCCAGGGATGGTGGAGCCCAACGGGCTGCCATCTGTGGGGTCGCACAGAGTTGGACACGACTGAAGCGACTTAGCAGCAGCAGCAGCAGCAGCAAGGACCTACTCTACAGCACAGGGAACTCTACTCAGTATCCTATAATGGCCTATATGAGAAAAGAGTCTAAAGCACAGTGGATATGTGTAAATGCATATGTAAATGTAACTGATTCATTTTGCTGTGCACCTGAAACTAGCACGACATCGTAAGTCAACTATACTCCAATAAAATTTTTTAATAGAGCAGTTCCCACAAGGACTTTCATTAGTATATTTAATATATTCAGAAAGATAAAAGGATGGAGTAGCAACCTAGGGTGCAAGGACAGGATATTCTGAAGTAAACACAGATGGCAGAAAATATAATTTGGGGAATTAAAAATATATAATCACTGAAATTTAAATACCAATAGTGTCAACAAAATATTCCATAGCAGCAAAATTGCCCTTCAAAATAAAGGAAAAAAGATATTCCCAGATTAGCCAAAGGTGAGGAAGTCTGTTATGAGTAGACTTGGCCTATAAGAAATGCTCCACTTGAAGTTACAATGGAAGGACGCTGGACAGTCGTTTGAGGCTGTGTAGGAAACAAGGGCATGGGCCGTCATAACCGCACAGGTGAACACAGAGGCCATCATCACGGGCTTACGGCTTGTGACTCCTCTTATTTTCCTGTGTGACTGAAAAGACATGTGCATAAAACAGTAATTATAAATCTACTGTAAAGGGCACACAAATGTATAAAGGGTGTAATTTGTATGCATGTACTAAATGCCACTAATTGTACACTTTAAAATGGTTACTGGTGAATTTTATGTTATGTGAATTCTACCTCAATAAAAAAATAAATAAATAAAATCAGTAAAATAGCTTGTCTTAGGCCAGTTTCCCCAGGAGTAGACCCTGAGATGAGAATTGTTGCACAGGCAGCTTATTAAGAAAATATTCCCAGGAGAATCCAAAACTACCCAAAGTGATCTACAGATTACATGAAATGCCCATCAAAATTTCAATGTCCTTTTTACAGAAGTGAGCATGCTAGAATATGTCAGTTATGTGAAATCAGAAACCACTAATGCCACATTCTACAGGAGGACTTCGAAAACACTGCATGTATCAAGGGCCTAGGGTGTGTTCCAGAGAGCTCTCCACTGTGGCATGCATGCGTGCATGCTAAATCACTGCACTTGGGTCCAACTCTTTGCAACCCCATGGACTGTAGCCCACCAGGCTCCTCTGTCTATGGGGTTCTCCAGGCAAGAATACTGGAGTAGGTTGCCACGCCCTCCTCCAGGAGATCTTCCTAACCCAGGGATCGAACCCACATCTCTTACGTCTCCTGCATTGGCCGGTGGGTCCTTTACCACTAAAGCCACCTAGAAAGCCCCTGCCCTCTGTGGTCAGAGCCTGTTCCCAAACTGGGCTCTCTGGTAACCATGGGATGTTGGGCCCTGGAAAAAGGAGGTCAGGGCAATGCCTGACTATCAGAAGCAGGATGAACAAGTACCATCATGGGCAGCAAGGTCAGAATGGCAGCCCAGGGGCTCTGACCCTCAGGTGTCTATGGAAATGAACTTGGTAAGAACTTGGTGTTTCTGAGGCAATATAGATAGCCAAAAAAAAAAAAAAACCAAATGAGAAAAAGGATGAGGCAGCTATCCCAGAGGAAAGCTTAATCTCTGCCCTTGCTTCCAGATCTAAGCCAGTGTCCAGACCCAGAACCTGTGTCCTCTGAAGGACCTTGTGTACGCTGGCAAGCATGTACAGCAGTGACTCCTCCAGTCTTTCCCAACAGGATGTATGACCATTTACAGAGCAGTTATATCTTGGGAAAAGGAGAACACCCAGATCTTTCAAGGATGTGGAACACAGGGTCCAAGTTCGCTCTGACAGCTAGAGACGCAAAGTGCCATACAGCCTTTCCTATGGAGAACGAGTGTACAGGGACCTATAACAAGTCAGGTTCTTCTGCATGTCCACCTGGTGGTCACTCTTCAGATTCCCTAAAGCCAAGCATATTGGATCCTTGGAAAGACACTCTGCACCAGGGGGCCAGTAAATCCTAAAGAGATTCAGACACTTTCCCCTTTGGAATGGGATATAAGGCCCCACTGGGACTTACTGGTGTTTCTCTTCCACACTGAGGGGTAAAACACTGCACCTCACACCTCCTCCCACCAAGAACGGAGCACAGTGCCCCTCTGGTTGTTGGAGGCAGCATGCTCTGCACTTGGGGAGACTGCATCACATGACGCCCAGATAGGAAATGATTTTACGTCAGGTCCCAGCTGCAGCATAACCAGGCTTACCAATTGGATCGTGGAGTTCATTAGATCCCATGGCACCAGAGAGGTATGAGGTGCAGAAAGGCACTGTGAGGAACATCGGATCAGCTCCGGTTGGGAGGTTCGCAGGGCACACTGTTCTCATTCGCCATTTTTGCAGTTTCTGACATGCACCAGATACTGGCAGAAAGCAAGCATCCAACCGTGGAATCTGAGTGGCCATGTGGCCCGAACTGTCCATGACAAGCCCCAGGCCCTCTAGGTCATAAGGTTAGGTGGGCCCTGCTACTCACCATCAGGCAGGTCCAGAGGGGCCAGTAAGCTGAAGGAACAGTTAGCTGGGTTCTTTAAGCCACGTCCTGCTGTCAATCAGAAGCGCTTCCTCAGCCCTCCTGGCTGGCTGGGGGCCCTTAAGACTAGCTGACGAAGAGAAAATCAAAATGGGTTGGCTCAGTGAGTGGACTGCTGCTGCGCCCAGAGAAACCCTTGAAAACAGTGGTGATGGGTACCTCCTAATGCATGGACCTCCTCCTAAGACCATCTACCTTGTGGCCCAAGATAAAAGTATAAGGGAGACATGGAGGCAGCAGGAAATCCAGCTAAATGTGAGCAGCAAATAGTTAGGCTAGGTAAGGAGCCTGGAAGAAGCAAACTTGGAGTGTAGGAAGCAGGAGTTCTGGGGAGAGGGCACAAAGCTGTGAGATTTTTCTGTCACATGCTGAGGCCACCTGAGAGCAGCCGCTGCAGGACTCGGCCGCCATCAAGTGCTGTGAAGGGAGTTCATGGAGGTCGACGGGAGGCCAGGCTAAGACCCTGCACAACCTCCTAAAGAAAGCAACCTACCAGCTCAGGGCCACATTGCCTGCAACTGCACAGCTTTCCTTCTGACCAGGACTGACTTTGCCTTTCCAACTTGCAGTGGTTCAGCCAACACAAATCTCAGCTCACCAATGTCTGATTTACCTCCACAGGACCCCAGAGACCCTCACTAAAGGGTCCCCTTTAAAACATGGAACCCACCACCTCTCCCGCCAGTCAGAAGCTGTCTTTGACTGGCCTCCAAAAGATGCAGATGAGGTACCAGCTTAGATGTAAAAACTCTGCAAGGATGGGGCACTATGTCTCAGAATGTGGCATGTACTTTATTATTATTATTTTTAATTGAAGGATAATTGTTTTACAACGTTGTGTTGGTCTCTGCCATCCGTCAACATGAATCAGCCATTGGTGTACATATGTCCCCTCCCTCTTGAAACTCCCTCCCACCTCCCGCCCCATCCCGCCTCTCTAGGTTGTCACAGAGCCCCAGTTTGAGTTCCCGGAGTCATACAGCAAATTCCCACCGACTCTTTTACATGTGGTATGTACTTTCAATCAATGTGTGCTCTATGGTGCAGAGATCTTAGGTCTTGAAAAGAGAGAATTCTACCAGGGAGTGCAGTAAGAGTCCCACTAGATTTCAAGTGATAGCTTCCACCAGATTGAGTATCTCTGCTGACAGGGCTAATGAACCTTGATCATCCTGGGGAATTGGGCTGGGGCTACATAATGGAGGCAGGGTCAGAAAGAATGTTTTAGACCCAGGCAATCCCCAGGGGTGTCCTTTGCTCTTCAAATGCCTAGTTGTGATTGTAAGTGGCAAATGAAGTCACTATAGCTTGAGGAGTGTCTCATACTCCTCAAGGACGAGAATCTGGGTTATCCCTTGCCCCCAGGCAAACCACAAAGGCCAGCAAACGTCAGTAGGACATCGAATGGGGAGGGCGAGGATGATGAGTATCATCAGGCTTAGGACCTACAGCAGCAGCGGGAGCATGGTGTATCCCACTAACTGTTCTTTTCAACATTTTCTAAGAATGTGTGACCAACAAAATCTCAAGGAAGCTAGCCAGATAGAGTGGATTTAATAAGAGCAGTAAGGATGTGGTAGATGTCCTTGGTTTTCTCCCAGATCCTCTGTAGCAGCTGGTGTGCCCACAGCCAGCTGCTGTGAGTGTTGGCTGGAGTAGTTAACAGCTGCTCTTCTCAAAAGGGTTATCCTTGTCCAAGTGGGAGTGCGTGGTCTGGGCAGCGAGCACCGCCCCCACTGCAAGGCTGACCTGAGCCTAGGCCCATGGAGGATCTGACCAGGATGCCCAGTCCTTTGTCTTAAGGTTGTCTTAAGCAACTTTGCCACCAGTTCTTGTGCAAGGACTTCTCCCTGGGCTTCAGTGCAGAACATATCCTGGCTTAGCTTTCTCCTCCTACACGACTATTGCTTCTCCGGCAGCTCAGACGGTAAAGATCTGCCTGCAATGCAGGAGACCCGAGGTCAGTCCCTGGGTCGAGAAGATCCCCTGGAGAAGGAGATGGCAACCCACTCCAGTATACTTGGCTAGGAAATCCCATGGACAGAGGAATCTGGCAGGATGCAGTCCATGGGGTCACAAAGAGTTAGACACGCCTGAGTGACTAAGCACACACACACACACACATGCACACACAAAAAGCATTAACCATGAGGAAAAACATGAAATTTTGAACATTGTAATTAAAATTTTCTTTTCATGAGAAGACACTATTGAAGACATCAGAAGACGCTCTTCAGGTGGCCCAGTGGTAAAGCATCCACCTGCCAGTGCAGGAGACACAAGAGACCCAATCCCTGGGTTGGGAAGATCCCCTGGAGAAATAAATGCAATCCGCTCCAGTATTCTTGCCCGGGAAAGCCCACGGACAGAGGAGCCTGGCAGGCCACAGTCCATGGGGCCGAAAAGAGTCGGACGCAACTGAGCGCCCACACATTGAATCAGTGAGAAACCGTGAAGTTTAAGAAAATATAACTCACAAAACTGACAAATATGAAGAGCTTCAAAAAAATCAAGAAAAAGATAACCCAATAGAGAAATGGCTAATACTTGAATAGACACTTCTTAAAAGAGGAATTTAAATAACCAATTCATTACTTATAAGGGAAATGCAAGCTTAAATAATAATGAGATACAACTCCATATCCACCACAATACCGAATATTAAAAAAAAAAAAAAAAAACTAGCCACATGGACCAATGAAAATTCTTGTGCACTCTAGAAAAAATTTAAATTGGTTCAATTGTTTGGCACTATCTGCTAAGTTGAATAAGTCTCCATCCTTTGACACAGCAATCCATTTTTAGGTTAATACCCCAAAAGAAATGCATGCACGTGTACAACAAGAAATACAAATGAATTATGTTCATGGCCAGTTAGGGAAATTAAAATGGCAAAAGTCTTGTTCAGGCTTCAAAAGCAGAAGAGCAGACCTCTGATCCTGCTTCTGGCCTGTGTGGACATTGCTCGGATTCCGTGTCTGCCCACAAGCACACCTAGTCAGGCGGCACTTTAGATAAGAAGGGGAGTGGGTCTTGGAATTCTGGAGCCTCTGGAGGTCTGGCCAACTGCACCCAGGGTTTAAGAAAATCGTATGACTCACAACATAAAAACAGACGGCCTTGTAAAATGTTAAGGTAAAACCAGAGCTGCATTTTTGCACACAAACTAATGCTATCAGTTTGCAGCTTGGGATTATAAGTGGGAGCCCCCAGCACTGCAGTTTGAAGTCTCACCCATGCAGTGGACACACTACCCAGGGCCTTCTCCCAATCAGGACTCCAGACTGCTGGCAATGAGGGACTTCCCAGCATGCTGGATTTCCCATGTGGCACAGTGGTAAAAAATCTGCCTGCCATTGCAGGAGACCCAAGAGACCTGGGTTGGGTCCCTGGTTCAGGATGATCCCCTGGAGAAGGAAATGACAACCATCTCCAGTATTCTTGTCTGGAAAATTCCATGGACAGAGAAGCCTGGCAGGCTATAGTCCATGGGGTCACAAAAGAGTCAGACACAACTGACTGAGCACACGCGTGCACGTGTGCGCACACGCACGCGTGCGCGCGCACACACACACACACAAACTCCCAGCATGCTGTTTAAGTCTGGGTGTTGATCAGCCCAATTTGGTGATATATGTGCTATTACTCTTCTCTATTGTTTCTATTTCTCTTTTCTTTTAATGACTGTATACTGAAATTAAGTTAAATAATTGTCTATTAAATATTGAAATTGCTTGTTTGTAATGAGTTGTTTTTTTGGTTAATGAATCCTTTGAACCTGCTGCTAAGTCACTTCAGTCGTGTCCGACTCTGTGCAACTCCATAGACGGCAACCCACCAGGCTCCCCCGTCCCTGGGATTCTCCAGGCAAGAACACTGGAGTGGGTTGCCATTTCCTTCTCCAATGCATGAAAGTGAAACGTGAAAGTGAAGTAGCTCAGTCGTGTCCGACTCTTGGCGACCCCGTGGACTGCAGCCCACCAGGCTCCTCTGTCCATGGAATTTTCCAGGCAAGAGTACTGGAGTGGGGTGCCATTGCCTTCTCCGCTTTGAACCTGAAATGAAAGTAAAACATGTGGCAAAACATAGCCTCATTATTCACGGTTGACCCAAACAGGGGAAAAACACATTCAGCAACAGAAGGTATTTTTAAGAGTGGTATATTCACACAATGGAATACTATGCAGCAATGAAAATAAACAGATTACAACAAGCAACAATATGCATGAATCTCACAGCTCTAATACTGAATAAAAGAAGCTGAACACAACAAAACATGTACTGTGTAGTTCCATTTACATGAAGTTCAGAAAACAGGCAAGGATAAACTATGGTGTTTAAGAATGTAGGTGTTTAAAAAAAAACAAATAAAATTATAAAGTTGGAATAGTGGTTGCCTACAGAGAGTTACAAGGAGGAAGAAAGAGACAGTTATTAGAAGCATAAGGATACTTCTGGGCTGCAAGATGCATTCTATTTCTTGATCTGGGTGATCTTCTCACCATAAAAGCATGTATTTTATGGTAACTTTCAGCTGTACATTCTTGTTTTGTGAAATTTTATGTACAGATGTTATTTTTCAAGTGAAATTTTTTTTAATGAAAAATAAAGGATGCAATTACACAATATAAAAGCAAACCTTCAGGAATTAACAGAATATTTTAATGTAACTTCTAAAAAGTTAAATATAATCACTGAAATTTTAAAGAAATGTGCACACAGTAGCTGGGTTCAGCAGCACATTAAATACAGCTGAAGAGAGAAGTCAGGAAGCAGAAGGCATACTCAGTGAATTTATCCAGAATGCAGCAGAGAAGGTGGGAAACACAAGAAAGAGATTAAATGGCACAAGGAGATACAGTGGGAGGATCTAATCTGTGTCTATCTGGAATCTCTTAAGAGAAAGTGATAAGGATTTATTTGGGAACCTGTGAAGAAAGCTGAGGGCTGAAGAATTGACGCTTTTGAACTGTGGTGTTGGAGAAGACTCTTGAGAGTCCCTTGGACTGCAAGGAGATTACAGGGAGGCCTGGCGTGCTGCAGTTCATGGGGTCGCAAAGAGTCGGACACGACTGAGCGACTGAACTGAACAAACATTAAGAGAGTTATATTAATATATTAAGAGAATTTCCCTGAACTGATGAAAAATATATATCCACAAGTGTACAACATATCCTACACCTAGACACATTATAGTAAAACAGGAATATTCACAACAAAGAGAATATCTTTCAAGAACCCAGAGAAAGGAGAAATCACCTATAAAGGAAAGACTTTTAGAACTCTAAACAACAGCAATTGAAGCTACTGTGGTAGCCTCAAGTTGGCCTCCAGTAACCCTCACTTCATTTATGCCTTTCTGTAGGCACCCTCCCCCCCACCTTCCCAGGTGGCACTAGTGGTAATGAACCCACCTGTAATGCAGGAGGCGTAAAAGATGCAGGTTCCAGCCCTGGGTCAGGAAGATCCCCTGGAGGAGGAAATGGCAACCCCCTCCGGTATTCTTGCCTGGAGAATCCCATGGACAGGGGAGCCTGGAGAGCTATGACCCATAGGGTTGCAGAGTTGCAGTGACTGAAGCGACTTTGCCTGCAGCAGCCACACTGAACAGGGTTGGCTTGGCACCCTCCCCCCCACCTTCCCAGGTGGCACTAGTGGTAATGAACCCACCTGTAATGCAGGAGGCGTAAAAGATGCAGGTTCCAGCCCTGGGTCAGGAAGATCCCCTGGAGGAGGAAATGGCAACCCCCTCCGGTATTCTTGCCTGGAGAATCCCATGGACAGGGGAGCCTGGAGAGCTATGACCCATAGGGTTGCAGAGTTGCAGTGACTGAAGCGACTTTGCCTGCAGCAGCCACACTGAACAGGGTTGGCTCTGTGACCAAAAGGATATTGAGGAAGTGATGATGTGTGACTCCCAAAGCTAAAGCATGAAGAGCATTCGTACTTCCCCCTCAGTCTCTTGGACTGCAAGTTCTGGAGAAAGTCAACCACCCTGGAAGGAGAACACTTAGAAGGCCTGTGGAGAGGTTCTTGTGGAGAGAAACTGAGGCCTTTAACCAACAGCCATGTGACCTCCCCTAGAAGCAGATCTCCAGGCCTTCAAACAATGTCCAACTTCACAACAGATCTTAAGGCAGAACAGAACAGCTAAGCTACTCCCAAATTCCTGATCTATAGAAACCATGGAAAATTATTTTTGTGTTAAGCAACGAGGTTTTAGGGCTTCCCAGGTGGTGCTAGTGGTAAAGACCCTGGCCTGCCAATGCAGGAGACATGAGACCCAGGTTCGATTCCTGGGTCAGGAAGATCCCCTGGAGGAAGGCATGGCCACCCACTGCAGTATTCTTGCCTAGAGAATCCCATGGGCAGAGGAGCCCAGTCCATAGTGCCGTACACAGTTGGACACGACTGAAGCAACCTAGCACGACACAGCGCAGCTAAGTTTTGACGTAATTGGTTTTGCAGCAATAGATTCAGCTCATTAGAATAACAGCTACAAAGTTTTGAAAGAAAATTAATGCCAACATAGAATTGTGTATTGAGCAAATCTACTCCTCAAGGACAAAGGGAAAATAAAATCACTTCAAGATAAACAGAAATGGAGGGAATTTAACACCAGAGTTGGCTCTCAAGGAATTCAAGTATGTGCTTTGAGAAGAAGGAAAATAATCCTGGAAGGAGTCCAGTGTGTAAGAAGAAATGATCAACAAACACAACAGTAATATGTGGATGAATCCAAACAACCACTGTCCATAAGACAATAAAACAACATCTAATTTGTGAGGTTAAAGAAAGAACTAAAACACTCAGTAATACTAAGTTGGAAAACTATGATTGGAGCTAAAACATTCTAATGTACTTTTATTGCTTTGGAGGTAATCAAATATTTAAGTCTCTTGTTAACTTAATAGGTTAAACAGATCAAGAGGCAGCACTGAAGGACTAGAATCAGCATCTATAAGTTTCAAGCCTGTATAGAGAAAAATCAATAAAGGTGGGAAGGAGTATTAAAACAAAAATCTCCATTAAGGCAAGAAAGTAGAAAACAACTAATTAAAGTGGAAATAAAGACAAATTGAAAGAAACAAATCCAGATATACCAATAGTCACAATAAATACTGGGCTGTTCTTAACATCTAAAAGACAGGATCATATTGGGTTAAAACAAAAAACTATGACTCCTAAATCTCCATTAAGGCAAGAAAGTAGAAAACAACTAATTAAAGTGGAAATAAAGACAAATTGAAAGAAACAAATCCAGATATACCAATAGTCACAATAAATACTGGGCTGTTCTTAACATCTAAAAGACAGGATCATATTGGGTTAAAACAAAAAGCTATGACTCCCAGTTCTATGCTGTTTTCAGGCAACACAATATAACAATGGAACACAGAGAAGCTGAAAGCAAGAACACAGGGAGAGATACGTCCGGCAAATATTGGCCAGATGTCCAAGAAAAAGGAGTATCTGACTCTGAGAGAACTCATAGCAGAGAGGACCAATACGGATGGAAAAGGTATCACGTAAGCTTGCCCAGTGGAGAAGGCAATGGCACCCCACTCCAGTACTCTTGCCTGGCAAGTCCTATGGACAGAGGAGCCTAGTGGGCTGCAGTCCATGGGGTCACTAGGAGTCGGACACGACTGAGCAACTTCACTTTCACTTTTCACTTTCATGCATTGGAGAAGGAAATGGCAACCCACTCCAGTGTTCTTGCCTGGAGAATCCCAGGGACGGGGGAGCCTGGTGGGCTGCCGTCTCTGGGGTCGCACAGAGTCGGCCACGACTGAAGTGACTTAGCAGCAGCAGCAGCAAGCTTGCCCAGGGAGCAGAGGCCCTCTTGCTGCAGCAGCAGCAGCAGCAAAACTTCCCAGGTGCTGCAGCCTCCATAAAAATTCCCCATCTCTTAAGCCATAAGAAACAATTTCCAACACCATGTGTCATATAGGCCAAGGTCTCTGCAAAACAATTCAATCAGAAGTTAATATCACAAGATAATTTTTTCAATCCCGATGTCTTTGGAGAGTTTCAAAAGAAATTTAGTAAGGTGCATGGATTTGAGACCATATAAGAAGTCATCTGGATTTTATACAGGAGCCAACAGAAAATACTAGAGAAACACTATTTACAGCAGCAGCTACAACCATCGCAAAAAATGTAGCCGGGAATCAAAACGTGCAAAACCTGCATATCGCAAAACCATATCATAAATCACGCACACTGCCGACATAGGACCCACCGCCGGAGCCTTCCCAGGAGCAGGGGCCCCTCAGGGAGCCGCCCGCGTGGCCGCGGCACCGTCGTCCTGGGTGAGAGCCTCTGTTGGGCCCCTGCTCCTCTGCTGGCTGCCTGCTGGTGAGCTTGCTAGTTCCGCATCCTGTCCATTTTACCCACCCACCCCAGCCTAGGAGCCCCCAGGCGATGGGCAGCCGTCCTGGAGGCTCCGACGGGCTCAGTAAGCAAGTGTACGAGGAGCAAGTGCAGCCTGTCCGCCTGTCTTCCCCTCTGCTCCTTGCCAATGTCAGTGAGGGCAGAAGCACACAGGTCTCCGAAGACCCTCTTTATAAGGCGGACATTCATGAATACTGCATGCTTACAAAAAACGCCTCCCCTACCCCATCTGCACCCCAACATCAGCACTTGTGTGCCCCACAGACTCAAGACCAGGTCACCGAGGCAGTAAGTGGACCCCCGTACCTGGCATGCACAGCAGCACCGTCCTCACCCACAGCTGGTACTCCCAACATCCACTCCTGCTTCCAGTGAGTCTGCAGTGAGTCTACAGGGCTCTCGGCTGGGGTGGCTGCAGACCGACTCCGGGCGGGCTGGGGAGGGGCCAGGTCAAGGATGGGGCCCTGGTGGGCGGGCTGTCTCTGAATGCGGACCGGACTAGGCTTGGGGCGGAGCGCTTCCATGGTGTGGGCGGGGCCAAAGTGGGCGGAGCCAGTGTGCACTCCTGGCCCTTCCCAATCCTGAAGGTGGAGGTGGTTCTGGCAGGCCTGCGTCCAGGAGCGAGGGCAGGACACGTGTCAGTGGGGGCCCTGGGTGGGTGGCCATGCCCCTCAGGGAGGCAGCGCCGCTGTCAGATCCTGGAGTGGGCTCAGCCGGAGGGAGAAATAGAGGCTCATGAAGCAGAGGCTTGTCACGTGGCCTTTAAACACTGACAAACATCCCTTTTCCTGGACGTTTTCAAACCGTGCTGCACATAAAGTAGTTTCTAACATTAGCCAAAGATTCTGAAGGCTACTCAAGGATGAGCCATGGAAATTGATTTATCCCCAGTCTCCAAGGGACATGAGAGTCTGGGCTGAGAGTGGGCTATCCTCCCGTGCCTGGGCATGCTGGGATGAGGGACATCCCCCGAGTCTCCCACATCAACTTGCTTCTCTGCAGCAGACATAAGTGCACCCCATGTGTAGGTGTGCAGTAAGAATTAGGGTCGGTGGGGGCACTCCACAGTGAGGGTGAGGGACTCTGTTGTCTGAGCCCTCAACCATGCAAGAGGGGTCCTAGGCCCTGAGCCAGGGCAAGAGATGGGCACAGGAAATAGGACAAGAGGAGAAGGGAAGAAGAGGGAGGTGAGGAAGGGGGGGGGTGCAGAAGAAAAAAGAATGGCAGGAGAAAAAAGATGAGGAGAGGGAAAAGGGAGGAAGGAAGAAACAGAGAGAGGGAGAAAAGAAGAGAGAGGAGGGGGACCAGGGGAGAGTATGGAGCAGGGGGTCAGGAGACAGAATGGGGCAGGGAGGAGGGTCATCGGAACAAGCTCCCACCCCTATGTGGTCTGTGTCTAGGGACTAGAGGAAGCAGAGGCTGCCCAGGTCCAGATTGGAGAGGTCAGAGGTCAGGGGGCAGCTCAGGGTTGGGAGCTGCTGGGCAGCATGGGTGGAGGGCCTGGCCTCAGTCTCAAAGTGGAGCGACACAGGTCTCTCCAGGACTGTCTGGTCCCTGATGGTTCAGTTAGGCTACCTCTTCCACTCAGGCCCAGCAAAATCAAGGATCTGAGTCCTCTTGAGATACACCAAGCCCAAAACGTGAAACCAGACAAACCAAAGGGCCAGATTGTCTTGTGTCCTGCCCGCGCTTACTGAGCAAGATGAGGGTCCTGGGCACCCTGCAGGTAGAACACTACTTGCCCACCATCCTCACACCTTCCGGACACAGCCACTGGGAAAGTGCTGGGTTCTAGACCAGCTCAGGGGTACCTCAAGCCGTGGGTGGGTGGGCCAGGGTGTGGCCAGAAGCTTGTCCAAGTCCAGCTGGACACATGGTCAATAAGTGTTTAACACCCATGCAGATGCCAGGACAAAAGCAGGCTTCCCTTGCACTGATGGGGCAGAACTGCAGGCTAAAGGCTCCTCTGCAAGGCTGCATGCGATGCTGGCAGAGGAGAGGGGTCGGGGGGACTATGAGGTGGGAGGAGGGGGAGGGCATCCAAGGCCAGCCTGGCCTCACTCTCCAGCACCACCTTCACTGTAGCCCAGGCTGGTAGCTCGGCCTCTGAACCTCGGTTTGTCTGTCTGATGAGATCGCGTGCAGAGCGCTTGGGTCATGGGGTGGTGAGACCTGCTGACTCCTCACTCCCCTCTAGGTTCTGAATCCCCCACAGGAGTGTCAAGGGTGGGTGAGGACAGGGGTCAACAAGACTCATGCTCGTCAGAAATTCTCACAGCTCAACAGAAGGCCCTCAGGCCCTTAAATCCCCAAAGTCAGACAGCCCCTCCACCCCCTACCCAAGACCTAGCCGGTGTCTCAGCAGTTAGCTTGAGGGGTAACACAGCCCCACATGCCAGCCTTACCTGCTGTATTGCGGATCCTGCTCGCGACTCCAAATGTCTTGCTGTTCCCACCGTGTGCACTGCTTGTTGAACCCAGGGTAGGCGAGGCCTGAGCTAAGAGGCTGGAAGGAGACTTGAGGGGCCCTAGGAACTGCAGACACATTCATTCTCTCCTGGCTGACGCTGTAGCCATAGCTGCGGACACGCTGTAGTCTCTCTTCTCCTGGTTGACCCAATGGACATAGCTGTGCTGAAGCAGTAGCGTGCCGCCACTTTCTAGGTGGAGTTCACATATCTCTACAGCACAAAGTAGGCCGTGACCGAATGAGTACCCCGTGGCCCGCATGCACAGGGCTACAAATGAGCTCAGCTGTTACGTAGTCATCATTTACAAAACATGTGGCGAGAGCCTGAACACGCCATCTTGGCAACTTTGCTCTCTCCCCACACCTGCACACACCTGCATTCTCGCAGCCGTGGCTCCGCCAGCCACCTCTCTGTACCTCACAGGTGAGCGGACCCAGAGGGAACCTGAAGCTGGTTTTGTCAGTACCTGGGTGTAACGAACTATTTGAACCTCTCTGAAGTTGTATCTTTACCTGTGAGATAGATCGTAGCATGTTCAGCATTACGAACAGTGTTCGAAGCCAGTGTCCATGTCTGGGGCCCCTGCCCAGACCCTGTCCGTTGAGCCCTGCACCAGGCAGAGTTTGGAAGGTCCCTGGGGCAGGTGTGTCCTTTGGGGAGGGCCATTGCCCAGATGGACAAGAAAGTGTAGGGACAGAGCAGGAGACAAAAGCAGAAGGGTCTCCTCTGGTTCAGCACAAGCCCTCTTCACAGAGCAGCCTGAGAAGGCCCTCCGTCAGGCCGAGGGGTCAGGAAGGCCAGCTGCACCTGGGTTAGGGAGAAGGCTGTGCCCCATCAAGCTCAGGACCAAGGCTTTCACTTCACAGAGAGGCATCATCCCTTCCCTGCCTACTCAGTGAGACAATGTCCAGGCCAGGCCTGCTCCTGCCCCTGGCTGGGGACAGGAGGGTCATAGAAAGCCAGCCTAGACCCCAGTCTAGGTTGTGCTTCCGGTCTAGGATGCCAGTTCCCTCCTAGAGTCACTCCTGGGACAAGGGTCACTTGGATCTCCTGCAGGGCCCATCACTTCTGAGTGGATGGTTCCTCAGGCCAGTTCAGCTGAAGTTCCTGAAAGCGACCAAGGTCTCCGGTTCTCCCGGCACCCAGCCAGGATCTGAAGTGTGGGACGGCAGCCCTGATAACGAGGGATCCCTTCCCCTCTGCATTAAGCAGGACGCTGGGTTTGGGGTCTGGAACACGCCCGCCCAGTCCCAGGCAAGCCCCTCCCCTCCCAGGGTCTCCAGGACCTCCTGATCTGTGAGGCAAAGGGCCCCTGTCTGCAGCTCAGGGCTGAGCTGGCGGTCAGCACTGTCCGTGGCCCCACCCCTACACCACGTCCCACTGTACCGCAGAGAACATTTGAACCCTGGAGGCCAGCCCCACTCCCACCCCTGGCCAGCTGCTGTGGCCACCGATGCGGCTGGGATCGCTGCCAGGCTTGCGGGATCCTCCGCCCCTCCCCCTTCTTGGGAGGATCCCGCCCAGATGTGTATAAGAGACAGCCCAAAGTCAGACAGCCCCTCCACCCCCTACCCAAGACCTAGCCGGTGTCTCAGCAGTTAGCTTGAGGGGTAACACAGCCCCACATGCCAGCCTTACCTGCTGTATTGCGGATCCTGCTCGCGACTCCAATTGGGTCTCCTGGCCCGGCCCCCTTCCCAGGACTCCCCCCAAGCCCCTACCCTTGTCCCACCCCTCCCTCTTCTGCGGACTCTCCATATCCCAAAGCGCCTCATCTCTCCCTGCCGCTCTGGGAGCCTCCCCACCACCTGGTCCTCCCCTGGTTCCAGGGATGTTGGACAAAGGGGATGAGGTTGCTGTGAACAGGGTGGGCCTGGAGCTGCAGATTTCAGTTTAATGTAAGGCTCTGCAGACCGCAGGCACGGTGCCTGCTGCTGTGGGTGTGCTGGCCTGCCAGCCCTTATGCCGAAGGCGTCTGTCCCAGAAAAATGCCTGTACACCCCAAGGCAGGCACCCTCTCCCCGTCTGTAAATGAGTAACGAGGTGGCGTGCAGACCAGGATGCTGGCTTAGACCCCACCGGTCCACCCAAGGACCTCTCTCACCGGGACTCGCCCTCCTCCCAGTCATCGTTGCTGGGGTGCTGCCTACTGTCAGTGCTTAATAAGTGCTGGGGACTGACACCCCACTGTGGCCTTCAGAAGGGTGAGGGGAAAGACTTTGATCCCAGAGAAATGGGTGGAAAGGGCAACAGGATCCCTTCACCAACCTACTGTGTCTGTACTCCCCGACCACCCCTGTGTGGGTGGAGTTTGCAGGGTGAGGGGTGGGAACGGGGGTCTTCTACTGTTAACTGTCCCAGAACTTCTTCAAGAGAGAGGCCCAGTTTAAGTGCTGCACCCCCAGCTCTGTCCTGGTCAGGCCGGCCCTCTAATCCACAGTCCAAGGTCTCACTCCCTGTGTGGGTGGAGTTTGCAGGGTGAGGGGTGGGAACGGGGGTCTTCTACTGTTAACTGTCCCAGAACTTCTTCAAGAGAGAGGCCCAGTTTAAGTGCTGCACCCCCAGCTCTGTCCTGGTCAGGCCGGCCCTCTAATCCACAGTCCAAAGTCTCACTGACCACTGAGTCTCAGGAACTCCCAAAACAGGGATTGGCGGGGGAGGAGCAGGCCATCAGCTGAATAACCCCCAGCCCGCAACTTGAATCCTGGCTGCACTCTACCTTTCTGCCTGGCCCACATCCCCCAGAGCAGAAGAAAAGACCCAAGTAGGGAGGCACTGTGGGGGTCAAGGGAATGTGGGCTGCTCTGTGCCCCNACTGAGTCTCAGGAACTCCCAAAACAGGGATTGGCGGGGGAGGAGCAGGCCATCAGCTGAATAACCCCCAGCCCGCAACTTGAATCCTGGCTGCACTCTACCTTTCTGCCTGGCCCACATCCCCCAGAGCAGAAGAAAAGACCCAAGTAGGGAGGCACTGTGGGGGTCAAGGGAATGTGGGCTGCTCTGTGCCCCCACCCCACCCAGCAAAGTCTCAGTGAGAGGGACTCTCTCAGGCTCCTCCTCCCCAGGGGCCCAGGCACACACAGGCCCTGTCGATCACAAAAACAGCACCACACCCGCCCATGCTCCCCATCCGCTGCAACTCTCCACTTACCTTAATGCCCAAAACAGACCCAGCCTCAGGCACTTGGAGGCTGGGGCCAGGACAGGACCCGAGGGGACCACACAGTGTTCCTTCCCTCTGTCTCCATCTAAGAGAGCTGTGAGTCAGCTGGGGTGACCCTGATGGGGGTGGGGGCTGTTCTCATGCAACACTATCTCCCTGGCCCTGGCCAAAGCTGGCAAAAATACATACATACATACAGTCTTTAAGAAAACAGTCTTCAAAAACAGCAAAATTCTGTAAAGCAATTATCCTTCAATAAAAATAAATTAACTAAAAAAAAAAAAAAGCAGCCAATCTTTCGGTGTGGAATAACGGCATGGGTTCCCATCTCCTCGCACCCCACGAAGATCTCTGGGATGCTCTCCCAGAACAAAATGAGCCCAGCCCCTCTCCCTCCAGGAACAGAAGAAAACCTCCATCCTGTGATGGCCTGGAAACGGAGGGAGCATGTGCAGGATGGGAAGAAGTGGGATGGAGGCCTGTGGATAGCCAGATCCGAGGGGTCCCAGTGGTTTAGTCCTAGAGAGGAGGGGCTGACTGGACCCCCCACGGGACCCTTCTCCCCAGGAAGCCCTTCCCCCAGAAGCTCCCTCCTGAGGACCTCCTCCCGCAAGAAGTCCTGCCTAAGCCTCCCTCTCCCTAACTGTGGAGCCAGCCCAGCTCTCAGCTCCTAAGTGGGGCTTTTGGTTCTTTATGAGTCTCCTACCCCATAAAAGCATCCCCACTGTGCACAGTCCAGAACCTCTGGAAGCAGCTGACAGCAGTCCTGGGTTGGGTGGGTGCGAGAGGAGCTGCTCTGAGCATGGGAAGTGCAGGCTCATGACCCACAGAAGCACGACAGTTGCTCCATCTCGGGTCTCGGTCCCTCAGCGGGCCTGGTTCTGGTTGCTGCAGCCGGGGGAGCTGCAGCCAACCTGGCCTTGACTGTGGGACAGCTGCAGTCCTGCCCTACCTCAAGCCCTCCCAGTAACCCAGGCTCAGGCCCCTCCCAGGAACGTCCAGAGGGATCAGATGGGGATTGACAGCAAAGGGCTCCGATTAATAAAAGTTTGATAGGAATTTCATATGTTGATACAGGTCCTCAACGTTTTCCAGGAACATTTGGCAGCGGGTGAGCCCTGTTTGTGTTCTCAGTGAGAGTGTTTTTTCCAGGTCCTCAGCCCGTCTCTTTCCCTGGGCCCCCCTGGGGTCTCTAGGTTGCCACCCACTGCCGTGGCCTGAGCCCATCCCTTACCCGGGAGCAGACAGTCCCTGGAATGGGAGCCAGAATCCAGGCCCAGCCCAGGGAGGGACATCAAGTCTGATTCTTCCCCCTCATCTCTGCCTCCTTCCTCCTCCTAGCAGTCCAGGAGAGCAGTCCTTCCTGCCTGCCATCAGGCCCACGGGTGTGCAACCTGGGGAGGGTGGGGGCGGCAGGGAGGGGGCTGCAAGCCTCCACTGCTTGGGCTGGGCTGGGCTGTGGCCCCGACCAACTCTTACCCACTGTGACTGCCTCCAACTGCTCACACACACACACCGGACCTGGGGCTTCTGGGGTCCCTGTAGGTAGGCTCCAAAGAGACAGGGCAAAGCACACTAAGGTCTGTCTGAGGTGGTGATGGGAGAGAGCTGGACTCCAGGGGCAAATTGACCCCTGGGTAGACCTGGAGCTGAGAGGTCAGAGGCAGGTCCCTGAAGAAGTCAGCACCGCCCCAAAACCACTGCTTGACAGGCCCCATGGCTACAGCAGAGCCTTCATTTGAGGGTATGTGGTGGCTTAAAGAGATCTCATGACAAGTCAGGTTTCAACCAGAACTATGCCAGGAGGGTAAGGGCAGGCAAGACTCACCCCCAAAACCTGGGGCAGCAGGTAGACAGTAAGCGTGGAGACCTGGGCTGAGGCCAGTGGGACTCATTGGCACTCTCCCCACCCTTGGGCTACCCTGTGGGGGTTGGAGCCAGCATCATCAGGGGGGCTACTTCCAGCTGAGCAGTCTGTATCCCCCTTCCCCCAGCTGCCTCCTGCCCCCTGTGTGGCCCTGGTAGAAGCCACTGTTTGTCTTTCTCCTCTCTTTCTTCCTAATAAAATCAAGTGGCGTGGAGGCAGATACCACTTCCTGTCTCCTTTTAAAATGCGTGAGCGTGTGCTGCAGCTCCCCTCACTAGGCCACCGGTGCAGCAAACTGCCCCGACTCTCCTGGGTCTCTTGGATCTCAAATCCGGCCTCGTAAGCCCCCAGACGCCTGCACACAGAGCCTGGGTCAGCCGGAGAGCAGACCTGAGTAGGAGGGGCGGGGTGGCACGGTGCCCTCCACTTTGGGCAAAGTGAAGGACAGCCCCGGGAATCCAGAAGCAAGGTGGGGCCACCATCCTGGGCCCTGACAAGATGCCCCTGGGGCCTGGGAGCGCCAAGTCACACCTGGGCACTGGGGCTCAGGGACCATTCCTGCATCCCATGGGGGTGACTGGGTGGAGCAGGCGACCGTTCTCCATCCCCTAGCGCAGGGCTTGCCGTGCGGGGGGACAGTGGCATATGAGACGACGCTTAGCTGCTGCAGGGTAGTGTGGGGCGTGGTGGGAATGTGAGGCCTCTGTCAGATTGGGGAGGACCCCCCATCTGAGCCTCAGCATCAAACATTTGCTCCAAATTACAGTCGATTTGTTTCATAATGTTTTCTGCTTTTCCTGCAGACCTGATCTCTGCTGCCCCCAATACCCACCACACAAACATCCTCAGCCAATCCTGTGTGAATAGGCCCAGCCCAGCCCACTGGGTCTGGGCGCAGGAGACATGCCACCTCCACCAAACCACAGCGCTGCCTGGACTAGCTAGACAGATGAGATTGCCTTAGGCCCAGAGGTACCAGGCCCCAGCTGTCCACAGCCCTGATGTCCGTGACCTAGATGCCCACAGACCAGAGCCCAGGAGGGTGGAGGGCCAGGGCCAGCTCTCTGTCCACCTCAGCCCAGCAGCAGGGCCGCACTGACAGGTGTGCCTGTCTCCCCGGGGTCCTTCTGCTGGCACGGAGGGCCTCCTCTCCAGCACTCGGCACAACCAACTTATTTGTAAGTTCAGCGCCCCCCACCAGCTGCGTGTCCCCACATCCCAAGGAGCTGGGAAGGTGGGGCTGCACTCAGCACCCCCACGGGGGGCCTGTTCTCACCTCCTCCTCTCTGTACCCACCCAGCCACCCTGGGACCCAGCCAAGCGTCCCCGAGGCCAGCTGTGTCCTGGCCACTCTCCTGCCAGCTGGGCCAGAAGCCACTTCTCTCTCCTTTTCCCCCTAAGCCACAAACCCTCAGGGCCAGCACGCCCTCCCCAGGACCCCCACTCAGGAAAGGTTCTTCCTAGGTGGCCACTTCCAAGCCAGAACTATCTGCCTTCCACCTCCCTCCAACCAGCAAGCCCCCTACAGCCCCGGCCTCGGCCTGCCTTCTAGATCTCGGAGCCCCGCCTTCATCCTGCTTTGTTTGCTTCTGGACTACCCTCCCCAAGGCACTGGCAAGCTCCCCTCCCACTATTACCTCCAAGCTCAGCCCTAGCAAGCTCCCGCCCTGCCACAGGCTCAGCCACACTCACCTAAGGTTTCCTGGAAGCATCATCCCAACCACTCTGCTGCCCTCTCGGTGGAGATGGAGAGAGCTGGCTATTCTGCTATCCAGAATGGCTTCTGTGCGCCTCCTTTTCATTCTCTGGAAGGACCTCTGATCTCACCCCTATCCTTCAGAGAATATCTGGGACCGGGCTGTCCCTGGGCCCTCCCCCAAGCCCCCCAGGGTCCTCAGAGCCTCTTGGCAAGAATCCTCCAAGGACACCCTAATCTGTGGACTGGTTTCCAAGGCCAAAGTCCCCAGGGTGCCTCCCTTGCATTCCAGTTGAAGGTCAGTGACTCCAGAAGGGAGTTCAGTTCAGTTCAGTTCAGTCGTGTCCAACTCTTTGCAACCCCACGAATCGCAGCACGCCAGGCCTCCCTGTCCATCACAAACTCCTGGAGTTCACTCAGACTCACGAGTCAGTGATGCCATCCAGCCATCTCATCCTCGGTCATCCCCTTGTCCTCCTGCCCCCAATCCCTCCCAGCATCAGAGTCTTTTCCAATGAGTCAACTCTTCGCATGAGGTGGCCGAAGTACTGGAGTTTCAGCTTCAGCATCATTCCCTCCAAAGAAATCCCAGGGCTGATCTCCTTCAGAATGGACTGGTTGGATCTCCTTGCAGTCCAAGGGGCTCTCAAGAAGGAGAGAGGGCAGGAAAGGAAGGGCCTACCATGGGTGAGGGCACAGAGGGGACACAGGCAGATCCTGGTCCGTGTGGTGCAGCCGGGGGCTCTCTCGACGGGAGGCATCAGCAGCATTTCCCTCCCTGGGCCCCAGCCCCTCCATGCTGTCCTCAGTACTGGGCCTGGGGTTCCCAACCATCTTTCCTGAGCTCAGGAAGAAACGAAACCTTTTCTAGGAGACCGCTGCTTACCTAGCCCCGAGTCACAGACCCGGCTCGGCATCCCCTAGGTGTCAGTTGCCAGCTACTTTTACTAAGCAGTCAATGAAGAGCTTTCTCTCATGAAAGCAGCCATTCTCCAAGATGGGCCTCCTAGCCTTCATGCCCTTGGGGGTTATTTTAACCTGAACTAGGGGTGTTCGTGCAACCAACCGACTCCTAGGTGACATGAACACTGCCGAGGCCCCTGGACACCTGCCCGGGGGACAACCGCCGCTCTGTTGCCCAGGCAGTGCTGTGGAGACACACCGAGGCCTTGGCCACCAGCCCTCCAGCCCAGCAGCCACAAGTCAGACCTCTCGGAAGACAGTTGCTAGTGAGAGGCCTCAGGCCGGAACTGCCAACCAGGCTCCGAAAACAGGTAGTAGATGACTGTTGACCGTTGTGTGGGCTGCTCAGCCGGGGGCTGCTTCTTACTCATCCAGAACACGTTTCCCCTAAAGCCACGGCCAGGTGGTTTTCCAGGTGTCCATGGGTGTGATCTGCCATCCTCAGGGTGAATCGTGCCAGGCCCACCAAGGCACGCAGCACACGGAGCTGCTAGGTCCTAGAGCTCCCAGTCTTATGCCTGATCACCCCCCAGAAAGCCTGTAGGGATATCTGTCCAGCTGTACCATAGCCACGGTGTGATATGAGGACCCCTAAAAGGTGCAAGAGAGCTGGTTCCCAGGCAGGGGGAAGAGAGGACGAGGGCACACCCACCAGGGCAGTGGGCTCAGGACGCAACGCTGGATGCCATGGCTTCCAGGAGCCTACAGGAGGTGCAAGGGCAGGAAGGGCCGCAGCACTCAGGGCCTGGGGCCACGGCACACAGCACCTGGGGCCTCAGCCCAGTGCAGTGGATCATAGGGCAGCATACAGAGTCCACAGTCAGGGGCCAGGTAAGGAAGGCCTGAGGCCCGGACCTGCCATAGGCGCCACCCACGAGGAAGGCCAAATCATTCTCGGGGCCTTTTTCCTGACAAAGCTGCACATCCAGCCCTGTCCACCTCTCCAGCGTGGCTTCTCCAGGCTCCTTGTTCAGAAACGGAGTGGTATTCTCTCCCCATCCCCCTTACCTCACCTACCAATGCCAGCACCAGTCCTGTGCGCAGATGGGGAAACTGAGGCCCAGAGAGCTAGTGAGGAGAGCCTGACTCTGTATGGTGCCTCAGAGCTCTGAGGAGCAGCTGTCTATCTGTCTGTCCAGGGGAAAGCCTTCAGCCATTACCCTGGGAGCTAGGGCATGCCCTGAGGGTCTGGGGGCCTTGTCCAGGGAAGGCTTGGAGAGGTAGTCCTGGCCCATCTGGGCAGAGGGCAACTCATGCAGAACTGTGAAGTCTGGCCTAGAGTGAATGGAAGTGCTATGCCTTCGCTCAACCACCCTTGCACACACACACTTGCACACACACACACTTTTGCACACACCTCCAGGAGAATGCACACACACTCATGCACATACAGTGTGTATACTCTTTATGCAGGCACAAATACCCAAGAGAACACATGCCCCGCAGGAGAACACACACACTCACATATGCATCCAGGAGAATGAATACCCCCGAGGAGAACACACACACTCACATATACACCCAGGAGAATACACTCCCCCCCCCCCTCCAGGAGAACACACAGACTCACATATACACCCAGGAGAATGAACACCCCCCAGGAGAACACACTCATTCACATATACACCCAGGAGAATACACTCCCCACTCCAGGAGAACGCACACACTCACATATATACCCAGGAGAATACACTCCCCCCTCCAGGAGAACACACACACTCACATATACACCCAGGAGAATGAACACCCCCCAGGAGAACACACTCATTCACATATACACCCAGGAGAATACACTCCCCAGGAGAACACACACATTCACATATACACCCAGGAGAATGAACACCCCCCAGAAGAACACACTCATTCACATATACACCCAGGAGAATATACTCCCCAGGAGAACACACACACTCACATATACACCCTGGAGCAGGCACAGCCCCCAGGAGGGCACACACATTCACATATACACCCAGGAGAATGCACAGCTCCCAGGAGAACACACACACTCACATATACACCCATGAGAATGTAGTCCCCAGGAGAACACACACACTCACATATACACCCTGGAGAATGCACAGCCCCCAAGAGAACACACACATTCACATATTCACTCAGGAGAATGAACACCCCCCAGGAGAACACAAACGCTCACATATACACCCAGGAGAATGCACAGCTCCCAGGAGAACACACGCACTCACATATACACCCAGGAGAATGCAGTCCCCAGGAGAACACGCAGACTCACATATACACCAAGGAGAATGCACACCAGCACCCACGTGCGTGCACGGCTGCCAAGCGCAGCATCGGCGTTCCCTCAATTTCTGGCCTGGAGCTGGTGGAGTCTGTCACCAGCTGAGCCCCGCTCCCTGCTCCTGAACTCAGGGAAGCTTTATTAGGCAGCCGGCAGATGGACCCCAGACCGGCCCAAGGACCTCAAGTGTCAGCTGAAAGACTCAGGGGCAGCCGCCAGGTCAGAGCACACGTGAGAGGTGTGGGTGGCCCTGCGTGTGCACACAGTGGGCCCAGGGGCCTGATTTACAACAGGGCTCCCGCACATGTGTCAAAGTCACCATGTTAAGCACCAGCATAAAAATAATATATAGGTTACCGCAACGTTTTTATGACCTTCCCTGGCCCTGTGCTGGAATGCTGGGATCCAGCAGGTGAAATAACACACATGTCAGCGGCTATGCTGTGCTGAGAGCACGGGGAGCCTGGGCAGCCGGGATGCTGAGTCCTCCCAGGGAGGCAGAACCAAGGTGGTGTCAGGCATGCCCCTGAACTCCAGAGAATCTGCAGCTTGGGCCAGGGTGGTGCCGGGGTATGCTGCAGGTGGGGCTGCCCTGTGGGCGGGCAGCAGACGAAGGCTTGCAGCCTCTGTGGGAACCAGAGGAGGCCGAACCAATGCAGGTAGCCTTGTCACAGGGAGACACGGCCCTTGAGCTCATGACAGTCGCTGGCTGCAGCCGGGAGACAGGGTGACGTGGGTGCTGGGGAAGCTGCAGACATCCTCCCCACGGCATCCCCCTAGGACAGCTCCCTTGTCTGTGAGGAAGGAAGTTGCAGAGTTTGTGCGCAAAGCCCTGTAAAACACCTGGTCCTGCACAAATCTCACAGCATCATCTGTCTTGGCACGCAGGCCAGCCAGGTCCTGGAGTCAACAGGGATTGCCCTTTCCCTCTAGGGCTGGGAGAGCGTGAAGACCCAAACCACCAGTTCACAGGGCAGCCACCCCGTGTGCCCACAGCACATGCTCCTGAGTCCACTCACCCACATGTACGCTGTGCTCTCCAGACCGGGCCACCCCTCCTCTGAAGCCTTCCTGAACGGGCCCCATATGTAGCAGGCTCCAGCTTCTAGAGCCTCAAGCACAGTCTGGTCAGTTTCAGCCGGTTGTCCTGAGTTCCCAATGGCCAGCAGAACCTGAATTTGGGGTGCTACCCACATTGGGGTTTCATATACTTTGAGGGTCCCAACAGGGTTAGGGAGTTGGCCTGAATCACACAGGCCAGGCTGGCAGGAGAATGTGGCCATCAGGGGCAGGTGGGACTCAAGAGGCTGCCCCCTAGAGCCCCAGGCCTCCCCACTGGAGCTGACTGTAGATGGGCAGAGTCCAGGCTCAGGCCCCGAGCTGAGAAGGCCCTGTGGCCTTGGGGCTTAGAGGCTGATAGAGCCCTCCATGAGATGTCCCTGACACAAGTCCAGTCCCTGGGGCCGTGGCAGCCTGTCTTCCAAACCTGGTGTCTTTCAACCTCTGCCTGTTAGGGCCCTAGGGTGGGGAACCCTCTCTGAGTGTGAGGCATCATCAAGGAGGCTGGGGTGGGAGGTGGGGTCAGCCTGCCCCAGGCTACTTTGGACTTTGGGTGGGGGTGCTCTGTGAGGTTCCTGCACACCCCAGGGCTCAGGAGGCCAGGAGTGGGGGAGTCTGTGAGCAAGGCAGCTATAATCCAGATGCCTTCGCACCAGGGCAGGAAAAAGTGCTATGGGAGGGCATTGGAGAGAGTCCATAGAAACATACATGGCCCTGCAGGAGGCAGAAAATGCTACCCCCCCCCGGGAGGGCCCCTCACTTTGGCAACTTGGGCTGCTGTGGGCCCCACAGATGCTCACCAGCCCTTCACAAATGCCAGACCTGCTGGGGTCCCAGGATGGCAGAGGTGACAAAGCCAACAGGACCTTCAGCCAAGGCAGGGTGGGCCTGGGCTAGGTGGAGAGTCAGAGAGCAGACCAAGGGTGGAATTTTCATAGGACATCTAACAACTGCCAAGAAGAAAAAACCAGGACTTCAAAAGAAGATACTGGGACAGGACCCTCCAAGGACAAGAGAACAGAACTGCCTGCAAGGCCTCTGCTACAGCATGGGACAGAAAAGACAAGGATAAAGTGCACAAAGGCCACGGAAGCTGGCAGAGCTCACCCTGGGGGCGGGGTCTCCACTGCCAGGGCAGCTGCAGGCAATAGGCTTTTGTGGTGTGGACACAGAGGCCGGGTGCCATTCACCTTTGTACACCCGGGCCCACTGAGTTTTCCTCAATGCCACCTTGATATTTTAAGCTCTGCATACTGTACTGGGCCCTTGCACTTCCCTGCCAGGAAATGGGGGCTCTCCTGTGAGAATGAGGACTCTCAGACATGGAAGGGCATTCAGGGTGACCTCCAAGAAGAGGACGCAGCCTCCGCCTCGAACCTGTGCTCTCTCACTCTCCCTTTGCCGGGACCCCACGCCACCCTGCCATGCTGTGAGGAAGCTCAGGAGTGGTTGCACCCCACGGGTTCCAGTCCCTGTGGCCGCACGATGCAGGGATTAGCTGTCCACCAGTTCCAGCCCAGTTGAGAACCCAGAGTAGGACAAGCGCTGCTGCTGGGAACAGCTGCATCTCCGGGGTGGGGGCCACACAGCCCCCGTCCTGGACCAGATGGCCGACAACAGGTGCCGGCTCGGAGAAGACTGTGGGCACCACTGAGCGAGCTGGCCTGGACCCGAGCATGCGGGCCACAGGGCAAGGCCTGGGAGGGGAACGCTGTGGTTCTGGATCCCACCCAGCCAAATCGGAGATTGGGAGGGAATTCTGGGAATTCACTGGGAGAGGGAGTCCAGCTGAAAGCAGGGGAGCAAGGAGGCAGAGGGCGCCCCAGGACTCTTGCATGGCTTTTCCAGGCACTCCAGCTTCTCCAAGGGAGTTGTGCAGGGCTTGCCTTTTTTTTTTTTTTTCTGCTTTTCTGAAGTCCACAAGAGCTTGCATCACATTTATGAACAGGAAAAAAAAATTTTTTTTTAACCTCTAAGTGACTCCCTGCCCTCAGGATAAGGCCAGACTCCAAGTCCGGCTCCCAGAGTACTGCGTCTGCTGCTGCACCAGGCTTCCTCCCCGTCCTTACTCAGGTCTCCTCCCTCCTCCCCAAGGCCTCCCCACACTGGCCTTCAGGCAGTGCCCCCGCCCAGGCTCACAGAGAGGGAGAAGGGTGGCTTAGGGACCTCACAGTGGCCTAGAGAGGGAAGAGGCTTACCCAGGAGAGGTGAGGCTCACACATCAGGCGTACAGCCAGCATCCTGGTGCAAAGGTGAGACAGACACACCACTCCAGGCCACATCTCAGGGTCCCAGGGCAAGTCTATGGAGCCAGGACCCACAGCCAGGGCCAGGGACGCTCTCAATGACGAGCTCAACAAGCTACACCAAGGCTCTGGAAAGGGCAATGGGGCCAAGGGCCATCAGAAGCCTCAGGGCTATGCCTCATTAAAAAGAATGAAATAACAGCATTTGCAGCAACATGGATGAACCTAGAGATTATCATACTGAGTGAAGTAAGTCAGACAGAGAAGGAGAAAGGTCCTATGACATCCCTTATAAGTGGAATCTGGAAAGAAATGATACAAATGAGCTTACTTACAAAACAGAAAGAGACTCACAGACTTAAGAGAACGAACTTATGGTTGCCAGGGAAAGCTCTAGGGGAAGAGATAACTCACTCCTTTAGTTAGGGAGTTTGGGACGGACATATTTAAAGCGGATGACCATCAAGTGGTTCGCCCAGAAAGCTGGGAGAAGGGAGGACGCCTTGCTGCCAGATAAGCCTCCCTGAGCACACGCAGGTTCAGTGTGAGAGCCTGAGCAGAGGCGACCTTGGCCAGAGCAAGCACTGCAGTCTCAGCCACAGAAACCCCCAGGAGGAACAGGAGCTGCCGCAGGCGGGTGAGCCCTGAGGAAGCGGTGTAAAGAGCCTGTGGGAGTAACGCGGGGGCAGCGGGGTTTGAGCCCTGAGTACTCCAGCCTGCCACTTAGGGCTTTCCAAGGGTCCCTCCTCCTGGCAATGCTAACCTCTGCAAACCCAGAGGGCACCGTGCCGGCCCAGCCAGCACCTCCTCCTGCAGGAGCTTCCCTGACCACTTCCTCCTTGGAGCAGCCACCAGAGGTGGGGAGAGACCACTGGGGGTGCGGGAAGAGTCCACAGTATGGAGTCCTAGGGGCAGGGGGAGGCCAGTCTAGGAACCTAACTATGTTGGGGCACGTAGGGGGTCCCCAAATGCCCACCCTTCCAGGCCAAGTCCAGGGGTCCTCTAGGACAGGGATTGCCGCTGCTGGTCCCTGCCCCCAGCCTCTCCGCCCACCCATCCCCAGTTCTCAAACATTCACAATCTGGAAACAGCAAGACAAAACACAGAAACAAGGCGAAGGAAACCACTTATCCCCTGGAGCATCTTGGACATGTTTCTCTTGGACATTAAAAAAATAAACCTCTGCATTGGAAACATGGCTTGAAGAATCACAGTTTTCTTTGGTGAAGGTTGGGCGGGGTGGCTGCAGCCTGCAGGCTCAGAACAGAACATGAATCAGACAGCCTGGCAGCACAGACGCGGCCTGCACCCAGGACACATCCAGGGTGCACGGTGCCCGTGGTCCTTTCAGGACACATCGCACCCACGTGCCGTCTGCTCCCGTGGGTCGTGGAGCCTGCAGCTGCATGCACTCCTGGGGGGCCCTTCTCTCTGCTAGTCGGGAAGGGAGCACATTCTCATGCTCATGACGTGTGGGCACACGGAGGTCTGAAGGCACAGGCACGCCTGTTCAGGAGCTTATGCCAGACACCTCAGTGACATGGGGGCCCCTGGGAGCCTAGAGGGCAGGAGAACCTTGGGGACCCAAGGAAGAAAGAAGCCTGATGGGAGGAGGAGGAGATACAGGCGCAGAGCCCCTAGCCAGGCTTCTCATGAATTACGCGCCCACCCACCCTGGAGCCCACATGGCCCAGAGGCTTGTGAGAGCCTGAGCAGAGGCGACCTTGGCCAGAGCAAGCACTGCAGTCTCAGCCACAGAAACCCCCAGGAGGAACAGGAGCTGCCGCAGGCGGGTGAGCCCTGAGGAAGCGGTGTAAAGAGCCTGTGGGAGTAACGCGGGGGCAGCGGGGTTTGAGCCCTGAGTACTCCAGCCTGCCACTTAGGGCTTTCCAAGGGTCCCTCCTCCTGGCAATGCTAACCTCTGCAAACCCAGAGGGCACCGTGCCGGCCCAGCCAGCACCTCCTCCTGCAGGAGCTTCCCTGACCACTTCCTCCTTGGAGCAGCCACCAGAGGTGGGGAGAGACCACTGGGGGTGCGGGAAGAGTCCACAGTATGGAGTCCTAGGGGCAGGGGGAGGCCAGTCTAGGAACCTAACTATGTTGGGGCACGTAGGGGGTCCCCAAATGCCCACCCTTCCAGACCAAGTCCAGGGGTCCTCTAGGACAGGGATTGCCGCTGCTGGTCCCTGCCCCCAGCCTCTCCGCCCACCCATCCCCAGTTCTCAAACATTCACAATCTGGAAACAGCAAGACAAAACACAGAAACAAGGCGAAGGAAACCACTTATCCCCTGGAGCATCTTGGACATGTTTCTCTTGGACATTAAAAAAATAAACCTCTGCATTGGAAACATGGCTTGAAGAATCACAGTTTTCTTTGGTGAAGGTTGGGCGGGGTGGCTGCAGCCTGCAGGCTCAGAACAGAACATGAATCAGACAGCCTGGCAGCGCAGACGCGGCCTGCACCCAGGACACATCCAGGGTGCACAGTGCCCGTGGTCCATTCAGGACACATCGCACCCACGTGCCGTCTGCTCCCATGGGTCGTGGAGCCTGCAGCTGCATGCACTCCTGGGGGGCCCTTCTCTCTGCTAGTCGGGAAGGGAGCACACTCTCATGCTTATGACGTGTGGGCACACGGAGGTCTGAAGGCACAGGCACGCCCGTTCAGGAGCTTATGCCAGCCACCTCAGTGACATGGGGGCCCCTGGGAGCCTAGAGGGCAGGAGAACCTTGGGGACCCAAGGAAGGAAGAGGCCTGATGGGAGGAGGAGGAGATACAGGCGCAGAGCCCCTGGCCAGGCTTCTCATGAATTACGCGCCCACCCTCCCTGGAGCCCACATGGCCCAGAGGCCCAGAGTCCAGCGGGTGACCAGTGTTCAGGCGTTCACGCCTCTCCTCCCCCCGTGGTACTGTGCAGCCACGAGGGGCGCATTCCGTTTGGATGGACCACCACAGAGGGACACAGGCAGTTCCCTGGATCTGCCTCCCCTCTCCCGAATCCAGGTGGACCTGGCCATCCGCACTGTGACCACTCTTAGTTCCAAGGGCAGCAGACCAGGACCCTAAGCACCCCAGGCAGGGCCTGATGCTCACCCCCATAGCCCCCCTGGATTCCTGGATCTCAGCTAACTCCAATCTCAGCTTCCTTTCCCAGGAGGAACTCCACGGGCAGTGGTGGGCATGTGGAGCCTGTCAGGAGAACCAGTCCGGGACTCCAAGCCTCTGTTTCCTCCAAGTCTCAGCTGTTGAATGAGGCTGGCCTGGAGGGCAGAGTCCATCTGGGTCCCCAAGGCTTCATTTCTTGTGTTCTATGCAAGGGCTAGATCTAACAGGCAGGATTGTTCTCATTGAGTCCCTCTGGGCTGGTCCTCAATGGGAGACTCACTGGGCAAAGGAAACTGGGGTCTGGTGTCTAGTTGCCCCTCTAAGCCAAGTACCCCAAGAGCAGTGTCTGAGCTGTCAGCCAGCACAAAGGAGAGGACGAAGTACGTTTGTCTGTGGGCTGAGGGGAGAGGAAGGGCATGGGAGGGTTCTGTGGAGCCTTAGCCTGCTCCCTCCCCTCTCCAAGCCTCAGTTTCCCTGCCTGGGTGTCCTCCTGACATCCATCAGTTCAGTCATTCATTCATTCACTAACTGGTTCATTTACTCTGTCCCTGCCAAGCCCCTGGGGCACACCAGCAGGAAGCAGAGGGGGCAGACCAGGATAGAACAGCATCTGGGGGCCTACGCGCTCATCTAGGGGTGAGAGTCTGTCCTCCCTCCAGGGAGTATAGTCAGGGAAGGAAGCCCAGACCAAAGGCGTTTGAGAGTGCCCTTGGGCTTTGCAGTGCAAATAGGAGTTCACAAAGCTGGAAGGATCCTCTGGGTAGTGGGGGACTTGAAGGAGGGTGGTTCTTCGAGGTCAGGGGCTTTAGTCTGAACCTGGGAGAAACAGGGCAGAATAAGGGTCAGAAGCATCTGGGCAGGTTCTGAGGGTGGTAGGAAGGGCAGAGTCTGTAAGACTCCCTTAGCAATAATCCCTCCCCCTTCTCCAGAGCCGTGGCCCCTGGCCCACCCACCTACACCTCCCACACGTGCAGGCCTCATCAAAGCCCATGGAGGACACAAAGACGCCACCCAGTATCTTGGCCCTGCCCCACGCAGCCTGTCCCAAGGGCTCCCACCTCTTCACCCTTTCAAGAGGAGGAGGCCTTCGGCTCAGGGACAGCTCTGGGACCTCTGGAGTTCAGATGGGCCTTCTTGGCCTCTGGGGCAGCTGCAGGGATCCCAGTACTGCGCTCGAGGAGGCCAAGCAGAGTCCTGAGTCCCTCCTGCAGGGCCTGTTCCTTGAAGCCTCTCTTGCTCTGAAAGTCAATGCTTCACCCAGGAAATAATTCCCAGGTGGCACTAGTGGTAAAGAACCTGGCTGCCAATGCAGGAGACATAAGAGGCATGGGTTCGATCCGTGGGTCGGGAGATCCACTGGGAAGGGCATGGCAACCCACTCCAGTATCCTTGCCTGGAGAATCGCATGAACACAGGAGCCTGGCAGGCTATACGGTCCACAGGGTTGCAGAGCTGGGCATGACTGCAGTGACTTAGCATGCAGGAATGCACCCAGGAAATGGGCCACAGAGGACTGCGGCAAGGGCCACCCAAGGCACCAGGTGTGATGTCCATGCCCCTCCATGTCCACCCTCTGTCCAGGGGCCCAAGCCCTCCTAGGAGAGTGGATGCCCAAGTGGGGGCCCTAAGCTGCCCAAAGTTAAGAAGAAGCAGAGCCGGCCC
This sequence comes from Cephalophus harveyi, assembly GCA_006410635.1. Taxonomy (NCBI): domain Eukaryota; kingdom Metazoa; phylum Chordata; class Mammalia; order Artiodactyla; family Bovidae; genus Cephalophus; species Cephalophus harveyi. The sequence continues at coordinate 456,412 of SJYT01046221.1, read as the reverse complement.
TGAGCTCACACTCCTTTTCATTTATTCCCTTTGGAGACATTTTACCACTCAGAACACCTCCAACTTTCAAGTATTAATGAACTATATTTTTTTTCTTTAAAAACATTGAAATTTGATTCTTAAAATCTCCCTTGCATGGGCCTAGAAGGAAGCAGAAAGTCCTGATTCACAGAGGCAGGACATCCCCCATGGAAAACCAGTAGAGCACCCCTCCTCCGCCGGCGAGGAATGACGTAGAAAACAGAACACAGAGCTCTCTGCCACCCCGCCCTGGGCCTGTGTCGAAAGGCAGATTCTGACTGCCAGGTGTGGGGGCGCTGAGAGCTGGTGAGGCCAGTGTGCAGCCCACCCCAGCAACACACATCCAGTCTTGCTAGAGGGGCCAGAGGCGGCTAAGCCAGGCCAGGCAAGGCCCAGGTCGGTGCAGTGGCTGAGCCCTCTCCTTGTGCTCCAGAGACGGCTGCTGCACGCTGTCTCATGTCTCTATCCCAGGTCAGAAGAAGGGAATGCACACAGGGACAGAATGGGCCACAGAGAGAGCCTTTTTCTCCCATAGAAGTTTCACCCAGGCAGCGGGACAGGCCTCCTGCCAACCCCCGCCTTCATCTCTGGCCACAGGGACTCCACCAGGAGCCTCAACCCAAGGTAGGATGGGTGGGTCGCTGCCACGCCTCACTGAGGCCCAGGGCAGGCAGGGCCAGGACTCAGAATGGCACTGGGGTTCGGGAAAATGTCCCTGAGAAGGTGACACTTGATAGAAGGATCCCAGGGGTGCTGAGGGAGAATCAAACCAGGCCCGTTGGGGCCACAGACTGGCAGAGCACTGCAGACCCAGGTGGGAGCTGTGGGAGGACATGGTGAACTGGGGCTGAGCGGGGCAGGGAGTGGTGGTGGGATGCTTCAAGGGGCCAAGGGGGAGGGGCATTCCAGAGTGGGCAGGTGGGGGTCCACCTGAACAGGAATCTGCAAAATCACCCTCTGTGTGCCTGTAGCCATGTCAAGACACCTCTAATGGGAACATGCACTTTATCTGCCAATATGCTGCACAGAAGGCTGGACTCGGCTTCAGGGGTACACACAGCAGGAAACCAGGCCCTGTCTAGGCCCTGAGGTACCTGCTGAGTTCCAAGTGGCTGAAACCAGGACCTAGGAGGAGTGAGGGAAGCAAGCCGGGGTCTGACCATGCAGGGCCAACGCTAGTGCAGACAGCCTTATGCAGGCTCAGAGGCCCAAGGCTGGAGCAGGCGAGCCGCTGGGGTTGCTGCAAGGGTCAGGGCAGGAGATGCCCACAGAGCCCTCAGCCCAGTGTGCAAGGAGAGAGGGGCACAGTGCAGGACCTGTGGTTTACAGGGGGAGCCATGGCCACATATACGCCCTCCACAGGTTTCCCCAGCCAGGCTTGGAGGCCAGAGGTGATGCACGGCCCCATGCTGCCCCTCAGGCTCAGTCAGTACTGGGGGTGAGGGCCTGACAACCACTGACAGATTCCAAACCATCTGCCATGTGGTGGGAAACCCCTTACTTCCTGAGCTAAGGAGTGAGGGGCTGAGAGCAAGGAGAGGAAGTGGGGGCCCTTGAGTGGGGACACACAGACGATTGGGGTGTGGGCTCAGCCTAGGACTCTGTGCCCAGCTGACCCTACCCAGAGATCCCTGCAAGGTCCCCCACTGAGGGGAGCTCCCTGCCTCCAAGAGCAGCCCACAGTTCTGGGGGGACCATCTTCCACTTCAGTTCTGCCAGGACTAGACCCACATTGTGAGTCTCAGATGGAAATCACGTTCTTTCTCCAGGCTGAGTGACCCCCATTCCCGCTGTTCCCACGGGCTCAATGTCAGCCTCATAGCAGTCTAGACAACAAACAAATGATTGGATGAATAAACGAATGGGTGGACAAACGAATGAATGGATGGATGGACAAGTGAAAAAATGAGTGGATGAATGGATGGATGGATGAACAAATGAAAAAATGAGTGGATGGATGAATGGATGGATGGATCCATGGATGGATGGACAAATGAAAAAATGAGTGGATGAACGGATGGGTGGATGGATCCACGGATGGATGGATCCACGGATGGATGGACAAATGAAAAAATGAGTGGATGAATGGATGGATGGATGGGTGATTGGATGAATGAAGAAATGAAACATCTGTTCCTTAGCAAATACTTCCTGGCACAAGGGGTCAGGGTGGCTAACGGGTGGGAGCCAGTAAAAAGCCCAGCTTCCTGCCTGAGGAGCAGCCTGGTACATGTCCTGAAGGAGATCCAAGACTCCATCTGCAGGCCAGCCCACCCTCCTGCCAGCCCTGGGCACGCATGCATGCCATGGGTCTCCTTCCTCACCTGTTAACCCTGAAGTCGGGCGGCAGGAGGTAGCAGAGCCGACCATCAAAACCCCTGGGATTTCATGCATCATAAACCTCCTGGTACCTTAGTTTCCCCACCTGTAAAGTGGGCCCAAGTAATTGTCCTCCACTAGGGTTGCCTAAAGGGGATGGTAGATAAACACACAGTCATGTGGCCATACATAGAATCATGAAGCTATACACAAAGCTACAAAGCCACGCATGGAACCACAAGCCACATGCAGAAACCACACATGGCACCAGGAATCTACATATAAAACCACAACATTGCACATGACCACACCTTTGGTCAGTCACAAGCAGCTTGCACAAACACTACACACTCACATGCGCACACATCAGGGAACTCAGGGTTTCTTCTGCAGCCCCTGGGGCACAGGCTCAACAGGCCCCAGAGAGGGTGCTCCGGCCTCCCGCGCTGTTCCCAAGTCTAGCCTGACCCAGCCCGTTCCCTCTGTCACACCTTTTTAGGGTCCACCCCTCTGTGAGGCAGTTCAGTTCTCTGTGATCCCTCCTCCAGGAAGCACTCTCTGATGGCTCGAGAGAAAATGAGATCTGGGCCCCCCGATGTAGATGGTGGCAGTAAGTTGCAAGGGGACTGGGGCAGTGAACACGGTCCTCTGAGCTTGCTTGTCCTGGGTGCACACTGGGCTGTGTAAACACTCATCAAAGTTCCCTGCCACCTACAGCTCATGGCTCTGCCCCAGATGAGCAGAACTGCCTGGTGCCCCAGGGGCCAGGATGCTGGACCAGGCAGCATGTGGCCACTTGCTCTCTGAAGCAAACCAAGAACTCAGAGTTCATGGCCTGCTCCCCTAGAATCTGGAGATTTGAGGTCCTCTTAAAGAGCCCTCCACAACTTCTGGGCCCACATCCTGGGAGACAGGGCATGCCGAGATTTTAGCCTCTCCCAGGACCCCTCCCACCTCTAGTACTCTCTGCCAGGAGCATTATAGAATCCACCAGGCCAGGGTGGATACCTGGTGAGCAGAGGCCCAGCTTGTCTGGGGAACCTGTCCTCTGAGGAAGGGAAAGCCCTGAGGTGACAGCAGAGATACTGAGGCTGCCACACTGTGGAGAAAGGAGGAGGTGGGCCTCGTGAAAACATTAGGAGCAAGACCCTTCTGGACTTCGCTGGTGGATAAGAATCTGCCTGCCAATGCAGGAGACACAGGTTCAATCCCTGGTTCAGGAGGGTCCCACCTGCCGTGGAGTGATCACAGCTGCTAAAGCCCATGCACCTCGCATCCATGCTCTGCAACAGGAGAAGCCCATCCACCCCGCTGGAGAGGAACCCTGCTCTCTGCAGCTAGAGAGACCACATGCAACGAAGACCCAACGAAACCAAAAAATATCCTTCCAGCACGAAGCTCAGGGCCAGCATCCAGCGCCAGCCTGCCTGCAGACAGACACCTGTGATGGAAGCCAGGGTCTACAGTTGGCCGGAACCCACTGACCACATCCTGGGGCCCGCAGCAAGCCAGACCTGGGAGCTGAGTAGACGATAGATGGACTGTCAGAAGGACTAGTGGGTGGCGAAGGCTTAGTTTCTGTATGGCCAAGTGTAGGTGAGTAAGGTGGGGACGGGCAGGGGGTGAGAGAAAGTGAGTGGGGGGGAGTGTGAGGTGAGATGGCTGGGGTGGGAGCTGGGTAGGGAGTGGGAGTGGGGATGGGGAGGGATGGTGGACTAGGAAATACACAGATACGGACTACTGGAGGGCCCCACTCTCTGGGAAACCAGAGCATCAAAGCTTCCACGGGAGGCTGATGGGCCTGGGCACAGAGGCCCATTCTTGTCTTCCCCAAGGGACATGGCGTGCTTGCCATCTCCCACTTTGCCTCCAGTTCCCCCATCAGCATCTGACTCACAATGCAGTACTCTTGCACACGGACATGCACATACACTGTTGTGTGCACGTGGCTCCTGTAGCATGTACACACGCTCACACACACATGCTCCCAGTCTGTCTCAGCTCAGCACACTGCTCCCAGACCCAGCCTCTTCGCCTCCCACCCCTTCTGCTCACCTTGGACCACCCTTCACCCACCAAACTCCTCGAGCATCTATTATGCTCATTTCTGTGTGAGTCCTCACATCACTGACTCTAGTAGAGGGGGGCTGGGGGAGCAGGGGAGGGGGACACAGACACCAGCAGGGGTTGGGCCCAGGCAGGAGGAGCTGAGGGTCTTCAGCTCCCACATGCTGCGAGAACATCTGGGTTCCAGGACAATAACACCCTCACCTGAGCTGCTGATGCAGGGAGGTAGGTTGGGGAATACGAGGACCCAGGCCTGGGTGGGAGGCCAGAGCACAGAGTCCCAGGTCTCCCAGACACCCCTCTACACACACAAGCTCCCACTAGGCCCATGAGTGATGGACAGACCCTCACCCAACTCAACTCTCTCCAACCCACCTCCTAGGGCCCCCTGCCAGCATCACGATGAGGACCAGACCTTTGCCACCGCCCTGCCACCTCAGCTTCTCCTGGTTATGCTTCCTGGGTCAGCAACACCTGACACGTTGCTTGCTTGCCTGCTGTGACTCTCTGACTCTGTCTCTCTGTCTCTCCTTCTCTCTCTGCCGAGTGACTATGGGGAAGGGTGCAGTGTGGGAGCTAGCAGATCCCACATGATGCTCCATTGCTGTTGCAAACTTCCCTGCATGCAAGGTCCAAACCCCAGGCATTTAGTCTAGGAGGAGGACACTGTCTGCTCCCCAGCAAGCCCTGGATGTGAGAGACCCGAATTCCACCCTGGGCAGGAGGGGCCGTAATCCACCCACAGCTGTGGAGAGGGGAGCCCCTCTGGGTTCCATGCCACCAGAGAGCACGAACCTAACAGGCGTGTCCATGGAGCACATCTAGGCCACCACACATCCTTGTGTCCAAGTGCATACGAGGCGGCCAGCCTTCTCCCTTCCTGACCAATTCCTTGAATTACTTATTGCTTTGCTCCTGAGGCCCAGTCGCTGTCTAGAGCATTCTCCCCCGAGGTTGGTTGGTACCCATGACTGGGTCTGGCATGAGGATAGCTGTCTGTTCTTCTCTCCTCTGAGCTGCCTTCCGACGATCACTGTGGTCTTTGTGCAGTGGCATGCAGATCGTGGCCTTAGGCCTCAGTTTTCACATCTACAGAATGCAGCTTTGAAAAGGCCAGTCAGCAGCCAGGCAGTAAGAAATGTGTGCCCTGCAGGGTGTGGCCAGGTTGGGGGTGCCCTCAGGCCCCGGGCCCCTCTTGACCCCTCCCCTGCACCACAGCCTTGTCACTCACATCCCCAGTCTTCCCACTGCATCAGCGTTAAAGCTCTTCACCAGCTGACTCTGGGCGCTAGATCAGTGGTTCACTCATTCATCCTTGTGCGGTTATGGAGCGCCAACAACATACAGGTCCTTACTTCTGGGTTCACAGTATCCTAGAAAAGGACCAAGTGACACAGGCGTCTGACTGGGCACAGGGCGGGCAGCAGGGCCCCGGTCACCCTGGCGAGCAGCCCTGCAGGCCGTGGGAGAAGGTCTGGGGCCCAGCCTCCAGGTTCCTCTCTCGCACTCAGTGCAGCCTGCCCCCGTTTCCTTCTGCAGGGTCTGCCTCTGGCACTCCAGGTGCACCAACGCTTCCCTTGCTGGACCCCACTCAGGGTGGGTCTGGTCCAATCCCAGCCCCTCCCAGCCCGCCTGGCCAGCTCTGCTCCCCCCGGCTAGAGAAGGATGACTTCACCCCGCCAGAATCCAGCAGCATGCAGTATTTACATAAATATTCCCCCACCCCTGGAACTGGAGTGCAGAACGGCAGGCAGGCAATCTGTGGGGCTGTTCAACCCCCCACCCACCCACTCAGAGCTCCAGACAGCCAGCCCAAACCTCTGTCCCTCTCTGAAGCTGCTTCTCGGGCTGCAGATGGGGCCAACTAGGCTTCAACCCGTGCACAAGTCCAACTCAAGAGGCACTGCTTCTGATGGGCGGAATGCCGGGATTTCTGTTGTCCCACTGCCGTTCTCTTTTAAGAGAACTCGTCATCCCACATGATGCTCCGCTCACCCTGGCATGAAACCCAGAGGGGCTCCCCTCTCCACAGCTGTGGGTGGATTACGGCCTCTCCTGCCCAGGGTGGAATTCGGGTCTCTCACATCCAGGGCTTGCTGGGGAGCAGACAGTGTCCTCTTCCTAGACTAAATGCCTGGGGTTTGGACCTTGCACGCGGGGAAGTTTGCAACAGCAACTCACCCTGATCCCAGAAAGTCCCCTTCTCCCTGTGGGCTTGAAGGATGGGCCCATCCCACTAAGAAAAGAAACATTCTTGCCCAGGGAGGCACCTTGGCCTGAGGCAGGCAGGCAGGAAGAGTCTGGAGGAGGTGGCAGCTGCCTTCAGTCTTGTGTGATGAGAGGCTGAGGGAGGTCCAGACAGAATTCAGAGGCCTGAAAGGGGAGCGGGCCACAGGAAAGGAGGGGACCCTGGCCACCAGGACTGGAGTATCAGGGCAGGCCTTAGGCTCCAGCCGGGCGTGGCCCTGGGCTGACCTACAAGGGAAGTGCCAGCCTCTCGCTTTCTGCACTTGGAGAAGACGTGGTGGGGAGAGATGGAGGGAACTGGGCTTTCCTGGTTTTTCAGTGGTCAAGAATCCGCCTGTCAATGCAGGAGACACGAGTTCAATCCCTGATCCAGGAAGATCCCATGGAGAAGGAAATGAAAACCCACTCCAGCATTCTTGCCATGGACAGAGGAACCTGGTGGGCTATAGTCCATAGGGTCTCAAAGAGTTGGACCCGACTTAGCGACTGAACGACCACAGCAACCACCTCACGGTTGCGGATGACCAGGGAGATGTGGCATGGAAGGGGTTGTCCAGAAGAGAAGCCCAGTGTGGTCTGCAGATGAGGGCACCCTGCTGCCTCTGGGCCCAGCTGACTAACCCCTCTCTCCAGCATCCACAAGGAAAGGAAGAAGAGAGTCGCGGTGGGAGGAACCTCCTGCTCTGCGGTTACTTCCCTCTGTTGACATTTCCCAACCATCAGCCAGACCAGGATCCCCCTTGGATCTCAGAGCTTGTTTCCCATCAGTTCCAAGTTGGTTCCTCTTCTCCCTGGTTGCCATGACATTTGCTGTGGATGCTGGAGGGGTCAGCTCTGAGTGCTCTTTGCTGACACCACTCACCCAGAGTTCGAGGAGATGAGGGCCTGTCTGGGCCTGGGGCCCAAATGCTGAGGCATCCCTGGTCTTAAGCCTGGGAGGGCTCCAGTCCTCTGGGCCTGAGTTTCTCCCTTATGCAAGATTTGGAAAGACCCTCCGGCAGGTGCCAAACCCAGATAGGTAGACAGGGCTCTGTTTGTCCCAGAACCATCAGAACAGCTTCAAGACAAGAGTCTTGGGCCAACACAGAAGAGAGCCCGTTATTGCAGCCGCTGCAGGGGGCAAAAGTCCCCCCAGGGCCCTCAGAGACCAGGGCAGCTATGATCCCTGGATGGAGACATGGTGGGGGAAAGAGCAGAGAGGGGCAAGGGGGCTCAGGTGGCCTCAAGTGCTCACTGCCCGATACTCCCAGGGGGTAGAGGCCCCCAGCAGGAGGGTCTGCCCTGGGCCGTACCCAGAACTCTTTGCTGCAGCTAGGGCCAAGACAGGAGTGCCATCTCAGGAGTGTGTGAGCCCCCAGAAGGGGCTGGGGCTGCCCTAAGTGAGCAAGAAAAGCCTCCAGATAGCTGCAGCTGTACCAGGCTGAGGGACTAGGAGACTCAAGGCATTGTGGAGTGTCCACCAACGCCACCCGCCCTTCACCTTTCCAAGACCTCTGGGGTCTCAGATACCACCTGGGAGAGCTGTAAATTCAGGAAAAGCTAGCCTCAGAGAATATAGCACCTGAGGATGGGGATGTGCGGGATGGAGCTCTGCCTTGGGGACTGATTTAGGGGACACAGCCCTGCCCTGGGTCTAGGGACACACCCTCCCTGCACTGGAATCGGTCTGTGGCCCGGGCGATGATCCTAATGGCAGACTGGTCCAGAGAGCCAGCTGAGCCAGAAGCCAAGCCCTTTCCTGGCCATGACCTGGGTGGCTCCCAGCCTCAGGGCCCAGGGAGGGGCTGGATTCAGCCAGTGCACTGTGGGCTGGTCTGCAGGCCCTGCATTCCCAGCACGCGCTGGAGCATGTCCCCGCTGCCGTCCAAGCCCTCAGCTACTCCAGAACTTCCCACAGAGGGCTAGGACCCACCCTCCCACACTCCGGGCCCCAGAGTGTCCAAGGCCAGGCCCTCGCCTGAGCTGCTGCTCTGGAGGGCCCTGCCACCTGGCTGGGCCATAGCACAGAGCGGGGAGGAACTGAGGGGCGCTGCAGGGGACCGTCCCTGCCAGCAACCCCCGTACACTTACACAGAGACCCAGCCTGGAGAGGCGTGTCACTGCCAGCAGAGGTGGCGCCAGGATTCCCCCATCTGTGTGACAGGGCAGGCCAGGCTTCTTGGGGGCCCCAAAAGGGGCTCCCCAAAGTGTGCCCCTCCTGGCACACTCCCAGCCGCCTTCAGCTCTCCCTTCAGCAACATGCAGAGGGTGGGGGGCTGCGGGACCCTCACAGCTGCCTCCCGATAGGAGAACCAGCTTCCATGGGGCCTGCCTGGCCTCTGAGTTTACTCTCTTCGGGGTTTGAGCTTGCATGCTCCACCGCTGGTACCGACTCTATCAGCCCCTCTCAGCAGGGTCAAGGGAACAGAGGCAAGGCCCCAGCTCCCTCCCAGCCCTGAGGGGATACAGGAATCCAGCCCAGCCTCAGCCGATGAGACATTCCCCAGCACGACAAATCAGGTACTTTTCAGAAATCAGACCCAGGCTGCAGCAGGAGAGCACACGGGCCCAGGCGCCCAGTAATAAAGCCTTTACAGCCTCCGTGTCATCCTCAGTCACGTGTTCATCCGGTGAGACCATGGTAAGCTATTTGGCGTGAAAATCGCCCTTCCCCTTAGGGCCACGGAAATGTCACTGGCTGTGGCCACCACCACTGTCCCTGCTGGCTACAGCAGGGGCTTATCCATTCCCCTCATTTGCTGTGTGAACTTTGGGGAGCATAAGAGATGCAAGAGATGTGGGTTCAGTCCCTGGGTGGGGAAGATCCCCTGGAGGAGGGCATGGCAACCCTTTCCAATATTCTTGCCTGGAGAATCCCCATGGACAGAGGAGCCTGGTAGGCTACAGTCAATGGGGTCGCAAAGAGTTGGACACGACTGAGTGACTTAGCACACACACACATCTGTCCACACCCCAGGAGTGAGCTCTGAAACTCACACGGGGCAGGTAGCAGCACCAGGATTGTGGATATGATGCTAAATCACAGCCACAAAGAAAAACTGGTCCAGGTGATACTCAAGGCCGCACCCTTCCAGGACCAGCGCCCTTCCCTGGGCAAGCACCCTTCAGAGGCTTTGTGGGTTGAGGGCCTGGACTCTGAGCTGGCAAGGCTGGGTCTTCATTGCTTTCCCACGCTGATCCACACCATCCAGCCCCTGGGTAACCCTGAGGGTATGACCCACAGGAGGGAGGCTACCCAACCCCACATATCAGAAGCTTCCAGGCCCAAACCCCGGTGATCTGCTAAGAAACACTGACTTAACAGCAGCCCTAGACCCGCATGCCCTGTCCCTCTCAGCCCCACGGCCCTGTGTTCCTGTGTCCCGGCTCCCTCTGAGCAGTTGCAACTCACTCACATGTGCACAGTCGCACACATTCTTACACACACTCACACGCACTCACAAGTTCGCGCAACAGCCCTCTTCGCCTCCCCTCCTCCTCAGCTTCCCTCCCTATTCCCCACTGCCCTCCCCACAGCAGAGCCTGTAAGAACGGCTTTTCTCCTGCATGATCAGCTGCACTCTCTTGCATTCTTCTTCCTTCTCATCCAGAACGTGATGCGGTCGTGGGGCACTCTCTCCCTGCGCTCTTGTCTCGAGGCTGCTGTTGTGCAGAGCGTGCCCCGCATGTGGTCTGGGATATGGTATCCCGTACCCACTTGTGTACTGCAGTTCAGATCTTGCTCTACACCCGACCTTTTCCTCCGGTCTAAGATACTGGGCTCCGTGGGGCGGGCTCTCTGAGGACCTGCTTGGCAGAGTGCAGACCAGAGAGAGGACACCACCATTCACTCCCCGCTCACCTGAGTTGTGACCAGCACTCGGGTGTGAGTCCCTCCCTACGGTGAGCAGTGCTGGGGAGCTCACTCTGCCGGGCCCTCCGAACACCTCCACACCTCGCGCTGCAAGCCTGTTTCCCGTTGGGTGGTATGTTCCTCAGGCACTGGCAGGGGCTCCTCTGTGGGCAGAAACTGGAGACGTCTTTTCCCGTTACTCTCTTCACAGTGGCCAGCAGAAATGCTTCTCCAAGTACAGTCAGCCATCTGTTTTTTTCCTTAGGGTTTGTGCTCTTGTGGTGTGTCCATAAAGCTTTCACACGCACATTTTCCTCCTTTAAGCTGATAGCGTCAGTTCTAATGCCTGCATCCTTAATGTCAGCATCTGCACATATCAGGCACTCAATACGCATTTGTGCAATGAGTGAGTGAGGGAGTGAAGATTCTTTAAAGAAAAGTCTTCTGGACTCCATGACCCTCTTCCCTCTGTCTCTTTCCAACCTGGCTCCATGAGGGGACTGCATTCCTGCCCCGCTGGCCCTGCCTTTCCTGGGAAGCCCTCTGTGGCCTGGCCACTTACTTGCTGGGGCCACATCCTCCTGCCTGTCATTCCTTTCATCTCTTGTCAGCTCAGAGCATCGGTGAGATTGTCCACGCCTCCTTCACTTTCACCATGTCTTTTTCAAGAGACGAGATTGGTTAAAGCAATGCATCTTCTTTAAACAAGCAAAACTAAAGTGAACTGTGAAAGTAAACCATGGCCCCAGACTCCTTCATTCAGAAGGAAACCTTGTTAACAGAAAATAGATTTCCAGGCATCACACATGGTCCGGGTATCAACACAGAGGCAGAACTACCTATAGTCTAATTGAATTAATAGTGTTAACTGTGAAAATTATTTTCTGTGTAAATGAAGAAAAGAGGAAGAAAGGAAAAGGAGGGAGAGGGAAGGAGGAGGGAGAAAGTAGAGAGAAGGAGGGAGGGAGAAAGGAGGAAGGGGGAGCCAATTGAGGCTGCTGCTAAGTTGCATCCGTCATGTCCGACTCTGTGCGACCCCATAGACGGCAGCCCACCAGGCTCCCCCGTCCCTGGGATTCTCCATGCAAGAACACTGGAGTGGGTTGCCATTTCCTTCTCCAATGCATGAAAGTGAAAAGTGAAAGTGAAGTCGCTCAGTCCGACTCATGGCGACCCCATGGACTGCAGCCTACCAGGCTCCTCCATCCATGGGATTCTCCAGGCAAGAGTACTGGAGTGGGGTGCCATTGCCTTCTCCAAAAGTGAGGCAATGAGACGCAAAGATTTACTTGCTGAACTTGGGATAAATGTCTCTTCAACACATGAGATACGTGCATGTTTCCAAATAATCCCTCTAGGATTAAGAGAGAGAGTATGCTAAATGAGGGCACTGGGCTGGTTTCCGTTTTGCCAGCTCTGGTATCTGAGCAGGGTCTGTCCTTGAGCCTGGCCCACTCCTCATGTGCCCGCCATCATCTCCTGACTCTGCCAGCTTTCTACAGTTTGCCGCACTTCCTTGTTTACATTTCAATGGGCTCAAAGCTCACACCTTCCCCTCAACCCATGCTTTTGACCAAAAATCTCCCCATTCTAAGCTCTGTACTTTGGTTTCTTTCCAGTGTGTGTGTTCAGTTGCCAGTCGTGTCCAACTCTTTGTGACCCCCCAGGGAACGTAGCTCACCAGGCTCCTCTGTCCATGGGATTTTGGGGGCAAGAATACTGGAGGGCATTGTCATTTCCTCCACCAGGGGATCTTCCCGACCCAGGGATCGAGGCTGCATCTCCTGTGTCTCCTGCAATGCAGGCAGGTTCTTTACTGCCAAGCCACCAGAAAGCTGTCGTTCCAGTGGCTGGACCTAACCACAAGGAGCGGACCTGTTTTGTATTGTTTTTCATGAGGACCCACACATCCTGAATTTCATCAGTCCTGGGACACCTGCCATCTTCTTTGCACCCCACCCTGCTCACGCCTCTTGGGTCCCCGCCCCAGCCCCAGCTATCCCAAGGTTTCCCCCCTTCTTTGGGTGGAGCCTTGTTCTCTACATCCCTTTAGTTGCTCTGCGCAGCACATCAAATAGTTTAGTTTACTAGAAAGGGTGTGTAACAGAAGTGAACTTTCTGAGACCTGGCCTGCCCAAGATGCCTCTGGTCTGGTTTTTTATACAAGCTTGGCTAGCCGTGGACTTCTAGGTTGGAGATGACTATCCCTCAGAGCTTGGAAGCCACGGCTCCATTTTAACCTAGCACCCTCCATTGCTGATGATATCCAGGATCTGTTTAATCCTCGGGGCTCTATGTGAGCGTGAGTTAGGAATGACCTGGGTAGCAGATAAGAAAACCGAATCAGCGGGAGCCCAAGCAAACAGACATTCATCTGTTTTATTTTATTTTACTTATTTATCTGTCTGTTTCTTTTTACTCACTTTCTCTTTTGGCTGCACCACATGGCGTGTAGAAGCTTAGTTCCTTGACCAGGGATTGGACCCTTGCCCACTACAGTAGAAGCACAGGGTCACCCTCCCAAGTTCATTTGTTTTAAATCATGTACATGCAACAGAAATAGAAGGGGCAGAGCAGGTTTAGAGTAAGAGATTTGCTAGGTCACTGGGGACCTAAGCCTTTTCTATTCTTGTCCTTTCATCCTTCATGTGTGGCTTCTGTACTCATGATCCCAGTATGAGTGCTGAAACTCCTCCATCACAGCCTGTGTTTGAGCAAGGAAAAGGATGGAAGGATATACAGGTGATGAGAAAAACGGGCATTCTCTTAAGCAAGCTTTTCCTTTTAATTAGAGAAAGAACCCTCTCCACAGGAACTTGTCACCACATCTCCTTGGCCAAAACAGCTGACCACCCTGGCTGAAAGATATTCAACAAAAAGTTGACCTTCCCTCACTAGATTTCTTGAGCTTTATCTTTCATTTTTTATTTTAAAAGATTTTTTATTCCACTAGCCATATTTTCATTTCCAATAGTTCACTTTCATTTTTAGTGTTCTTTTTCCAATAGATTCTATTCTTGTTTTATGTAATTCCTTCATAAATCTTTCTAATGCTACTGATGAGTTCATCTAAAACTCCTTGGTGTGCCCAGTTATTTCTGCTTTTTCTGATGACATTTTTTAGGAATATGTCTCTTGAGTCCCCAAAGTGACTCTCTGAACACTTTCACTTCTGTTTAAAAATTCTAGAGTCCAGAAAGCAAGGAAGTCTGCATAGATGGATAGGACAGAAGACAGTGTGATGGGGGGCGGGGAGAGGGAGGGTTCTGGCCAAATTTGGAAAAGTGGAAGAGGAACAGTGTCTCTCCACTGTGATGTTTGGGATTAAAAAAAAAAAAAAATCTGTATGTTCTTGACAATGGGAAGGCAAACAAAAGTTGGGGAGGGAAATTTTCTTCACAGAACAGTGACATGTAATAAATGTAGCAGGAATAATAGAATTTGTAAATGGCCTTTTCACAGGCACTTAGAGCAATCACTACTCAGAGCAAAGTATCCACGAGTCCCAGGACCACTGATGGACTGGATTGCTCACGAGTCACAGGGAGACCACACTCCTATACAGGCAGAGAAAGAGCAGCTACTGCTTCATGCAGGGACACCCTCAGTGTCCCCATAGGGATGAACAGCTACATCCGTGATTGGCCCTGGATTAGCAAACAAAAGCAGGGCTTCCCCGGGGACTCAGGATCTACCTGCTAGCACAGGAGACGGATTCAGTCCCTGATCTGAGAAGATCCCACGTGCCTCGGAGCAACCCAGCTCGTGGGCCACAACTGTTGGGCCTGTGCTCCAGAGTCCAGGGACAGAACTACTGAGCCTGCGTGCCTGGAGCCCTTGCCCCACAGCCAGAGAAGCCACTGCAATGAGAAGCCAGCACGCTGCAAATAGAGAGTAGCCCGTGCTCCACGCAACTGGAGAAAAGCCGAGCAGCAACAAAGACCCAGCACCGCCCAAATAAACAAACCAAACACAGCCACGCAACGATGCTGTCCCACTGATGCTGAACGGTCACTGTGAAGACAGGAGGGAGATACATGGGTAAGTGTCCGTGTTGTGGGTAGATACACCGGAGAATTACAGGGGCCAACTGTCGGGATATCACCAGCATATTCTCAAAAGGTAAAAATAGATGTGTTACGTTTCTTGAGAGTAAACAACGAAAAACGTGACTGAATTAACAGTTGTTGAAGCAGTGCAGGACACATGGGAGAGTGGCAGGTAGACTCCCAGACGTTCCTGTGACCCCTGGCCCTGGCTGTAAACCACAGCTCCTGATAACTTACTCTGTAGCAGTAGAGGACGGCTGCACTTTGTAAGAGGGTCGCAAATTCTCTTTCCAAGCTGGGGAGAATCCACGCTGAGACCTTGCCGGCGGGCCCCAGCCCGCCCTGCCCCAGGCCCTGGGCGCACTCCAGGCCTTGCCCATCCCAGCTCTCCCCAGGCAGGCCGTGAGGCTGCCCCACCTGCCCAGCGTGCTGCTCTGGTCTTCTCACCCACCACGGCAGCAGGCCACTCCAGAATCATCAACCCCAGCTGCCCACTCCAGAATCATCAACCCCAGCTGCCCTCGAGTTCTCCCTCCGCTGCCCTCCCCTCCTCTCCTCTGCCTTCTCCCCTCCCCCCCCTCCCCCTCTGTCCCCTCCCCTTCCCTCCCTGCTCTGAGAGGTGGGCCTCTGGCTGCCCAGCTAATAACCACAGCAGGAGCCTCCCGGCTCTGCTCCCCAGCTCCAGCCGTTTCCATGGACGAGGGCCCACACAAACACAGGATGCGGCAGCTCCCCCCCTGCCAGCCCAGGACCCCCCACAGCACAGGGTTGGTGGCAGATGAGGTCATTGCCACAGGGGCCCTGCAGGCTTGTTGGGGGGACTATTTGTTTGGCCTTGTTTCTGTGGCAACCTGCTAGACCTCCTTCGCTCCATCCACTGAGGTGTGTGCTGGTGTAAGGGATGAAGCTGCCCTTGAGCCCCCAGCTCCACCTCCAAGGGAAACAGGCTCAAGAACCAGGCAGAGGCAAGACCACGCAGCGTCAGGACAATTGTCCCCAGACCGAGGTCTCCCTGTGCCTGGGAGCTCAGGTGAATACAGGTCAAATGGGCCCCAGGCGTGCAGCCCACTGCCCAGAGCCGGGGCTCTGGCTCTGTCCAGCATCTGTCCTGCCTGGGGATCAGGCCCCTGGCCTCAGTGCTGACAGGGGGCTGAGAGGGTCCTGTCCCGAGAGAAGAGGCCTTGGGCAGTGATCAAGGAGGGGCTCAGAGGGCAAGGTGCTTCCAGAAAGACACAGTGGCCTGGCACTGGGGAGGAAACCACGGGGAGCCCAGGGGAGGAGCAGGGAGGCGGGGAGGCCAGTCACAGGTTAAGGTGGCTCTAGGAGGGGGCGTGGAGACAGGAGACTGGGGCAGGTGCTGAGAAGCAGGAGTCAAAGCGAGGCCATGTGTCCCGGGCACCAGCACCCTGATCCCCGTCCATCCATCCAGTGGTCTTTGCAGCAGCCACGAGCCTCCACAGCTGGCGGCAGGCCCAGGAGGGGCAGGGTAGGCTCAGGCCAGGCAGGAATGGGGACTGCGTGCTCACTGGGCTGGGGTCCAGAGCCACCCACCCTGACCCACCCACAGGCTCCCACCCTGCAGTCCCTCAGTGCCCTGGGCCTTCAGCCCTCCTGGGGGCCTCCTTCTCACTGCTCCCTGAGCACCTGCTCTGTGTGGCCCAGCCCGACCCTGACAGGGCAATGAGCATGATTTCCTGCCGTCCCTGCGGTCCTGGGGCCTCCAGGGTCTCGCAGCAGGATGAAACAGGGCCCCACCATTGCCTGTCTGGGCTCTCTGGCCACGGTAAATCAGCCTCACTTTCTCCACCCTTTCCCTCCCCCTCTTCTTCCTCTCCCTCCTCCCCTTTCTTCCTCCCCTCCTCCCCCTGCCCCTTCCAGCTCCTTCCTCCTCCCCACCCCCTTCATCTGCCTCTCCCCCTCAAGCTGTCTCTGAAGTCATCCTGGAAGGCAGGTGGGACCCAGCTGAATACCTTCCCAATGTGCAGGCCCGTCTGAGACGTTACCTAACCGCACCTTCTTACCTAATCCCCTAGCCATCTCCTGCCTCCTGCGCTTGCCCCAAACCCAGCAGGCCAACCTGGGCTCGAGCCCAGACTTGCCTCTGGCCACCTGTGGTCCTGGGCTGCCTCCCCAGGATGTGGTCTGACAGGACAGGCCTTCCCCTGCCTCCGTTGAAAGAGGCCAGAGATGGGGCGGGAGAGACTGTGGTCACCGAGCAGAGCAGGTGGCAGGAAAGGAGGGATAACTTTGTCCTCACAGTGTGCACAGGCATGCATATGCATGCACCAGTGTGTACACTTTTGCATGGGCATGCACACACGTGCAGGCAGGCACTAGGCACACACACTCATGCATGCACGTGTACAGACCCGTGGACCCAGTGCCCCCACATGCCACGTTTGCACACATGCACACACACAGATATATGCAAGATTAGCCACAGAGCTTATCCACAGCATATGGGACCTAGGATCGAGGGGAGACCTGGGTGTCCAGACAAGGATACTCTGCAGGAGCCTGCGTGAGGCAGGAGGAGATTGCTGTGGCAGGAGGCTGTGCATAGGGACAGCCTATCCTATCCTGACTGGCCCTTCTCCCCTCTGGAGCCCCCCTCGCTTGCAGCCTGCAGTATGTACCTGGATTGGTTTCGGCTACAGTTTCAGCCACCCTTTACCATGGAAGAATGGCCCCATTCAGGCTGCCTGCTCTCTAACCCAGGCAGCTTGCAACCCTCTCCCACCCAGGGCACAGGGGCCTGAGCCCCTGGCCTGCCACTTCATTGCAGTGCCAGGGGAGGAGGTCTCAGTTTTCACAATGTGCAAAGAGGACATGGGCCCCATGTCCCATGGGCCCCCTGTCCCCGTGGGTCCCACACACGGCGAGATGTCCTTGAGCCCCCCTCTGCCCTGCTGCCACCCACTCCCGTCTCTCACCTGTGGATCCCGGTGCCTGGCCGGGGGGCCTCTTAGAGCTGCCAGGTCACCTGCAGCCTGGCACAGGGTTTGGCACCAGGAGGAACCATTCCGTCTCTAGGGCCGTGCTCAGGATGCCAGAGAGGGAGTGCTGGAGCCCTCCTTCCTGAGCACGGCGTTAGGCGGATGATTCCACATTCCTCAGGTGGCAGCTCCTCTCCTGGGTGTCGAGAGACTTGCACAAGACCCAGGATGGCAGGACGGTGACCTCCCAGGAGGGGGCCACCAGGGGTCCAGCAGGCACATCTCAGGGGTGGGAAGACAGAGGCCAGTGGGGAGGACAGAAGGGCTAGGGACTGGAGACAAACGCAGTGGGAGGGGGTTGTGTTGGACCCAGAGGACCCCAGACTCAGAGCAGGCGGACAGACAGATGGACAGGTTATGTCAGCGCTGTTACTCAGTGCTAGGCCGAAGCACAAGCAAACTGCTTCTGGAAGAGGTTGCAGGCGTGGGGCGGGGAGGGAAACCTAGGTGTCCGGCAGGTTCCCTGAGAGGAAGCAGAGGCGCCCTCCAGCTGGCCAAGGGCCCCACACGTTGGAGGGGGTCACACCTGGGGTAGAGAGACGGCAGCCAGGGCAGGAGCCTAATGCACGCACGGCAAGGTGCGCGCGCTGCCGGCAGCCCAGGGCCTTGGCTCACTGCCCCCTGCAGGACACAAGCCTTGAGGTGACGAGGCAAGAGCTACCCAAGAAAGAGAACGCCTGTCCTAAGGAGGCAGGAGGAGGAGGTGTGCTCTGTCCTGCCCGCCACAGCGCCTGGCCCCACCCTTGCTCCATTCCAACAAAACACCCTCCTTCTCCTCCTAGAAACTTCAGGATATGATTCTGTTTGGAAAAAGGGTCTTTGCAGACATACTTAGTTACCCATGTGTGTGTGTGCTAAGTCGCTTCAGTCATAACCAACTCTTTGCAATCCCATGGACTGTAGCCCACCAGGCCCCTCCGTCCATGGGGATCCTCCAGGCAAGAATACTGGAGTGGGTTGCCATGCCCTCTTCCAGACACAGGGATCAAACCTGAGTCTCCCTCCTGCACTGGCAGGCAAGTTCTTTCCCATGAGCACCAGCTGGGAAGCCCCTTTGATTTTAAGATCAGAGCATCCTGGACTGTCTAGACATGCCCTATGTCCCATGACAGGTGTCCTCATATGAGACAAAGACACGAAGACGGCCACCGGAAGATGGAGGCAGACAGGAACGATGTAGCCCCAAGTCCAGGAATGCCGGGAGCACCAGCAGCGGGAAGAGGCAGGAAGGATCACCCTCTGGAGCCTCCCGAGGGAGCTGGGCCTGCCCACATCTTGATCTCAGACTTCTGGGCCTCCAGAGCTGGGAGAGAACAGATCCTTATTGCTGTAAGCCCTCACCTTGCTTGTGGCCATTTGTCATGACTGCCCCTTGACTAATACAGGGCAAAGAGTGGGAGAGTCCCTCTCTGTGTGGCACTTTGTTAGTGAGCGCACTGTTTGAGGGAGTGCAAGGACAGAGGCCAAGCCAGACGGGGCTGGGCACCTGGTCCTCCAGGACCAGCCTAGGAGAGGATCCGTGGGGCCGCTCAGTGACCGGGGACCTGGGATACGCTCTCGAGAGCGGCTGCCTTTCCGGATGCGAACCGGGAGCTGCCACCCCCTCCCACCTTTGGGCAGGGCTGGGCTGGACTTGGTATGTGAGAGACCCCTCTACTCCATAAACCCTCTCACCTCCCTGGGCCCTGCTCCTCCTGCAGGCCCACCTCCCCAGGACCCCTGTAACCCCTCTGAGGGCAGCCACGGAGATGAGGCTATAATTTAAAAATACATTTATTTAGTGTTTCCATTTGTTTCTGTTCTGTTACACAAGGCCATTAAATAAATACATTCTCCAAGTCACTCGAGTACACACCTACTCACTATACAGATGAGGTAGAGAAATCGATAGGCCCACACAAGACTTCTCTCGTGTGTGAATGCCCCTCTCCTCCCGCCCGCCTCCACCTGGCCTGGTCAAGCTCAGAGTCGCGTCTGCACGCTGAGCAGAGAGCAGGCGGCCGGGACCTGCCTGGCCCCTCAGCATGGCTCTGCCCCTGCGGCCCTGGGGCTGGGAGGTCTGGACCCCGCCACAGACGTATTTTCTTTGAGAGATCCTCTGCTGTACAGACAAGAAGCATGTTAATAAGAGGCTCCATCTGCAGGAGTGCTTCTTCGCTTAGCAAGACATTCTGATATATATTTATGTATAAACAAACCAGCCAGCAGACGTTTTCAATCTGCTTTGTTTAAAAAAATACTTTTCTTAATATTTATGACATACAGCTAAATGTGGTATTTGACTTAAAAAAAATCCTTCCTCTGACTTGCTGCCCTTCCAACCCAGTAGTGACCGAGCTACAGTCTTGTCATAGAAACATGGCCAGCTCTGCCTGCTCCAGGCCCCAGCAGGTGGGGATGCTTGGGGACAACTGGGGCACGCCCCCGCCTCTCCCCGCCCTCCAGCCAAGTGTGGAGGAGACCAAGCGGCAGCCCCACGCCACCCACTGCCACAGAGCCCCACCCTGGCTCCCTCCCAGGGAACATGCCTTGGCTGCCGCACTCTGTCAGCATGCACTTCTTCACGGGGGTGTTCTCTGAACCACAGGAGAATAAACTCTACTATTTACACTATAGAACAGGGACAAAGAGACCCACATGCACATAAATAGGTTTTCTTTTACAAACACAGTCAGTCTCCAGGGTTCCTGAAGCCCCCTGGACTCCGAAGAATCCCTTCACTCAGTAGTTCCCGCGTCCACACTGCCTGCCCCGGCTCTGTGCCTGCCCAAACCCCAGTGCACACCCTCTGAGCACAGTCACAGAGCTGAGCAGGACGGGGCCAGGGCTAGAGGCCCTATCAACATGGGCAGAAGAGGCACCCGAGGAATGGCACCCGAGCCAACCACTGATCACACCAATACAGTGTGCACACGTATGCACACCACCACACACATGCACACACAAGCACGTATACCACACATGCAGACATATGCACATGGTTACACACATACGTGCACCCATGTACGTACATGCACACCCGTGCAGATACGCTCTCATTCTCATGCATGGATACACACATGGAAACACGTATGTGCGCACACACAAGCATGCATCTACACTTATACACATCACGTACTCACAGGTGGACACTCGTGCATTCACACAAACATGCTCATGTACTCACACCACACACTCACGCATGCATGCACACACGTGTGCACACACCCTCAACCAAACCAGGGCAGTGATGGCCATACTTTTTCCTTCTCTGCAAAATCGACAGCACGACCAAGGAGAACACTTTCCACTTGCCAAATCCTATCTTCAAACTCTCTCCACCCGTGTCTGCCCCCACCCTGCCTCCCCTACAGTGACAGAGAACAAGCTGCGCCTTACTCATGAAATGAACCTCCAAGAGGCTGGCCCTGCCCCTCTGCCCCTGCCCAACTCTGGGGAGAACAGGCTGCCCTCTGCCACCCCCAGTCCCAGAATCTTCACTGAGCCTCGAGTGTGGATCTGTGTGCCCTCGGGGTGCAGAGGAGGGCCTATCCACCTCCCTGGTCAGCCTCGCTATGGGGAGCCAACCTGGACCATGAGACCTGGCTTCCAGAAACCCTGAGGGTGGTGGCCAGACACAGCTTGCTTTACTTCTTTAAAAACAACAACAGCAATGTCTCTCTTGATTTAGTGGTTTCAAACGACAAAGCAGATCAGGCAAACAGGTCAGGAGGGGGTTCGGAAGGGAGGGAGGAAGGGGCTCCTCCAGACCAAGCTCTATTGAGACGGGGAGGAGCCACAGCCTGGGAGGCTGCAGGGATGGAGAAAATAATATTATATATTAGTTAAATAAAAATAACTTAAAAGTCACTGATACTACTCCAAAGAGAAGTACTTGATGTCAGAGGGGCCAGCAGTCTACCCCCACAAGCGGGCGGCCAGGCACCTGCTCTCGCTCCTAGTGGTTTGACTCTAAGCCAGTGCTGGTGCAGGTCAGCCCACACAGAGCCCGTGTGGTCACGAAGGTGTGCCTGCTGCTCCTCAGAGGGCACCCAGCGCACGACAGGCGGCTGGTGACTTGGGGGGACGGAACTTGGAAAGCATCCGTGCAAAGCTCTCAGGTCACGGGGAGGGACAAGCAGGGAGGACGCAGAGGTCAGACTGGGCCTCTGAGAGGAGGAGACAAAGGGCTGGAGACAGCCAACTCAGCCCGCCCCAGGCCTCTGCCCCCGCCTCGTCGCCACGCGTGCTGGGGGCGCCCAGGCCAGGGACTCAGCCCCTGCAGCGCTAGAGCCCTCATGTGGAGCGCACTGCCCGTGCCCCCGCAGCAGCCCGGCCGGGCGTGGGCCTCAGCCCTTGCAGGTGTAGACCTCCTCCCACTGGGTGCACTGCGCGCGCCCCCGCAGCAGCCCGGCCGGGCGCGGGCCTCAGCCCTTGCAGGTGTAGACCTCCTCCCGCTGGGTGCACTGCGCGCGCCCCCGCAGCAGCCCGGCCGGGCGCGGGCCTCAGCCCTTGCAGGTGTAGACCTCCTCCCGCTGGGTGCACTGCGCGCGCCCCCGCAGCAGCCCGGCCGGGCGCGGGCCTCAGCCCTTGCAGGTGTAGACCTCCTCCCGCTGGGTGCACTGCGCGCGCCCCCGCAGCAGCCCGGCCGGGCGCGGGCCTCAGCCCTTGCAGGTGTAGACCTCCTCCCGCTGGGTGCACTGCGCGCGCCCCCGCAGCAGCCCGGCCGGGCGCGGGCCTCAGCCCTTGCAGGTGTAGACCTCCTCCCGCTGGGTGCACTGCGCGCGCCCCCGCAGCAGCCCGGCCGGGCGCGGGCCTCAGCCCTTGCAGGTGTAGACCTCCTCCCGCTGGGTGCACTGCGCGCGCCCCCGCAGCAGCCCGGCCGGGCGCGGGCCTCAGCCCTTGCAGGTGTAGACCTCCTCCCGCTGGGTGCACTGCGCGCGCCCCCGCAGCAGCCCGGCCGGGCGCGGGCCTCAGCCCTTGCAGGTGTAGACCTCCTCCCGCTGGGTGCACTGCGCGCGCCCCCGCAGCAGCCCGGCCGGGCGCGGGCCTCAGCCCTTGCAGGTGTAGACCTCCTCCCGCTGGGTGCACTGCGCGCGCCCCCGCAGCAGCCCGGCCGGGCGCGGGCCTCAGCCCTTGCAGGTGTAGACCTCCTCCCGCTGGGTGCACTGCGCGCGCCCCCGCAGCAGCCCGGCCGGGCGCGGGCCTCAGCCCTTGCAGGTGTAGACCTCCTCCCGCTGGGTGCACTGCGCGCGCCCCCGCAGCAGCCCGGCCGGGCGCGGGCCTCAGCCCTTGCAGGTGTAGACCTCCTCCCGCTGGGTGCACTGCCTGCACTCCACGTAGCAGCACCAGCGCACCTGGCACTGGCAGGGCCGGGTCACCACCCGACTCTGCGTGTTGTGGCCGCGCCCGCAGCAGATGCTCTCGCAGTTCTTCTCGCGGTGGCACCTGCGGCCGGCAGTGCCTGGGGAGAAGCGGCCAGCCACGCAGAAGCTGGGGGAGTCGTCCAGGTGCACCAGCTCCGGCGTGCGGGGCAGGGGATCGCCGCCACCTGCCCCAGTGGCCCGGCCCCGCGGGGGCGAGATGGCGCCGGCCTCGCCGGTGGCCTCGTTGGTGGTGCTGCCCACCTTGAGGGCTGTCTCGTATTTGTGCTTCAGGCGCTTGCCCACCTCGTGGAAAGGCGCCAGCTGCCGCCAGCACGTCCGCACGGTGCAGGAGCCAGACACGCCGTGGCACTTGCATGTGGTCTCCACCCCAGCCTTGATCACCTGGCGAGAGAGAGGGGCGGTGGGCATGAGGGCTACCCTGAGCAGACTGGAGGCCAGCCCCCAAGACAACTCTCAGAGGGGCTGGGACTGCCTGACCTCATGGCCAAACAGCTCCCCACTGTTTATCACCTGGCCTTCCTGGCTCCCACACACAGCCCTTCCTCTCCAAGCCACGGATCACCCAGGACAGAAATTCCACGGCCAGCACCACCACTTCAGAGACGCCACCACAGCACCCCGAATCTGCCTCCTGCACCACCGAGGCGCCCCCTTCCCATCTCCACATCCCAGGATGTCCCCTGCCAGGGCAGGGCACAACTCCCCACGAGCCCTCCCCACGAGTGCCCCCCAGGACCACACCGTCTGTTCTCAGCAGTCTGTTCCTCAAAACTTTAAGGACAAGCAAGTCAGCGTGCCTAGTGGACAGAACTGGTCACCAGAGTGTACGTTCTGAGTTGACCATGTCTCTGCCTGGGCATAGGGACCAGATGCTACTGCATGTGCAGGCATCAGCTGCCACCCTGCCAAGGGTAACTTGGAAAGAGGGAGAAAGCCTCCAGCGAGGAGCAGACAGGAGAGGGCTGCACCCACCCCCCAACACAGGCAGGGGCAGGCATGGCCCAGCACCAACCTTCTGCTCTGCATCTGGGAGGCTGCTGAAGACTCGGGCTGGCCCTTCCCCTCGCAGGACTTGGGTCCCACGTGCAAAGCCATGGAGTCAGGCCAGCTGTCCCACAGGGCCTCCTGCCTGACTTCCCACACTGGGGTCCCAGGAGGGACGTGGAGAAGAGGAATGGCAAGGAAAGGGGAGGTTCCTCTCCCAGTGGGCCCCAAGCCAGGCCCAAGCTCCCACACAGCCCCCAGGGAGAGCCAACTCAAGGGGGATTAAGAAACATAGCTGCCCTCCAGCCAGGCAACAGAAGAGTCACATTTAATGATACTTTGCTGAGAAACCCGGACAAATTTAATTAAAATGTGGCTTACCCAGGACCAGTGGAGCTAATGGAGCACTTTCATATTCTGACTTTTCATTAATAGCTTACAAAAGGGCGAGTGCAGAGAAGAAGAAAGGGCCTCCCCTGGGGGATTTAATCAGCCTGCACCCCTCCCCGGAGGGTGGAAGGACAGGCAGAGCCCCTGTGGCAAAGGGGGAAATTGATTCTTTAATAAGCCCATACCTCAGAACCCTGGCTTCTCAATAAAGAGGGACTCAGAATGGGGCTGGTATTAATTACCTCATCACCCCCTCCAGGCCCCAGGCTGGGACTCCAAATCCCAAGGGCTGCCCCACAAGCACGCAGATCCCACTCCCGCCCCTGACGGCCCCACAGCTCAGGCCGAGCCTTGGGAGGCATTCGATTGTCCAGGCTGTGCAGGGGCTAAGAGGGTGGGGTGCTCTGTGCACAGTGGAGGTGGCGGGGCCCGATGCCTCCTGCAGGGTGTGGAGCTGAGGGGCTCCCGGGGGGCGGGTTGGGGGAGAGAGGGGCTGCCTGCAGTGAGAAAGCTGAAGCAGTCCTTTCCAGCTCGAGTCTTACGTTTCAAGTTTCCTCAGAACAGGGTCCTGGCCACAGACAGGGCCCCTGAGGCAGAAGCAGCCTCCCCAGCTTGGGCCAGCCACACCCCGAGCGTTTCCCCAGAGCCCCTGAACCACCCGCTGACCCATCTGCCATTCACCTAGGTCCCTGGTGACAGGACCGCCCACCCCTCAGCCCCAACAGGTAGGGTCTAGTCCTGTCCACAGATACCTGTCTCTTATACACATCTAGATGTGTATAAGAGACAGCACTTCCCCACTGTGTGCCCCAGCCCATGCTAAGTCCACCCACACCATCCCATGCCCTGTCCCGTGCCCCCAGACCCCACACCCTTTCCCGCCCCCGGGCCCCGCCCGGCTTGCCTTCACACCCACGAGGTTGTTGTGGAAGTCCACGCGGGCTCGCAGATCCTTGCTAGACCGCCGGCCCAGGAACTCCTTGACGAACTTGCTGCTGTACTTGAGGTTGTCTCCGCAGCCGCCCCACTGCCAGGCCTCCCGGTTCTCCAAGTCGGGCGCCTCATCGCAAGTGCAGCGTTCCATGCGGCCTGCGCTGCAAGCCTTGGCCAGCGCGTGCGTCAGGCCAGCGGAGGAGATGGCGTAAAGGAAGGCCGTCTCCTTGAAGCCTGGGGGTGAGGGAGGGGCGGGTCAGTGGGCCAGAGCGGCCCCCACCTCACTCGGGTGCTGCCAAACCACGGTCTCCCAACACGCACATTCCACATAGAGCAGGGGAAGGATCCTCCATGGCGTGGTCCACAGGGAACCTGGGCAGACATGTCCTCCTGGGGTTAGGAGGTGCCCTCTCATGCCCCAGACACAGGACTGCTCAGGGGCAGAGAACCCAGAGTGAAGTGCGGCCACAGCAGTGCCCAGCACTCAGAGACGCCATCCCTCTGGGTCTCGAACCTACTAGACTGGCCAGGGGCCTCGATAAGCCTTGCCATGCCCTGCGCCTCAGGTCCCTGGTTTTTAAACAAAGCTGTTGAGAGATTCAGATGAGAGTTCCCCCTTGGCACCCTCATCTGGAAGGAGACACGAAAGAGGAACTCCATGCTAAGAACTAGGGCACCAGCTAGACCCCTGCCCTGCATGCAGGCACTGGGCCTCGGTCCCCGCCATGTGGCAAGAGCCGTCAGAGCTGCCCTGGGCCCTGTCACATCTGTCCAGACTCACCGTGTGCCACCAGCAACTGTTCCACGCAGGTGTGAGGGGGACCAGGCGTGGGGGAGAGGGCAGGAGGAGGGTTGGGGAGCTGCGGGTTCAAGTCCCACCCACCACCCAGCCACCTGGAACTCGGCTGATGTGGGCTGGAGGTCCCGCCTCCAGGCTCCCACCCAGGGTCCAGGCACACTCACCGCGCTTGAGGAGGCTGGCCCGGTAGCGGCCCTCCAGGGTGCAGTTCCAGCGCTCAAAGCGGAACTGGTACTGGCACTCGAGGGCACTCATGCTGACCGCCTCTACCAGCGTCTCGGCCACACCGGGGTCCCGGCGGCACATGCGCCGCTGCTTGCGCTCCAGCTTCAGCCGGTCACAGGCCTTGTAGTGGGCCTGGGCAACGGCTTCCGGCTCCAGGGTCAGCGGGAGGATGGTCAGGGGCTCGCTGCCCGTCAGCCTGGGCACACAGAGGCCAAAATGAGCCCTGCTCCAGAGGTGGGAAGTCAGCACGGGGTGAGCTGCTGCAGACACTGGGGCAGCAGCAGAACATGATGGCTGGGAAGCACAGTGGGAACGGGACAGGAGCCCCGGTGGGCCCCCCTAAAGGGCAAGAAGGGCAGCGAGCCCAGGGACATGCAGTCCACAGAGAACCAGCAGGGCAGGGGCGTGAGCCCGGAGGACCCCTGCCCACCAGGCATCGTCTCTGCATCCGCTTGCCCCTGTATCTCTCACGCCCTGCCTGCCGATGGCTTAGGGACCCCTGCCTAGCCACCTGTGTGCGCTGGGTTCTCTCGGGCTGCCCCGGGAGCAGACCCCAGGCACCCACGTGGCTGCTGACCCCTCCCCAGCAACTCTTGTCAGAAAGTAACACCGCAGCTGGCACCAGCCTCCCGCCCAGGTTTGATGGCAGGGGAAGGGACAGAGGGCTAGAAACTCACACACACACACCTGGGAGAGCTGCCCAGCCCGGGGCACTGGCCAGAGGCACAGCCAGCCACGGAGGGGAGGGGCCACGGAAGTCACAGGCCGCGTGGGACGGACATCCACCACGGCCTCCGTCACCCACTCCCATGTCTGCTTTGCAGCTTGCTCCAGGCCTCCAGCCTCTGCCACCTCCAGCTAGGGGTGCCCCCCTCCCCGGCCCTGCAGACCCTTGGGGAGGCCCTGCTCCCTCTCTGTCCCCCTGCAGCCTGTGCAGGTGGCCCCCATGGTTTCAGCCGAGTCTCCTGGAATACGTGCACCAGAAGGGGCTCCCAGCCCAGGACCCGAGCGGCGCTCAGGGGGCCCCCAGCCCAGGACCCGAGCGGCACTCAGGGGGCCCCCAAGCCTAGGATTCTAGCAGCACTCAGGGGGCCCCCAGCCCAGGACCTGAGCAGCGCTTGGGAGGCCCCCAGCCCAGGACCCAAGTGGCGCTCAGGGGGCCCCCAAGCCTAGGACTCTAGCAGCGCTCGGGAGGCCCCCAGCCCAGGACCCAAGCGGCACTTGGGAGGCACCCAGCCCGGGACCCGAGTGGCGCTTGGGAGGCCCCCAGCCCAGGACCCTAGCAGCGCTCAGGAGGTGGCTGCTGATTTGGGGCACCTCCATCCCCCTTCCTGGCTGAGCCAAGGCTGGAACCGGTCTCTGCTGTCTGGCCTTCCTGCCCTAACTCCTTACCACCAGCTCTACCCAGGAACTGACTGGCCCTGGCCTTCTGCCTGCTCTGTGCGCAGAAGCACAGGCCTCAGTGTCCCCAGATAGACAACTGTACGTCTGAGATCCAGATACGTCCAAGCCAGCCCCACCCAGACCTTCAGCCCTTGGGAGGGAAAAGTGCCCACCTGGATGCGGATGGGGCTCAGTGCCCCCTACTAGGGCATCATAGAAACAAGTCCACCCCCCATCTCTCCCGCCAGCCAAACCCAGGAAACAGGGCTGGCAGGAGTCCACAGATACTGGAGCCCCACACCTTGCCCCATCCCCACTGCTGCTGTCCTTCCAAAACTCCTCAGGGAAACACTGGCCCTGGGCGGACAAAGAGAGCTGCAGCTTTCTGCAGGGGCCACGGTGTGGGCGGGGTCTCCAGCTGCAGGGGCAGGGAGGTAGGCGGGGCCTCCAAGACCCCACCCTCGAGCAGACACCAGCACTCAGGCTGCAGGCTGAGGCTCCTCTGGGGACAGCATGGGGTAGTTGCACACACACCTCAGCAGGCCCTGCCCTGCCTCATGGAGGGGGCATCGCTGCATGTACCCTTAGGGTAAGGGTGGGGTCTGTGCAAAGCAGAACTGGCCCTACTCGGAGACCCCTGGACCCCAGGCCCTGATCAGCTCCCTGAGAACAGGAAAGCAGGGTGCTGAGGCCCAGGCGGCAGCTGGGCAAGGAAGCCAGCAGATGGCCAGAGCAGACCGGTCAGGTCTAGGGGTGCACGGCGGGAAGGACTGCTACCCCCACCCCTGCACACGTAGGTGCCACATGAGCGAGGCCACGGGGGGCACCCTGAGAAGACCCGCCCCAGGCCTTGGCACTGCTCCCCACAGTGCTGAGAACTGCTGCACCAGTGAGCAGCGGTGGCACCTGCTCCCAACCCTGCAACTGAGGGGGTGGGTGAGCAGCAGCTCTGCCAGCTCAAGTCCGTGCTGAAGAGCCTGTTCCTCTCTCCGTAAGCAACACTCGGAATCAGGAGGCTCCTGGGTATGCGGTGGGAGGCCTGCGTGGGTGCTGGCTAGGAGAGAAGCTCCAAAGGCCCCTGAGATGCAGACAGACCCTCTGCGGGCCACTCAGCAGCAGTGGGAAGCAGAAGCAGTGAGGCCGTCAGGGAGAAGACACGCGAGCCTGGAGCTGGGACAATGCATGGGAGGGATAGTGGCACATGCCAGGCCCTGGTCACCTGCACCCCTCACCGAGTGTTAGGACGTCGTGCCTAAAAAGACGGGGGTGGGGACGGCTTTGTGGACTCCCAGGCCCCTGCCTGAGGACAGCTGCCACGCCAGGGCAGGGAGCAGGCAGGGGCCGGAGGACCCGGGGCTGGAAGCCGGGAAAGCCCCACTCCTCACACAAAGACAGCTCACACGGTGGAGACTTGTCCCCAGACAGGAATGCTAACAGCTGTGCCCAGAACTGCGTGCCACACAGCTAAAGCACTGTAGCCTCCCACCAGCACATCCCCCAGGCTGGATCCTCCCAGATTAACCGAGCTCCCACCACTGCCAAAACACTCGGCATCCAAGAGGACCCCTACGGCCAAAGCCATCCCGGGGGAACTTAGGGCAGAGTTGGGAAGGGTAGCTGTGGGTGTGGACGGGGAGAGGGAGACAAGTGGCAGGCAATGCTGCCTTCCAGTTCTCCAGGAGGCAATGGGAGCACCTGTGTCCAAATTCTGCACATGGGGACGGAACTCAGGGCCTCCCACCCACTCCGTGCTAGCCTGGGTTCACACTGCCCACGGGGAGCTGACTCGCCAGCCTGAATAGCTACAGGCAGCTCCACTCCCATCTAACTTCAGCATGCCCATCAGGGGACCAGAGGCAGCTCCACAAACACAGCCACAGGCAAGCTGACCCTTTCCTGAGGCCAGGTGGTGTCTGCATCTGTTCTGAGCAGAAGGATGTCCCAGTCCAGGAATGTCCATCTGACAGCTATGCAGCCACATGGCTGAGGCCGGAGGCCCAAGGGCCGGGCCTTTCCTTTGAGCCACCACCCAGTTCCCATGGTAGGCATGAGGCTAGAACCCAATGGGGCAACACTGCTTCATCCCCTGGCACCCCTCATCCCAAGGCGGCCCCTGTCGCCACCTCTTCTATGAGGGCTCCAGGGCCCCTAACAATCAGGGTGGACACGGTGTGGCCAGCCTGTGAGCTTACAACCTGGAGCGCAGCAACAGAGGACAAGCCCTCTTGCAGGTGCTGGACGAGGGACGTGGGGACAAAGCGTGAGGTACAGGGAACAGGGCGGCATCAGGTGAGCCGGGCTCAGCGGAGAAGGCACCAGGGACAAGCGACAGGCCGAGCAGGACAGGAACCCCACCACAAAGAGGGCCCCACAGAAGCGCTGGAGGAAAGATGAGAGGCTCATAAAACAGTCTTAGAATCAGGAAGGCCTTTATCAGAGCGACTCAGAATCCAAAATGCCTTGAAAACATCTGACGAAATATACAAGAATCCCTGCACAGAAAAAAGTAGCATAGAGTCCAAAGACCAACAGACAGAGATCAGGGGAAACGCTGCATTCGGATCCCAGGCCAAGGGCCAAATGTCTTTGCTTGTATGTGGGTATGTGCGTGTGTGTGTGTACATATGTGGACACGGCTGTATCTTTCCCTCTAGATCAATAACTAAGAAATAAACTGTTAATACAGGATATGAACATACAGTACAAGGGAAGGAAATACAGTTAGCTATTGAAAACATTTGCATTTCACTCCAAAAAACACAAAATAAAACTATATTTTAGTTTTAGGGCAAGAAACTACCTGTAGTCTCACCAGCCCCCAGCTCTCTGAAATCTCAGTGAATTAATCAGAGGAAGACTATGCTGACAGCTACCTTGATATATAAGATGATTTTTAACATAATGGGCTAATTGGAGACTTCTTAGTTTCCACAACGTTAGTGGTCACAAAATTCTTTGGTGTAAGATGTATTATTCATTAAAACTGCCCCAAAAGTAATTTTAAATGACC
Source organism: Cephalophus harveyi (assembly GCA_006410635.1). Lineage (NCBI taxonomy): Eukaryota > Metazoa > Chordata > Mammalia > Artiodactyla > Bovidae > Cephalophus > Cephalophus harveyi. The sequence goes on along the minus strand of SJYT01046221.1, from coordinate 425,791 downwards.
CACAGGTGCTCAGCTGCTCCGTCATGTCTGACTCTGCGACCCTATGGACTGTAGCCCTCCAGGCTCCTCTTTCCATGAGATTCTCTAGGAAAGGATACTGGAGTGCATTGCCATTTCCTCCTCCAGGGGATCATCCCAACTCAGGGACAGAACCCATGTCTCTTACGACTCCTGGCCCACATCCAAGGTAAGAGAAACCCAAGTAAGATGGTAGGTGTTGCAAGAGGGCATCAGAGGACAGACACACTGAAACCATAATCACAGAAAACTAGTCAATCTGATCACACGGACCACAGCCTTGTCTAACTCAGTGAAACTAAGCCATGCCATGTGGGGCCACCCAAGATGGCGGGTCAAGATGGAGAGGTCTGACAGAATGTGGTCCACTGGAGAAGGGAATGGCAAACCACTTCAGTATTCTTGCCTTGAGAACCCCATGAACAATATGAAAAGGCAAAATGATAGGATACTGAAAGAGGAATTCCCCAGGTTGGTAGGTACCCAATATGCTACTGGAGATCAGTGGAGAAATAACTCCAGAAAGAATGAAAGGATGGAGCCAAAGCAAAAACAATACCCAGTTGTGGATGTGACTGGTGATAGAAGCAAGGTCTGATGCTGTAAAAAGCAATATTGCATAGGAACCTGAAATGTTATGTCCATGAATCAAGGCAAATTGGAAGTGGTCAAACAGCAGATGGCAAGAGTGAACGTCAACATTCTAGGAATCAGTGAACTAAAATGGACTGGAATCGGTGAATTTAACTCAGATGACCATTATATATACTACTGTGGGCAGGAATCCCTTAGAAGAAATGGAGTAGCCATCATGGTCAACAAAAGAGTCCGAAATGCAGTACTTGGATGCAATCTCAAAAACGACAGAATGATCTCTGTTCGTTTCCATGAATCAAGGCAAATTGGAAGTGGTCAAACAGGAGATGGCAAGAGTGAACGTCGACATTCTAGGAATCAGCGAACTAAAATGGACTGGAATGGGTGAATTTAACTCAGATGACCATTATATCTACTACTGCGGGCAGGAATCCCTTAGAAGAAATGGAGTAGCCATCATGGTCAACAAAAGAGTTCGAAATGCAGTACTTGGATGCAATCTCAAAAACGACAGAATGATCTCTGTTCGTTTCCAAGGCAAACCATTCAATATCACAGTAATCCAGCCTATGCCCCAACCAGTAACGCTGAAGAAGCTGAAGTTGAACGGTTCTATGAAAACCTCCAAGACCTTTTAGAACTAACACCCAAAAAAGATGTCCTTTTCATGATAGGGGACTGGAATGCAAAAGTAGGAAGTCAAGAAACACCTGGAGTAACAGGCAAATTTGGCCTTGGAGTACGGAAATAGAGGTAGGGATATCTTAGTCTGCTTGGGCTGCCATAACAAAATATCACAGGGTGGAAGGCTCAACAAGAGAAATGTATTTCTTGTAGTTCTGGAGGTTGTAAGTCCAAGATCAAGGTTATCAGCAGGGTAGGCTTCTCTTGGGGCTTCTCTCCGTGGCGTGCAGATGGCTGCATTCTTGCTGTGTCCTTACACAGCCTTTACACTGTGTGTATACGTCCCTGGTGTTCCTTTCTTCTTATAAGGACACCAGTTATAGTAGATCAGAGCCACACTTTTATGGCTTTATCACCTCCTTTAAGGCCCTGTCTCCAAATATAACACATGATGTCTTGTGGCTTCAACACAGGAACTGGGGGTAGAGTGGGGCTTCCCAGGTGGTGCTAGTGGTACAGAACCTGCCTGCCAAAGCAGGAGTGGTAAGAGACTTGGGTTCGGTCCCTGGGTCAGGAGGATCCCCTGGAGGGGGGCACGGCTACCCACTCCAGTATTCTCTCCTAGAGAATCCCGTGGACAGAGGAGCCTGCTGAGCCGCGGTCTATAGGGTCACAGAGTCTGACACGACTGAGGCGATTTAGCATGCACACATGGGGAGAGAAGAATTCAGTCTCCAACAGGGGGTATTTGTGAGGACCTCTGGTCTCAAACTTCTTTTAACAACTCTGCTCATTTTCTGATCTTCATGACCCAGATAATCATGATGGTGTGATCACTCACCTAGAGCCAGACATGCTGGAATGTGAAGTCAAGTGGGCCTTAGAAAGCATCACTATGAACAAAGCTAGTGGAGGTGATGGAATTCCAGTTGAGCTATTTCAAATCCTGAAAGATGATGTCTGTGAAAGGGCTGCACTCAATATGCCAGCAAATTTGGAAAACTCAGCAGTGGCCACAGGACTGGAAAAGGTCAGTTTTCATTCCAATCCCAAAGAAAGGCAATGCCAAAGAATGCTCACAATACCACACAATTGCACTCATCTCACACGCTAGTAAAGTAATGCTCAAAATTCTCCAAGCCAGGCTTCAGCAATACGTGAATCGTGAACTTCCAGATGTTCGAGCTGGTTTTAGAAAAGGCAGAGGAACCAGAGATCAAATTGCCAATATCCGCTGGATCATTGAAAAAGCTAGAGAGTTCTAGAAAAACATCTATTTCTACTTTATTTGGCTTTATGCCAAAGCGTTTGACTGTGTGGATCACAATAAACTGTGGAAAATTCTTCAACAGATGGGATTACCAGACCACCTGACCTGCCTCTTCAGAAACCTATATGCAGGTCAGAAAACAACAGTTAGAGCTGGATATGGAACAACAGACTGATTCCAAATAGGAAAAGGAGTACGCCAAGGCTGTATATTGTCACCCTGCTTATTTAACTTATATGACAGAGGATGAGATGTGGCATCACCGACTCCATGGACGTGAGTTTGAGTTAACTCCGAGGGTTGGTGATGGACAAGGAGGCAGGCTGCGATTCACGGGGTCGCAGAGAGTCGGACATGACTGTGCAACTGAACGGAACTGAAAACTATATTGATCAGTTTTTTTTCATTTATCAGATAAGTACAAGTCAGTAACTGATAAGATAATGTCAAGGACACAGGGAAAGAGGTGTTCCTCCTTGGCTGGAATTCTGGACTGACACACCTACAAAAATTCACCACCAATCTCCTTCTAGAAATACAGCCACCATATATTAATATGTTATCTTAAAATATACACGCAGGGACTTCCTTGGTAGCCCAGTGGTTAAGAGACCACCTCCCAATGCAGGGGGTTGTGGCTTCAATCCTTGATCAGGGAGCGAAGATTCCGTTTGCCTTGTGGCCAAAAAACCAGAAGGAACAAATTCAAAAAGGACTTTAATAATGGTGCACAGTCTTTAAAAATACAAGTCAAAAAAAATTTAATATCAGCAAGAAAAAAGAAACGTACAAGCATATGTCTCTCACATGTTACCCAATGCAATGCTGCTTAGTCACTTAGTCGTGTCCGACTCTGCGACCCCATGGACTGTAGCCCGCCAGGCTCCTCTTTCCATGGAATTTTCCAGGCAAGAATACTGGAGTGGGTTGCCATGCCCTCCTCCAGCGGATCATCCCAACCCAGGGATCAAACCCAGGTCTCCCGCATTATAGGCAGATTATTTACTGTCTGAGCCATCCGGGAAGCTCAAGGATACTGGTGTGGTCAGCCTATCCCTTCTCCAGGGGATCTTCCCAACTCAGGAATCGAACCAGCGTCTCCTGCATAGCAAGCGGATCCTTTACCTGCTGGGCTACCGGGGAAGCCCAGGCTGTCATGCAGAAACACTGAAAGCACTGATTATTATTCACAAAGACGGGAGACAGGCTGAATAAATGGGACCCACCCACCCCAGTGTTCAGCAGCCCTCAGAGGAGCTACAGTCCGCCAGCTGCGCACAGCCCGCGCACAGTACAGGCCTCAATCTGCAGAGGACCTGTGTGCACACATGTGGGTGCCTGGGGCAACCCAAGACAAAGACGGCGCGGGGCAGAGGAGACTCATCCTTCTCCCCATGGCCTGTGAGCCACTCACGTGCTGTCCCACGCACATGTGGCCTATTCAAAATGACAAAGTCCAAACCAGTGGCCTGGAGAAGCCCCCACCCACCACAGGCTCTCAGCCCTGCAGCCCAGCCTGGAGCAGCAAGCTTCTGCCCACACAGCCTACCTCCAGCCCAGAAAGCGCCCAGGCCACTCGGCACGGCACAGCTCCTCCCACACCCAGCTGTTCAGACCAGTACACCTGCCACTGTGCTTGACATAGCTGCCCCTCCCACCTCGTGGATGTCTGGCTGAGACAGGTGAGTGGATGGGCACAGAAGCCTGCCCGGGCGGCCCATGGAGGACTTGAGCCAAGGCTGGCTGCCCGTGCTCCATCCAACTGGCCTCTTCCAACGCTGGACCAACTTCCCAGGAAGAAACAACGAGATACAAATGTTGGCCTGGCACTTTACAACACTCGAGTATTTTCAAGAGATACAGTAAACGTGGAAAACAGCTCTCACGCAGCTCAGACAATAGCCCTCTGCACGGGCACTCCTGGCTCCCACCACCGGTGTCCTAAACAATCTCCCAAACATCCCCCAAGAGCTCCCCAACGTGCTGTACACATCCAGCTCTCTGTCCAGCTGATGCCAACATCTGCCCAAAAAAACCTGGTGGGGCCAGAGTCCCCTCCTCAGGGTCCTAAAGGTCCTGTCTCCTCACGGCTCTGCGACGTCACGGCAGCCTCACGTGTGGTCATTCCCAGACTCCCCCCTGCGGGGCTAGTTGTCCACAGACTGACGTTTTCCTGGTATTCCATCAGGAGCGCCTTGCAATAGACTCCAAGGTCACGTGCTGCCTCTGCATTTGCACACACGTGACAGGGTTTGCCAGGACGGTTATGACTGCTGTGTGTGCAATTCTGAAACTCTCCACTGGTGAGAACAGTCTCTCTCCATTTACTCAGAATTCCTTCCTGCCTCTCTCTGAAGTCTTCCAGTTTCCCCGACTGAAATCTGAAGACTCACAGCCCCGCAAAGGGTCACCCTGTATTAGGTTCAGTCTGTTTTCCAGAGTGCGTGTGTGCGTAGTTGCTTCAACCATGTCCAACTCTTTACGACCCTATGAACTATAGCCTGTCAGGCTCCCCTGTCCATGGGATTCTCCAGGCAAGAATACTGGAGTGGGTTGCCATGCCCTCCTCCAGGGGATCTTCCCAACCCAAGGATCGAACCCATGTCTCTTGCATTGGCGGGCGGGTTCTTCACCACTAGTACCATTTGCGTAAAAATAAAATATCTTTATAAAAGTCAGTCTTCTCTGTTGCTGACCTAAAAAATCCAACTGACCCTATGCTGATTTAGTATTGGGTGACCCTGCTACGTGCTGTAATTCACTTCTGATGATTTTCAGATGCTCCGTGTACAATCATGCAGTCTGCAGAGACTTTTATTATGTTTTCTTTCTGTGTGATTCTTCCTGCCTTCCTACGCGGGCTAGGGCCAGCAGCACAACTGTGCAGAATCTGCCAGCTCCCCTCTGGGGCCCAGCTTCCTGACCCCCAGCTCCAGAGCCACCAGCCAGCACAGGCTATCCAGTGCCCTTCCCAGCACGTGTGGTCATGACGTGAAGGAGAGAATCCTGGGCAGCACCACCAACAGTGGGGACCCCCATCCTTGCTCATTTCCCCTCCACAAGCCCAAACTCACGTTCCTTCCACCCAGACTCCCACTCTGGACAAAAGAGCACCCTAACAGCTGTACTATGGGGCCAGAGGCCAGGAATCAGTACCCTCACAGAGCCAGAACACGATTGCTACCTGAGAGAAACAACCCCCACCACACTTGAGGGTCTGTTAAGACAGTTGGCATCATTCAGATTCAGACAATGCTGATTTAGACAATTCAGACAGGCATCCTTGTCTGACTCTTCATCATCCAAGGGAAGGTTCTGCCATTTCACCACTAAGCATGAGGTCAGCTGTTTTTCTGGACACCCTCTAGCAAGTTAAAGAAGTTCCCTTTTGCTTTTAGTTTGCTATGAGTGTTTTTAAAAATCACAAATGGATGTTGAACGTTATTAAATGTCATCTCTGCATCTTTTGATGTGTGATTTTTCTCCTTTAATCTGTTAAACTGAGGAACTTCACTAATTGATATTTCTAATGTCAGACATTAAGCATTCTTGGAATAAACCCAGTTGGCCATGATGGGTTTTATCCTTTCTCTGTATTGCTATGTAACTTAATCATGTTTTGTCTAGGATATTTGCATCCGTGCTTGTAATTTTCATCTCCCATGCTCTTCCTGCTGAGTTTTGGTGCCTTAGTAAGAGTTGTCCTTTTTTTAATTTCCTAGAAGAGTTCTGTTAGATTAGAATCACGCCCTTTTGACTGGTTGGTGAAATTTGCCATGAAGCCATGCAGGCTGATGTTTTCTTGGTGGAAAGATTTTCTTTCTGATCCAGTGTCTTTTTCCCCCTTTTTTAAAATAGCTTTATTGAGATATTAATTCACCTACCATAAAATTTGCCCATTTAAAGTACGCAATTCAACATTTGTAGTACATTTGCAATTATGTGCAAACACCAGAATGCCAATTTTAGGATAGTTTCATTGTTTTAAAAAGAAACTCTATAGGATTTTCCTGGTGGTCTAGTGGCTGGGACTCCTCCTACAATGCAGAGGACACAGGTTCAATCCCAGGTCCGGGAAGATTCCACATGCCATAGAGCACCTCAGCTGACGCACCCCAAATACTGAAGCCCGAGTGCCCTAGAGCCTGTGCTCTGCAACAGGAGAGGCTGCGGCAATGAGATCCACATGCACGGCAACGCGATCCACATGCACGGCAACGCGAGAGTAGCCCCTGCTGCCCACAGCCACAGAAAGCCCATGCAAAGCAAGGAAGACTCAGTTCAGCCCAAAATAATATACGCATAATAAAAGTAGTTTTTAAAAGAAGAAACTACATAACATACTCTTCAGCTATCAACTCTCTATCCCCCTCTCCCAACTCCTGGCAACCACCAATCTACCTTCACGTCTCTGTGGTCTGCCTGATCTGGACGTTGCCTAAAAATGCAATCAACAATGTGTGGCCTTTTGTGACTGGCTTCTCTCCCTTATCACAATGTTTTCCAGGCCCATCCATGCTGTCGCACATTAACAGTCTCCCATTGTGTGGATATACAACATTCTATTTTCCTGCTCCTCAAATGATGGACTTGAGAATTGTTCACTCTCAGCTATTGTTCATAATGCCATTATGACCATTCAAGCACACATCTTCTCAAGAATACGTGTTTCCATTTCTCAGGGGTATGTACCCAGGAGTGGAACTGCAGGGTCATAGAGCAATTCCAGGTTTAATCGTTTGAGGAACAGTCAGGTTGTTTTCCAATCCCAATGACCCAATTTTTTTGCTTACTATAACATTAGTCAATATTTTAAAATCTTGAATCTGTTTCTTTTATTTTTTCTCCATTTCCTCTGCATTTGCGTATTTATCAGCATGGAACTGCTCATTACATTCCCTTGTTTTTGCTTGCAAAATCCGTGATAATGTTCCCGTTGCCAGACACTAGCACTCTGAGCATCCTCTTCACTGGGTAAGTCTCCTCAGATGCTTCTGAGACCTTCGTCCTAAAAAGGGATCTGTTCATCTGTAGTGCACATTTGTTTGTCAATTTCTGCACTACTTTAATTTTCTCTCAATTTACCTTTTTCCCCTCACTTTGGTGATGGGCACTTGCTGAGTCCTTTCAAGTGTCTTTCCACTTCTAAAATATGCATCTAAGTTACCACTATGGCAGTTTCAGGTCACCAGACTAGCCTGATACAGCCCTTCCAGTGACCAGCTGAGATCACTGGACTGAGCCTGAGTCACAGTGCATTCTTCTCTCTCTCATTTCCCTCTTTCCCTTACGGCCCATTAAGCTGGTGCGTTCTCCCCCACCCTCTTATGTTCCCTACCGTGACATCATGTATCTCTTATCCAGATCCCATAATGAGACTAAGGACCTTACCGCAACACCAATCACCTCAGCCTTACGCCTGAAGCATTTCACCCACTGGGGTCCCGGGATCTGTTTATCCTTTCTGCTGGCCATGCCTCTTCCATTCCTTTTTACCTCCTCTCTTGCCTTCTTTTGGGTTATTTTTATTACTCTGCTTTTCCTTCTGTTAACCTGAAGTCATGTTTCCATTATTTTCATGGTTACCCTCAAAATTACAACTTGAGTCTGTAAGTTACCCATGTTCCATATTGGTCAGGACTATCCCCTTCTCAGTAACATGAGCCCTGAGTCAATCTTGTTGACTCCCTGGAATTATATGCTGTTGGGTATGCCAGTTCTACATTCAGGACCCAACAGGAAGCTGTTCAATGCTCCCTTATCCCTTCCCTCTTTTTGACTTTCTCTTTGCTCTTCATTCCTTTCTATGTCTGGAACACGCAGGCCCATTTCCTATGCCTAAACTGCACCGTCAATGTTTCCTCCAGAGCAACTCTCAATGCCTGAAAATGTCTTTATTTCACCGTCATTTTACAGTAATCTTCACCGAGCGTGGAGTTCTTGGCTGGAAGTCATTTTCTTTTCACACACTAAGTGGATGGTCCCACCGTCTTCTGGTTTTGCTCTCAGTTCTGAAGTCAGCTGTCAGCCTGATAATCCTTGGAAGGTGATCTATATTTTGTTTTTGGACTGCTTTCGTGTTTTACAGTTGAAATCTGTTATGTTATGGCATGTTTTTTTTTTTTTTTTTTCTGCTTAGAAAGACACTGGGCCTCTTGAATCTTCTCAATTGTTCTGATCAGTTTCAGGAAATTTTCAGCCATTCTCTCCAGACCTCACCCTGTCAATTTCCCCTTCTCCTCTGCCTCTGGGCCTCTGCTGGAGCGAGCAGGACCTCCTCACCGTGTCCCTAGGTTTCTCATCCTCTGTTGCCACATACCTGCCTTCCCATGCCACACTCTGTGTAATTCCTCTTGACCTATCTTATAATTTTCTAATTCTCTTCAACTGTTTCTAACCTGCTTTCCAATCAGTCTATTACTTAAAATTTTCCCCAAACTTGCTTTGGTTTTCCCAAACTTGCTGGGCCAGTTTTTGTGGCTTCTCATCCCTTTCAGATTCCCCAGCTTATCTTGCTCCTGAGAGCACCGTGAGAATTGTTTTATTCAGTGTGGGGCGCTCTGCCTACTGGTCTGCTGCCATCAGTTCTGCACGGCCCTGGCTGCACTTCCTCGCACACCAAGTTACCTCTGTCCATATGCTGGTCACCATATTCGGGAACTGTCTATAGGAATAACCTGAAGCAGAGGATAAAGGTGGCCAAAATTCACACCCACCTGAAACTTCAGAATGTGCCTTATTTGGAATAAGGGTCTTTGTGGAAGTAATCAAGGTAAGGATCTTGAGACCAGATCATCCTGGACTAGGTCCCACATTGCTGAGGGCCCACCCTCCAATCCCAGCCAGCTCTGCAGAGACCCCTACACCAGCCCTGGGGGAGCAGGAAAGAACCTAGAACAGACAGAGCCAAGCTGGGGATGCCCAACACCCTCTGGACCAGGCCTGAGGCTGTCATGCCAGACTATGCCCTGGAGACTACCAGGCCAGCCCCTCTGAGCACCCCACCAGTCACACATCCTCATATCTGCCCTCTAGGGCAGCCAAGTGGCAGGATGGGCACCGTTGGAAGAGGGGGTGTGCAGGTTCGGCCCATGCGGGCACTGGGGCCACCCTGGTCCTACACCACTCAGCCCCTAGAACACCTCACTCCTGCCCACTCTTGGCTGGGTGGGGGGGCACAGATTTTGATTGCCTTTCCTCCTGCCAACAGGCCCAGCCACCCCAAGGGCCACCCTGCCCGCAAACCTAGCTCCTGGGGCATGGGGAGCTTAGACCCTGGGCTGGGCGGACGGAAGGAGAGCAGGCCAGAGTTCCAGAAGCCACAGCGCCCTGCCAAGGAAACCTCAGCCCCACCAGACAGCGTTTAATTTCTGTGTGAATCAAATTCAAAACAAATTCCAGTGCTGAGAACCGGTTCTGAAATTAACCCTCTATCTACCCGTGGCCTGCCGCCTCCCACCCAAGCACGTGGGGGTGAACACAGACCCCACCAGAGCCCGGGGTCCCCGAGAGCGCCACCCTCACTTGATGCCCTGCTAAGGGACAGGAATGAGCAGCGCGGGAGGGAAGCCTCCTGTGTACAGGCCACACCGTGACAGCGACTAAGTGTCCGTGGCGGCTGTCACCTCTGTCAGGCCCCGATCTCCCCATTGCAGGCGGCCCTAGCATTCCAGGGCATAAAGAGTTCTTGGTCGGCCCCCAGCGCCATCCCCGACCGGCTACTCCAGGGAACTGCCTGGCCCCGCGGGGAGTCGGCTGGCAGACCCAGGGCTCAGCACACTCGGCTACCTGGGACCCGGAGCACCGCCCACTAGCCTCACAGAAATGCCCCCACCCACACTTGGCTCCTGAAGTGAGCAGAACTCGTGGGACACCCCCCAGACTCTAAGGCTCACCAGATACCTGTGCAGACTAGGATGATGGAGCCCACAATGGAGAGCGGCCCCCAGGAGAGCAACCACGGCTGCCTGCAACCCCCCGGACTCTCTGCCTGCCGCAAGGAGAAGACGGGCTTCAGTGGCTTCATACAGGGACTCGAGGGGCCAGCCCACCTCTGTGCCCTGCTCACCACATCCCCAGGCCTCAGAGATGGCTGTGGACTCACGCAGGGGTTGCCACAAAGCACAGGGGAGACTCAGGGCAGGTGCTTGGAGAATCACAGGGCGCCCCCACCCCACCATTCCCAGCATCGACGTGATGACCAGGTTCCTTCCCGGAGCTGGCCTCCCGGGAGCCCAGCACCACGCCAGACACAAAGGAAGGGCGCTGGGACAGCCGTCATCAACACCCTGCCTGGGGTGGCCCGGGGCAGCCGCCGCTGCTTGCTCTGTCCCAGCGGAAGCCAGGCTGCTGTGCCCTGGTCTGGGAGCCCCTGGCGGCCTCTGCTCCCGGGCCAGACCACTTCCCTGGCCACGTCTACCTCAGGTATCGCTAAGAAAAACAAACGCAGCTTGAGGCTTGCCTTTTTCCATTCCCTCGTCCGGCTGCTGGTCTCGAGGTACAGGGCCTGCCAGCTGGGCGGCCGGGTTTCCTCCTGCGGCTAGGGGCGCCAGGCCAGCCAGGAACCTCACCGGGAGGAGCAGGGGAGCATGGCGGACTGTGCCTGCAGGTCACGGAGCCAGATGGCCAGCAAACCACCCAGGTCGACGCTGTCCAGAATGGGGCTGTCCTCCTCTGGAGACCTTGGCCCAGCCCTTAATCATTAGCCCCGGCAGGAAAACAGGCTGCTCATCACCCAGACCGTGCTACCAAGCCCCACTCCACATACCTGCTCAGACCTGCTCTGCGACCTGGGCAACCACATGCCCCCACCCCCCCAACCCTGGGAGCTGCAACAGAGCCCTCTGCCCTCAGCACAGCACCCACAGCAACATGGCCCACAGAGCCTCTGTCCAACATTCAGGGCCCGTGCCTCAAGTCTGCGACACCCAGCCCACCACCCGTGTACTGGAAGGTGCAATGGTCCAGCCAGCAAGTATGGGTACAGTGTGGTGGCGGTCGGGTGAGCAGAGAGCCAGGCCACCTGGTCAATGAGCACCTCAGACCCCACCCCACGCTCCTGGGTGCAGAGACAGGAAGCGGAAGAGACACAGGCTCCCCCACAGGACTTAGAAGAGCCAGCCCAGTGAAGTTTGGAGAAGACACCACAAGGGACCTATGCCACAGGTAAAGGGTGATACTGCTGGGCTGTCCCGTGGCTTCCTGCAAGAGGCAACAGCTGAGGCAGCCCTGGAGGATGGGCAGGCCCGTGAGGACAGTCCTGGCCGCACTCACTTCCCCGACAACTGCGCCTCCTCTGAAACCTCCTGCAGCCTGCTCAGCCAGGGTGGGCATTGCAGGGGCACCCCTGGGACAATCCACAATGGGAGCCTGGTGCCCCCCAGGCTGGGATTAAGGGGACTGCGTGACGCCCTGCTGACAGGTGCCACTTTGGGGCAGCCAGGAAAGCCAAGCCAGGCCCCTTATCAGCTCATCGCTCCAACCCAAATTCAGGGCCCACGGCCCCCCAGGAGGAATCGTGTGCACGCGTGCTTTTCCAGGAGAAAAATACCCACACGTTTCTATTGTCCTTGATACCGCAAGGCCCCTGGAGTGGGCGGTGGGCACCAGCCTCAGTCTGGGGCCACCCTGGGAGCTGGGCAGGATCAAGCTAGTGCCGTGGCCCGGGACTCAGGTCCTGGACCACAGTGGCGAGGACAGGGTGAGATTAGGCCAGCTGTCCTCCCGTCCAGACGGCCGCCGGCTGTGGTGGGACACCTGCTCACACAGCTGAGGGGAGCCAGATGGCGGCGGCTTCCTCCTCACCTCAGGCCCCACCGGGAGGCTTCGGACCCCTCCGCCTGTGCACATGGGCTCCCAGCCCCGAGGCGCAGGCCTGCCTTGATGCTCCCACCTGCCTCTGTGTTAGGGGGCCAGGGCGGAGCCCCCACAAGCCTACAGAAGGGGACAGTGAGGGAGGCAGGGGCCAATGGTTTGGGAGTCCAAAGACCCCCAGAGCAGACCGGACAGGAGAAGGAGGACTCTGGAGACGGGAGAGGCAACAGGCAGTCAGCCCACCAAGGGATCCCCTCAGCCGCCCCCACCTGCCTCCCCATGTCCACCCTGCACCCGAAGCCTGGGGAACTGGAATGCCTTGGTCCCTCTGCTGGCCACAGAGGTCCGAGACCACAAGTCCAGAAAGCATCTCCCTTCCTCTGCAGGCAGGAAGCCCGGCCCGTCCACCACATCCCCGTCCACTCCTGTCCCTGGAAGCCCTCCCCACGTCGCCAGACCCTTCCAGCAGCCTGCTGCCTCCAGCCCCAGCCCTCACCACCGCGGTCCTGGCTATTTGCAATGCCTTCCTTGGGGGAAATGTCTATTCTGTTGCTTTGCCTAATTCTTGGCTCAGTTGTTTGTTTGCCCGTTGGGTTGCAAGAGCTCCTTTATGAAAGGGTGAGGGACAGCATGCTGCCTCACAGGTCAAGAAAACAGGTTCTCCTTGGTCCCAGAACAGATCTGGAACACTTAAAGTAACCCACAGGGCGGCTTCCACGGGGCACAGGCCATCTCTCTGCAGGCCCCTCAGCTGCCCTGGACCCTGTGGACAGGGCCCCCTCGCCCGAGCCTCAGCTCACAGTGGAGCCAACTCTCGCCTGACCCTCTGAAGCACACCGCTCCCTGTGGTCTCTCCCCCAGAGGCCATTTGCCTGGTGGCCTTCTTCGGGCGTGTCTGTCCTGAGGTGGGTCTCTGTGGGCAGCACCTGCCCGTGCCATCCAAGCCCATGTGACTCCCCGAATCCCTGCTTACCTTACAGCACCACCACTCCTGGCCAAGGGATCACCTGGGACATCCCTCACTCTGCCAGCCCCTCTGTAGACGCTCCCCCCCAGCCCCTGTGAGGGCTGTTTCATTATCTCAGCAGGCCTCTGCCTTACCCCCTGCCCATTCACTGGTTCACTATACAGCCTCGTCATTCTACCGTCAGGCCGGCTCCTCCTGCCCTGGAAACCTCTCCTTCTTTCTACTCCAGGAACCAGCTGGAAGCCTCTCCTTGAAGCAGGCAGCAGGCATGTGGCCACACAGGACCCCAACGCTCAGTATTCAGAGAAGCAGAGGAGGTTGACCCTCCCTGACCCACACTGACAGACCACCCCCACCCCACGACAGCAGCCCCTAAGCACAGTGCCAGGGCCCCCAGCTAGCCCCAGTCTGCGGCAAAGCCCTAATCCCAGACCAGACTCCAGCAAATGGACCTTCAGCCTGGCCCACGCAGTCCACTGGGGCCAAGCAGGAAGACCTGCTGTGACGGCCCAGGGATGCAAATGCTTCATGAAAGGGTGAGAGGCAGCATGCCGGTTCTCAGGTCAGGAAACCAGGTTCTCCTCAATCCCAGAAGAGATCTAGAGCATTTAAAGAGCTCTTACGTCTCAACAGAAAGACAAATAACTGTGCTAAAAAGTAGGCAAAGAAACTGAATAGACATTTCCCCAAAGTAGACATTGCAAATAGCCACTATGCATATGAAAGGATGCTCAGTATCACAAGCTATCAGGGAAGTCGCTCAGTCATGTCTGACTCTGTGCAGCCCTGTGGACTACAGCCCGCCAGGCTCCTCTGTCCATGGAATTCTCCAGACAAGAATACTGGAGTAAGTAGCCATTCCCTTACTCCAGGTGATCTTCCCAACCCAGGATTTGAACCTGGGTCTCCGGCATTGCAGGCAGATTCTTTACCTCCTGAAACACTGTGGAAGCCAGTCATCAGGAAAATGTGAATGAAAACTACAATGAGATACTACCTCAAGTCTATGAGGATGGCCAGAATTTTTTTTTTTAATGTGTTTTTAAAATCAGAGAATTAAGCATTGGCGAGGATGTGGAGAAATTGGAACCCGCATGCATTACTGGTGGGAATGTAAAATGATGCTGTCGAAAAGAGAGTTTGGTGGTTCCTCAAAAAGTTAAACACAGCATTACTATATGATCCAACAATTCTACTTTTAGGTATATACCCAGAAAAACTGAAAACATACGTCCACAAAAGAAACAACAACTGTAAACCAATTTTCATGGGAGCATTTATCCACAATACCCAAAAAGTTGAAACTACCCAAGTACCTATCAACAGATGAACAGATGGAAGAGAGCTGTCACATGCCCATCCAGTCGAATATTATTTAGTCACAAAAAGGAACGATACATTGAATGATCCTACAAATGTGAATAAACCTTGAAAACAGTATGCTCAGTGAAAAAAGCCAGATGCGAAAAGCCACATACTGTATGATTCCGTTTATATGAAATGTCCAGAACAGGCAAATCCACAGAAACAGAAAGTGGATTAGCGGTTGCCAGGGGCTGGGGGAGGGGGAGGGGGATATAAAGTTTCTGGGGTGATGAAAATGTTCTGGAATTAGATAGCAGTGCTGGCTGCACAGCCTTGTGGATGTATTAAAAAACCACTGAACTGTACGCATCAACTAATAAATAGAGAGTATGTGAGTTACATCTCAATAACAAAAAGCATTCGCCCCCTATTCGCAACAGTCCAGAGTACCTCAGCTGCCAATTAAATTGACCGCCAGCACCTCTCATAGACTAGGGAAGCCCTCAATGCCATGTCTGTGCTGCCTCATGCATGCAGGCCTCCAGGCTGCCTGGAGCAGACAGTTGGGACAAACCCACAGACCTCACAGCAGTGCCCTGCTCCCCCTCGCTAACCTGCAAATGCTTCCAGTATAACGTGGAGTGCTGAGGCCAACACCTGGAAGAGCCTCAGTGCTCACTGTGCCCCTTCTTGCTTCCTCTGAAGATTAATCACCTTGGAAGCCTCAGGCCTCCACTCGCCTGGGCAGCTCCTGGATGCCTGTCTTGCAGCTTCCCTAGGGGCCTCTGCTGGGGGCTGGCTCAGCACATGGGACCTCTAAGAAACAGGCAGTAAAGTGCCAGGGAGCCCAGGCAATGCTTTGGCTGGCACAGATCCCCAAATCCCAGCCCCAGTCCCTAACTCCAGGCTCAGAGAAGCACAAGGGTAGCTTGCCCCAGGGTCTGGGGCATCCCTTCCTGGGCAGATTTCAGCATACATGGCCCACCCTTTACCTCCATATTCTCACCTGAGGATAACACCTAGAGAGAAGCTGAGTACTGGAGAGCCCACCCAGATCTATGGAGTGGGACAGGGTGGCAGGGGAAATGGGGGGAGGTCGTTAGTGGCAGGGAGGGGTGTCCAAAGTTTATATCTCAAACTTGCCGCAAGCCCTTGAGACAGCCTCTTCCTGCTTAGAGCCAGGCTCCACTTCCTTCCAAGAGGGCATCAGGCCAAGCTGTCTAGGCCCCCAGAGCACAGACATCTCGGTAGCCCCAGGAGAATCAGATGGAACCACCACCTGCTAATCACGCCGAAAAGCAGGGTCAGGCCCGGCAGGAAGAGAGAGGAGCCCCTTTTCCTTGGCAGGCAGATGACCTGCAGGGCCCAGCCTGGTGGCCAGAGGCTGAGGAGGACAGCAGAGGCAGGGCGGCTTGGGTTGCAGGCCGAGGGGGGTGGGGGGGGGGCAGGGCAGGGAGGGCTCCCACCGCCCACGTGATCCTCCCCCAGGCCAGCCTCTCCGGGTTTCTGGGCTGTAACTGGAGCTGCCCTGCCTGTGCGCCTCTGTGCCAGGCAGAGCTTTCAGAGTGGGGGAAGGGAGAGGAGGGCTGGATCCCAGCTCCTTCGCCGGTTCCCTCCGTACTCGGGGTGGGGAGGGGAGCCCCAGCACAAGGCACAGGGAGGCCCCCTGGCTCTGGCCCAGCCCTGCCTGGCCCTGCCTGCCTTGGGCCATCTCCTCCTCCCCCTACCCTCTGGCTCCTGTCCCTTTACTAGGCCAGGAGAAAAAGCCCCAGACCCAGGTTCAGCTGCTCACTGCCGGCCAGAGGCTGGGTCTTTACGCCCTGTGCTATCCTGAGTGGACTCCAGCACCAGGTCCCTTCCCTCCTTTGCTTGCTCAGATGGTGCGGAGCCTGCCACCCTCCAGGACTTTCACCCACCAAGCTGAGTCTTATCTCTCTTGCCTGGTGTGGAGGAGACAGAGGGGAAGTACCCTCGAGCAGGGCAAGCACAGCTTCTTCCTCTGGGGCAGTCTTCCATTGGGTAGGACTTGAGAAGCCCACTTGAGGTGACCTTTGGGATTTAAAAGCAGGGCCAAAAGGGCTAGCTGGAGAAGCCGCAGGGGCGCCAAGCCCTCTCAACTTGCCACACAGCCCCTGGGGGTTATTCTCTTCAAGGGAGCCAAGGAGACTTTCCTGGAGGTACAAAGCGCAGAGAAAACAGGGAGAAAGAGAGATGGTGCAGGGGTGTGGGTGAAGGATGGGAGCCAGGACCCTGAAACCCACCCTGTGGATCTGACCTTCCCGGAGAGTAAAAGCTGGCAGCAGGGACGCCGCACAGAGCACAGAGTGGCGCAGACGAGCCCAGGGTGTGTCTGAAGCCTGGTGAGCAGACCCACGGCTGCGCCTGGACAACGCGAAGGCACAGCTGGCTGACAGGCCATCGTGACTCACCGTGGACCTGCAGCCAGACAGCCAGCCTCTGACCCTCCCTCTGCCCGAGAGGGTGAGGCAAAGGCTGCACAGATGGCATGCAGGGGCGTGCCAGCCTCTGCACAGCCTGAGCCCCAGGCAGGCCAAGCTCACAGCCACAGCCCTGGCTTTGGGGTGGGGTCTCCAGGGTAAGAAGACAAGGAGCTGACCCTGGGAGACAACCCAGGAGAAGGGAACAGGAGAAGTGGGCGGGGGGAGAAAAACACAAAGGGAAAGTTTCCCATGAAAATATTTTATTTTCTTTGAGAACAGGATACACCTGCAGGGCTTCTCGCCCAGTCTGCCTCTCCCCGCCCTGGCAGTGCCACATTTCTGGACCAACGGGGCCCTCTGCCGGCCAGGCCGCTGCGCGCCGCGCCTGGTCCACGGGAGAGGGAACAGGTGACAACGGGCGCAGGGCGGCAGCCCGGAACGGGCATAAGGCACCCCGGACGGGGTCTGGGCGGGACTCGAGGGTGGCCTCCGCTCCAGGAGTGGCACGGGGGCAGGAGGCGGGGCGGCTGGGGAGAGCCGGAGGGCTGCCTACCCGATGCCACACAAACCTCGGGGGCCCATCTGCAGAGTACAGCGAGGGTCCCCAGAGCTCGCCTGGCAGGACATCCCAGATCTGGGATCGAGGAACCGGGAAGGGCAGGAAAGAACGATGGGAGGAGACGAGCCAAAACCACAAAAACTGCTGCTGCGGAGAAGCGCGCGGGGCAGCGACCCGGGAGGCGGCTGGAGGCAGCATTCACAGCCCGCCCGGGCCCGGCGCACCAGAGAGGTCCCACAGACGCGCTCCCGCGGGTCGCGGCCCGAGCGAACGTCAGAAGCAAAGCGCAAGAAAAATAAAATTCCTCCAGCCTGGAGTTTTTCCCCCTTTGGGGCTCAGTGCAAGGAACATCTGGATTTTGTACGTATTTTTTTGTTGTTGTTAAATTAACTTCTCGGGGAGAGAAAGGAGGGGGAAACTGCAAGGCGGGTGGGTGTGCAGGGGCCAGGGAGGCTCCAGACGTTTGGCTAGAAATCCCAGCCAAAGGCAGCCGATAACCAGAGCTTGGTCCCGCAGCTGCAGGGAGCCTCGCGCACGGCCGCGGGCGCGGCCACAGGCACTACGGCTGCGGGGTCACGAAGGACCGGGGCCTCACGCCAGCCAGTCGGGCACGCCGGCCCCTCTCCGTGAGCCGGGCCACAGGGACACCGACTCCCGAACCCAGCGACGCGGGCGCCGCAAACAAACAGCTCCAGGCAACCCGGCGCCCCTCGCTAGCCCGGGCACCGCGCCCCGCGCACCTGGATCGCCCCCGCCCTCGCGCCCGCGCCGGCCTCGGGCCCGGCCCGCCCGCCCCGCCCGCCGGGCCGCCGAGGCACCTACCCGAAGTAGGCGGCCGAGGGGCGCAGCGCGGCGAGCAGCAGCGTCAGCGCGAAGGCCGCGGCCAGCCAGCGCGCCAGCAGGGGCCCATCCAGCATCTTGCCGCGCCGCGGCGGCTGACCATCGCGCTCCCGGCCCCGCGCTGGGCGCCCCGCGGCCGCCGCCCTCTTATAGCGCCCGGAGCGCCAGGCCGGGGGCGGGGCGCCGGCCAGCTGGCCCGGCCCCGCCCGCGCCCGGGGAGGGGGCGCGCCGGCGCCGGG
>SJYT01046221.1:355202-406954 GCA_006410635.1 Cephalophus harveyi | reverse complement strand
GCCGAAATCCGAGCCAGCGCACCGCCCAGCCCTGGTGCCTCCGGGCCACTCGGGTCTCAGGGCGCGCCTCGCGCGTGGGAAGCGAGGCACGCGAGGGGCGGGGGGGAACCGGGGCGGCCGGAAGGGGCGGGAGCGCGGCGGGGGCCCGGGGAAGGGAACAAGCCCCCGAGCGGCTGTGGGCGTGGGTGGAGCCAAGTCGGAGTGTTGGTGGCCTGGGGCAAGACGGCGAGGCTGGCGCGGGGCGGCTAGCCGGGTGGGAGCGGGCGAGTGGGAACGCCGGGGGAATCTGGAAGTGGGAGGTGTGCTGCGGCTGCGGGGGCGGGGTGTGACCTGGGGCGGGGCCGGGGCGGAGCTCTTGGCCAGCACGCAAGCGGGTGGTGCCGCGGGGGACTCGGGTGTCAGCCCGAGCTGGAGCTAGCTTGTCGGCTCCCAGAGGAGTTTGCGTGAAAGGGGAGACAAGCCAGCAGGTGATGCCCCTGCCTATGCGAGGCCAGACGGGCGCTGCTCCCTGGTTTGTTGCCTTGGGAATGAGGCGACCTGATCAGGGATGGTGCGGCCAGGTCGATCGACCTTTTGGGACCTCTGTCTCCCTATTCTTAAATCAAAGGAGGAGCTGGCTGAGGTCACTGCCAGCGCTGATCCCCAGGTGACCTCCTTCTCAGAACCTCTACTGTGAGGACTGGACGAAGGGGGCTTGGCACGGGTAGAGGCAATAGCAGCTGCCAGGGACAGGGAGGAGAGACGATGCGGAGTCACTGCTGAAGTAAGTCAGGGTCCGAGAACCCAAACCCCAGATTAAAACAGATAACACAAATTAACAACAGGATGGGTTCAAGGAGAATCCTTAGAGACCGCTGGGCCGGGGCTTCTCCATGTCAACAGGCACAGCGGGGAGAGCTCTAAGGTTCAGGATATGGGAAACGTGTCCACGAAATGCCAGCCTCCAGGTGACCGTAGAGGCTCCATGGGTCCGCTTGGCCGATACTATGGGGGCCCTCAAGTCCTGGGCCTGCAGGGGAAAGCACAGTTTTCTATCAGCCATCCGTACTGGGTTGCTGCTTCTGGGCACAGTGACCCGGTGTCTGGGGGTCTGAGCACCTCTAAAGGCTGGGTTAAGGGGTTCTGAAGATATGCTGCTTAGTGACGTGAGTCAGGACAAGAACTGAAAGGCAAAACAGGAGGGCAAAAAGGTACCCTGAGAGGGGCGCATGGAGCGCAACACATGCTTGGGCTCCCACCTCTCTTAGAAGGCCACCCACTGAGCATGCCCTTCTCCCCAGGGGCCTCCTGGTGCTGGGCTGGTGCAAAGAGGGCAGAGAGGAGATGGGGCGTGGGCAAATCACTTCCTCTCTGGACCTCAGTTTCCCCATCTGAGAGGCATCCAACTCTAAGGAATCATATGTCTTTTTCTAAGTTGTAATGTCGTGCTGCAGAAACCCCCACCCATGGTTTTGCTTCTGTGGGTGTGACCAGCCTCACGTCATCGCCCACCCCAGGGACTCCTCATGTAGGAGGGGGCTCTCCAGCACTCTCATCTGCTCATACCACACTCAGCCACTTCAACAGGGCTGCCACAGCAGAGAGAACACCAAAGCAGCTCCAGCCCACCCAGGCTGGAGGGCTAGGGGACACCCTGTCAGGCCGTACCTCCAAGTGCCTGAGTTCAACCCCCAAGGCCTCCACCTGAAGCCCTGGCTGCCACACCCTGGAAGCGTGAGGCGTGAGCTGAGGGGACGCAGACTGATGACATCTTTAAAGGCACAGAGATTGCGTCCAAAAAAAGTGAAAGGTGAGATTGTAAATGTGTCTGGAAGGCGCTGCAGGCCTTAATAGAGTCTCTTTCCATGGGGAGTGGAGGGTTCTCCTTTGGCCACCCAGCAAGTCCCAAAGAAAGAGGCGGCCAGCTGAGGCTCCAGCCAGCAACCGGGGGGCGAGGCACAGTGCAACGCGGGCTGGAAAGACGAGTGCCATCTGTGGAAGGGGAATGAGGGTTTTCATCAGGGGCTGCCAACTCATAGCAGCTTGGGGGCTATTGCAGCCAGCCTGAGGGCCACAAAGCACCTGTTTTTGAGTGCTAAGCCTCCCCCACGTATCAGCAGGGACCCCTTCAGTCCAGGGAATAGGAGGACCAGGCTTTGCTAGGCCGTGCATCATGGGAGAAGGGCGAGGTGGGTGGCGGTGCCTGGTACATAGTAACATTGGGAATACACCTGAGGGTCTAGGTGGGGCCTCCCCTGGAGTGATGGCAGCAACTGAGGTGGTGCCACCAGCTACCACTGCAGCTGGACCTGGGGGCACTGGCTGCCTCCCCCAGGAGTCTCCCAGACCTTAGACCCCTCCATCAGGTCTGACCACTTTGCCCTGCCCTTGCCTGCATTCGTACCTCCGCCATGACCACTGGTGGCCCTTCCTGTACTGCAGACAAAAACCGAGGTGGCCCTACTTATGGACCTCAAGGCACCCGTGCAGTCTAGACCTCTTCAGAGGGGGCCAGGTGCTTCCCACTTCTGTGTCCACGTCTCCTGCCTCCCCACACATAAGCTCCAACCCACCTTTGCAGATTCTGGTCACCTGCAACACCTCCCCTAGCCATTCCGCACTGGCCTGGCCTCTCTGCACCCAGTGTGGAGAAGGAAGGTAAGTTAATGTGGAACAGTCATTAACAGACAAGCTTATGGTTTGATTGACACTGGATGGTAAACTGAGGACCAGAGAACCCAGCAATTTAGCCCCAAGGACACAAAGCCACCCGGGGGTGGGAGAAGGAATGCCTGACCCCAGTTTCACGCTTTTACCAGCTGAGCCACCTCACAGGTAATCTTGCTGGCCTCAGCAGAGCATGAGAAAGCCATGTCATCCCAGGAGGTCAGAGTTTTTTCTTGCAACATAGCGTGCTCTGGGCAACGGCAAAGTGGTCCCATATTTCTGTTGGAGAAGCCTGGGCTTGAGGCTTCCTTATTCCCCTGCCACAGCCACCTAGGTCTGCTTGGCATGCTGTCTGGGAAAGGACATCCAGAGTACCAGGCAGAACAAGCTGTCACTAGTGCTGGGGCTGCAGCCACCCCGTGCAGTGTGAGGGAGAGCACGGAGTGGTCCAGGCCACCTGCATGGTCTCTGCCCTGTACATGTTCCTAACCAGAGTCATGGTCTCCAAGGGGCAGATGGGCACAGCTCCAAGAGGACCAGATCAGCACCAGAGCGGGTGTGTGCTCTGAAACAAAGCCCACCCCAGGAGGGGAAAAACAAGCTCTGAAGGCTCACTGACACTTTTGCAAACATCCAACTTCATGGAGACCCTAGCCCTGTGAACTGCCAGAATCACTCACAGCAATGGGGTCCTGAGCATGCTGACGCCCCGCTGGCAGAGGGGGCTGCCCAGGTCTCAGCACGACAGCAAACTCCTGCAAAGCTAGAGTGCTCACCACGACCCCAGCCTGGGCAGCACACCTCCCTAGGCCAGGCCCACCTGACATCTTCAAGGCCGGGTTTGGATGCAGCAGCAAAGCCTCAACTGTCAATTCAGTGACCTCCTCAGTCACCTCCTCCCAGGGCCGGAGCCAGAGAGAAGGGATAGAGGACAGGTGGAGGCCCACCTTCCCAGCTGATGCCCACCTACTCCTCAGCCATTCTTCAGGCCTGCGTTGCTGAGCCAGCAGCAAGATGCGAATGAGGTTTGGGGAGGATCTAGAGGGGCCAGGCTGGGGAGGTTTCACTGCCCAGAACCAGGGACAGTTCTCTCAGGTGGTCTGGAAGGAGTGGGTGAACAGCTGCTTATCAGAAAACATTACCTAATTGGGGCCTAACTGGGAAGGTTTATGGGGCCAGGCAGGGGGGCTCCCTGGGGGGGATGGTGAAAGCCGCTCATGAGTCATTTGAAACTGAGCCGGACAAAGAGCTTAAGGAGAAATGATCCCACCCAGTCTGCCAGCCATAGGTAGAATGAGCTCATGGACTCTGGGGCGCACATGAATGCATGTGTGTGTGTGTGCGTGTGTGTGCGTGAGAGAGGTGGAGAGAGGGAAGGGAAGGGCAGGGAGGAAAAGAAGAGAAGAGAGAAAAAGCTGGTAGTCACACAGCTGGGACTCAGAAACTGAGCCCAGCTCTCCACTGGGTGTGGAGCCTCCACTGAGGGCCACATTACTGCATGGGCAGACTGCCCCCTGCAGGTCGGCAAGGGAAGGGCCCAGTATCTCAGTCAACATCGTGGTTCAGCAATCCAGCCAGCATCCTGGTCTAGCATCCTCATCCAGCATCCCAGCCAGCTTCCTGGCCAGCATCAGGCCAGCATGAACATACCTTCTCTGCAGTGCCCAGCACAGGACCTGTTCTGGGATAAATGCCAAATGGGCATAGAGTGTTTTCTTCAGTGGGACACCATCTGTTTACACCACTTCATCCTCTGTGAGATGTGTGTTGGAGATGGATGCATAATAAACATTTTTAACATGTTTATTCAAATGTTTAAAACTTATTTTGAAAGAATGGTAGATCCACATGCAACTGTGAAAAATAATAAAGAGACTCCTTGTACCCTTCACCTGGTTTCTCCCAATGATAACTTCTTGCAAACTATAGGATAGTATGACAAACCAGGAAACTGGCGTTGACAAAATCCATTGACCTTGCTGCCTGCACTTCTGTGTACATGTGTGTTTTGTTCTGTGTACTTTTATTAAATCTGGAGGTGCACTTGTCTACCACAGTTACACTGAACATCTCCATCACTCATGCCACACACCCCCTAGCATCTGCTAATCTGCTCTCCATCTATCATTTTGTCCGCTCAGGAAAGCTGTATGCATGTAATCATACAGTATGTAGCCTTTAAGGCTTGACTTTTGCGCTGAGAATGAGTTCCTGGAGATCTGTCCAGGTTGTCGAGTTTATCAATGTGTGTGTGCTCAGTCTCTCCGCTGTGTCCAACTCTTTGCAGCCCACAGACTGTAGCCCACCAGGCTCTTCCCATGGAATTCTCCAGGCAAGGATACTGAAGTGAGGTGCCATTTCCTCCTCCAGGGGATCTTTCTGACCCAGGGATCTGACCTGCTTCTCTCGCCTCTCCTGCACTCGCAGGAAGATTCTTTATCTCTACTGCCACCTAGGAAGGCCAAGTGTATCGATAGTTCCTTCCTAAGATTCTACTGTGTGGATATACCATTCAGTCATTGAAGAACATCTGGGCTGTATCCAGCTTCTGGTTATTATGAATAAAACTGCTGTTGACATTTGTGTACAGGTTTTATGTGAACATAAGTTTTATTCATCTGAGATAAATGAACAATGGCTGGGTCATATGGTAGCTACAGGTTTAGTTTTGTAAGAAACTGCCAAACTATTTTCCAGAGTGGCTGCACTCTTTTATATTCCCACCAGCAATGTACAAGAAATCCAGTTTTTCTACATCCTCATCAGTATTTGGGGTTGTCACTGTTTTTTTTCGTTTTGTTTTAGTCATTCTTATAAGCATGCAGTGCTATCTCGTTGTGGCTTTAATTTGCATCTCCCTAGTGGCTAATAATGTTGAACATTAATGGATTTTATTGCCTCTTTGATAAAATGTCTGTTCATCTTTTGCCCATTTTATAATTGAATTCTTTAATGTTGAGATTTGAATACTCTTTATATGTTATAGATATGATTCTTTTGTCAGATGCTAGTTTGCAAATATTTCCCCCCGTCTGTAGTTTGTCATTTCATCTTCTTCACTTGGGCTTTTGCAAAAAGTTTTGCAAAGCAAAACTTTTTAATATTTCCTTTTATTGTCATGCTTTTGGGGTTATGCCTGAGCTCTTTTCCTAGGCCAAGATTCTGAAGACTTTTTCTATTTTTTTTTTAAATAAAAGTTTTATAGTCTTACAGTTTTAAGTCCATGATACATTTTGACTTAATTTTTATATAAGGTGTAAGGTTTAGGTTGAGGTTCATTTTTCTGTCTATGGATGTCCAATTGCTTTAGCACCATTTGTTATAAAGGCTTTTTCCTCCACTCAACTGCTTTTGTGCCTTATTCATTAGAAATCAGTTGTGTATATTTGAGTGGAGCTATTTCTGGACTCACTGTGGTGTTCTGTTCATGTATGTGTCTATCCCTCTGCCAATACAACACTGTCTGATTTCTGGATCACACTGATTTCTGGAACAATATAGCAAGTCAACATTGCATAGGGTTATTCTTTCACTTTAGCCTTCTTTTTTTCAAGATTGTTTTAGCTATTCAAAGGCTTGTACCTTTCCATAGTTTTAGAATAAGCTTGTCTCTGCCTACCAAAAAAAGAAAAAACTTACTGGGATTATGGTAAGAGTTATGCTAAACCTATAGATCAATTTGGAGGGAACTGACATCCTTGCTATGTTAGGTTTTCCAATTCATGACCACAAAATGTCTCTATTGATTTAGGTTTCCTTTGACTTTTTAAAATCATTTTGTAATTTCAACATAAAGATTCTGCACATTTTGTCAAGTTCATAACTGAATATTTCATTTTCTTCAGAGTGATTATAAATGTGTGTTTTACATTTCCACTTCCACATGTTCATTGTAAGTATATGGAAATGCAATTGATTTTTGTGTGTTGATCTTACACACCATCATGCCGAGTTTACTTAGTGCTGGGAGGTTTGGATTTTTTTCTTGTAAAAGGTTCGGTGGGGGACTTCCCTGGTGGCTCAGTGGTAAAGAATCCATGGGTCGAATCCCAAATTCAGGAGACATGGGTTTGACCCCTGGACCAAGAAGATCCCACATGCCTCGGAGTAACTAAGCCCACGCACCTCAAGTATTGCGCCCTTGCTCTGGAGCCCAGAAGCCCACAACTCCTGAGCCTGTGCGCTGCGACCACTGAAGCCCGAGAGCCCAGGGCCCATCCTGCGCAATAACAGAAGCCACCACGGTGAGAAGTCCACGCCCTGCAACTAGAGGGGAGCCTGCACAGCAACAAACACCCAGCACAGCCAAAAAAGAAACACACAGAATGTTTAAAAAAAGGACAGCAACCAAAAAACACTCTTAAAAAAAAAAAAAAGGTTCATTGGGATTTCCTACTATGTCATCTGCCAATAGGAATAGTTTTAGTTCTTCCTTTCCTGTCTGTCTACCTTTCATTCCTTATCTTATTACACTGACTGTAACTTCCAATGAAGGTGAAGGTGAAGGTGAAGTCGCTCAGTCGTGTCCGACTCTTTGTGACCCCATGGACTGTAACCTACTAGGCTTCTCCGTCCATGGGATTCTCCAGGCAAGAATACTGGAGTGGATTGCCATTTCCTTCTCCAGATACTATGTTGAAAAACAGTGGCGAGAGCAGATATCATTGTCTTGTTTTCAAACAATAGAGGGAAAACTTTCATCTTTTACCATTAAGTGTGATGCTATGTATTTTTCTTTTTCAGATGTTATTTATCATTAGGGAAAATTCTCCTCAATTCCTAGTTTGATAGAGCTTTTTTCATGAATGGATGGATTTTTTCAAATGCTTTTTCTGTATTACTATAAACATATGATTTTTCTTCTTTAGCCAGTTGACGTGATAGATTACATTGTTGATTTTCAAGGATTGACCATTGACTCTCACTTGGCCATATTATATAATTCCTTTTATATATTTATAAGCTCATTTTTCTAATATTTTGCTGAGTTTTTTTCCCCTGAGTTCATAAGGAATATTAGTCTGTAATTCTCTCTCTCTTTCTCTTTGGTACTGTCTTTCCTGGGTTTGGGTATCACACAGGGTAATAGCAACTTCCTAACATGAGCTGGGCGGAGAAGGCAATGGCACCCCACTCCAGTACTCTTGCCTGGAAACTCCCATGGATGGAGGAGCCTGGCAGGCTGCAGTCCATGGGGTCGCTGAGTCAGACACGACTGAGCGACTTCACTTTCACTTTTCACTTTCATGCATTGGAGAAGGAAATGGCAACCCACTCCAGTGTTCTTGCCTGGAGAATCCCAGGGATGGCGGAGCCCAATGGGCTGCCATCTGTGGGGTCGCACAGAGTCGGACACGACTGAAGCGACTTAGCAGCAGCAGCAGCAACATGAGCTGGGATATATTCCTGTCTCTTCTATTTCCTAGAAGAAATTGTATAAAATTGATGCTACTTCTTCTGATCATGAAGATTTCTTTGGGGGAAAGGGGCTTTTATTTACACCAATTTTTGATATAGTTATAGGACTATTCAGGTAATTTATTTCATCTTGGTTGAGTTTTGGTAATTTATAGTTTTTGAAGAATTTATTCATTTCTTCTAAGTTGTTGGATTCATGAATGTAAAATTGTTCATAGCTTATGATTATAGCTGCCTTATTATCTTTGTGATGTCCCAGGATTTGCCTGGAAAATTCCATGGATGGAGAACCCTGGTAGGCTGCAGTCCATGGGGTCGCTAAGAGTCGGACACAACTGAGCAACTTCACTTTGACTTTTCACTTTCACGTATTGGAGAAGGAAATGGCAACCCACTCCAGTATTCTTGCCTAGAGAATCCCAGGGATGGGGAGCCTGGTGGGCTGCCATCTATGGGGTTGACTGAAGCAACTTAGCAGCAGCAGCAGGATCTGCAGTAATGTCCCTTGTTTCATCCTGATCTTTATGATTTGTGTCTTCTTTCTTTTTGCATTCTTCAGTCTTACTAGAGTTTATAAACATTTTTTTAGGACTAGCCTTTAAAATTGATTTCTTGGAGACTTCCCTGGTGATCTAGTGGTTAAGAATCTGACTTGCAATTCAAGGGACACAGCTTCCATCCCTGGTCAGGGAACTAATATCCCACAGAGCAGCTAAGCCCACTTGCACAACCACTAAGCCCGCACACTCTGGAGCCCATGGCCCACACTAGAGCGTCCTGTCTGCACACTGCAAGGAAAGATCCCACGTGCCACAACTAAGACAAGACAGATAAATAAATAAATATTTTTAAAAGATTTCTTTATTGTTTTCCTGTTTAATTTCATTGATGACTGTTCTTAAATTACTATTTTTCTCCTGCCTTCTTTGGTTTTATTTTTCTCCTCTTTCTAGTCTCTTGAGACAGGAACTTAGAATATTAACTTGAGTCCTGCCCTCTTTTCTAGTGTAAGCATTCAGTGCTATAAATTTTCCTACTTGCACTGCTTTAGCTGCATCCCACATATTGTGACATATCGCACTTTTATTAATTACCACATATGTATGCATCAAACAACAGAGTTTCAAAATCCATGAATTGGAAACTGATAGAACTGAAAGGACGTGTAGATAAATTCACAATTATAGTTGAAGACATCAACACCCCTTACTAGACAGAAAATCATCAAAGACATTTAAGAACTCAACAACCCATTGACTGAGAAAGTTTGACACCACCTAACATGTATTCTTTCTAAATACTCATGGAACATTTGCTGAGATAGATATCATATCTCATATCCAAAATAAACCCCAACAAATTTAAAAGAATTGAAATCATACAGAGTGTGTTCTCTAACCACGGTGGCATCAAACTAGAAATCAGTACCACAAAAGACACCTGGAAAGCTTCTAAACACTCTGAAACTAGACAACACACTTATAAATAATCTATGGGTCAGAGAATCTCAAGGAAAATTTTTTAACATGTTTTTCAAATTTTTAGTTTTTAGTTAAGGCAGAAGCAATCTATCCCTTATTTGGAGAAAATATTTCACTTCTATAATCTACACCAAACCAGTTTTCTGAATGGTCTCTTTTCCTCCCTTGGTTTATCCACAGCTAACAGGGACAATGTCACTCCAGAGACTCCCCACATCTGTAGGGCCAGCAGAGAAAGTGGGCAGACACTCAGGCTGAGATACGTTCCACCTGGACCCACAGACTGGGACTTGGTAGAAGAAGTGTTATTTGCACTTAGAGGTTATGCAGGAGTATGCTAGGTGCAGGCCAGTGTTCCATTTTCAAAGTCCCAACCTCTTGGATGGGACTCCCTTTTGGGAGTAGGGAGCACAAATCCTGCATCCAGACTCTTCCTGGCCCACTGAACCAATGCCTTCCTATCCTCCCAGGGAGCAGCCTGGCTCTCCCAACCAGGCCTGGGTGGAGTTCGGACTCCACGACCACCATATTCAGTCAAGAGGCCCTGGAAAGGTGTTCCTGTTCCACCGGGCTCACTGGCCTCCCCTAGTGGTCAGCACGTTCCCCAGTGGCTGGCCCCAGAGCTAGGGACTCACCTCAACATTTTCAGGTTCCTTTGAAGCCAGGAGGGACAGCTGTTTGGCTTCGCAACAGGGCCAAGTCTGCCGGTTGCCCTTCCTCTCTGGGAGCCCTGAGTGCCAAATCTCACTGCTGTCGAGCTGGACCTGCATTTCCTGCGGCTTCTTCTTGAAGACTCAGGCAGCCTGGACCCTGCTAGGAACAGTTTGTGTGACGTTTGGAAAAAGTAAGTGAAAGAGTGATGCGCTTTTTGTGCCCAAGAGGTGGATGCCAGACCTGGGATACCCTCTGTGGTCAGTGAGGCCACCCCGCTCATGCTGGCCCTCCTGGATTGGCCAGGATGTGCCTACCACAGTACAGAGGCCCACAGCGCCTCGTCTTCGGACACCGCCATCTGTTCCCATTCCTTCTTACCTGCATGGACTTCCAAATGAACAGCTTCACAGAGAGATGCAAGTTAGCTTGCTTGTTAGGTGGCTGGTAAAGGTGCTATTTTAGTGTCAGTGAAGGGGGCTCTTGGTATCACAGTAGTGCCGCCAGGATGCAACAGTCATCCTTTCGAGCTCAGGCTCAGAAGCTGGTCCCACCCTGTCTGTGTCCCTCCCAAGTACCAGGGCCAGCCCTAAGCCCAGTATGAGGAGGGAAGGAAACATAAATGTCCAGCAGGGTTGAAAACTGATTTAACAAGAACTAATGAACTATCTGAAAAAGAAAGTCACATCCTAGCTTTTCTATAAACGATTTTCAGAGGGAGCAAAGAAAATTTAAAATATAAGACAGCTTTCCATTGATGGGTTAGAATGCCTTTTGTAAGCGCAATACACTGATAAGATGCTACTCATTTTTAGGCCACCTGGCAATATACCTGCAAAGCTTTAACTTTGTCAAAACTTTGACCTGGTCTCTAGGCATTTATGCTAGAAAAAGAACAGAGATGAGCAAACAATCTGGGAAAGCCTAAGGATCAAAGCACTATTTTTAATAGTACAAAATTACAAACATGATAAATGTCCTCCAGAGGAGATCTTTTATCAAGTAACATTTCCAGGAAAAGTTTTAATTGCTAAAAGATACAAAAAAATTTCTGGTTAAAGATGGACATTTATCCCACACTAATTTCTTCTTCCTCCTAAGACCTCACTAAAATGACAATAAATTAATTAGAAGATATGAGGCCCATGGGACAAAGTGATCCAGAGAAGCCAATGAGAGACTACAACAAATTTTTAAAGGAAAGAAAACAGATGGTTAAGTCTGGGCGGGGTCCAGGAAACCCCAGATTGAGAAGACAGCTGGAGTCCAAGGACGCTTATGAGCTAAACTGTGCCCCCTGTTTAAATGTGGGTGCCCAACCCCCAGGACCTCAGAATTAATGTATTTGGAGGCAAGATCTTTAAAGAGGTGATCAAAGTAAAATGAGTGTCCCCAATCAGAGTGTCCCCAATCCAAGGGGGAAATGGGGATGAAAGCAGAGCCCACACGAGATGAGAAAGGAGGGGGGGGACAGGGTGGAATGCAGGGTCCTGTTCAGGCCATGCCACTCTGCTCCACCTGTAGGCAAGTCCCAGCCTTGCTAGGTCTGTTTGTCCACCTGGGAGGTATGAGGGCTGGGTATTTGAATTGACATTCTGCAATTCTCTGTTACATGGCACTGCCTAGGAGAGTAATACCCAAAGGTGGGAGGTAAGGAATTGGCATCTGTCTTCTAAGGCATGATTTTTTTTTTTTTTTTAATCAGAATCAGCAACAGGTGGAGACTGCTGCTGTCTGAGTCAGTCCTCTGACTGAACGTGGTCCCCGCAAACTTCAGGGTCTTCCTCAACCAGGCCGATGTGAAGCCCGTCCCAGATATCCAAGTTCCCCACTGTGGTTTTCCTGTCTGACCACAGCAAGCTGAGTGCGGATATCAGTGCCTGGAGGTCAGTGAGTGAGGGCCGGAGGTGGGCAGAGAGTGAGTCAGACACACAACAGGGAAGCAAATCATGCGGGTCTTGCACTGAGCAGGTGTTCACACAAGTCTGGAGACCAGGGCAAAGTCCCTCGGGCTTCTGCACCGAGATCAGTCTATGGGGCGAACAATGTATGGATTTGACAGTTGGATCACAAAGAAAGCTGAGCGCCAAAGAACTGATGCTTTTGAACTGTGGTGTTGGAGAAGACTCTGGAGAGTCCCTTGGACTGCAAGGAAATCCAACCAGTCCAACCTAAAGGAGATCAGTCCTGAATATTCATTGGAAGGACTGATGAAGAAGCTGAAGCTCCAATACTTTCGCCACCTGATGTGAAGAGCTGACTCATTGGAAAAGACCCTAATGCTGGGAAAGATTGAAGGCAGGAGGAGAAGGGGATGACAGAGGATGAGATGGTTGGATGGCGTCATCGGCTTGATAGACATGGATTTGAGCAGGCTTTGGGAGTTGGTGATGGACAGGGAAGCCTGGCATGCTGAAGTCCATGGGGTTGCAAAGAGTCGGACAAGACTGAGTGACTGAACTGAACTGAATGGGCCAAACAAGCAGGAACAAGGTGAAGGACTGCACGTGCTTAGAGCAGAGAGCTGGCAGTGGTGGGGCAAGCTCCAGCCACCCCTGCAGGGAGAGCTGACAGGCCTCTCAACACTCCTGTCAGTAGAGGAGGACAAGAACAGCCAGACAGCTCCAAAACTGGGCTGCTGTCAGCTCAGATGGAAGGACTAAGGGGCCAGCAGTTCAAGAACCTGATGTTGACTATCAACATCAAGGTTGGAATTGAGGAAAGATGACCAACAGGGTGTCAGAGGCATTTGAGAGAACACTTTTGAGATTCCTGCTACACTGGCAAATAAAAAAACCTGTGTTCACCCTTCTTACAAATTTAACCCTGTATTCCAGGGACCACAGGCAATTGCAACAAAGCACTCAATAGCGAAATGCATAGCAGGCATAGAACCCCTACCAGCATCTTGGATACCTGAAAACAGTTTTGAACTGGCACTTGAGGAAGCAAGTCCAAGGTGGGAGGGAAAGGCCATTGTGAGCCTGGGGCCCCTGCATGTCCATCAGCATAAGGACATGCTTTGAGAAACCTTGTCCCCAAACTCATAGACAGTAGGAACTTTGCTGTCTGAAACCACACTGGTAAGAGTCATACAACCCATTCTTGCCTGAGAGACAGGAGCCTCATGGATCACTCTGACATGGACATAGCTTTTTTGCCTTTTCATACAGTTCATGGGGTTCTCAGGACAAGAATACTGAAGTGGTTTCCCATTCCCTTCTGCAGTATTCAGGTCAAGAAGCAACAGTTAGAACCAGACATGGAACAACAGACTGGTTCCATATTGGAAAAGGAGTATGTCAAGGCTGTATATTGTCACCCTGCTTATTTAATTTATATGCAGAATACATCATGCAAAATACTGAGCTGGATGAAGCACAAGCTGGAATCAAGATTGCTGGGAGAAATATCAATAACCTCAGATACACAGATGACACCACCGTTATGGCAGAAAGTGAAGAGGAACTAAAGAGCCTCTTGATGAAAGTGAAAGAGGAGAGTGAAGAAGAATGCTGGCTTAAAACTCAGCATTCAAAAAACTAAGATCATGGCATCTGGTCCCATCACTTCATGGCAAATAGATGGGGAAGCAATGGAAACAGTAACAGACTTTAGTTTCTTGGGCTCCAGAATCACTGCAGGTTGTGACTGCAGCCATTAAATTAAAAGACGCTTGTTCCTTGGAAGAAAAACTGACCAACTTAGATAGCATATTAAAAAGCATATTATTTTGCTGACAAAGGTCCATCTAAACTATGGTTTTTCCAGTAGTCACGTATGGATGTAAAAGTTGCACTATAAAGAAAGCTGAGTGCCGAAGAATTGATGCTTTGGAACTGTGGTGTTGGAGAAGTCTCTTGAGAGTCCCTTGTACTGCAAGGAAATCAAACTAGACAATCCTAAAGGAAATCATCCTGAATATTCAGTGAAAGGACTGACGTGAAGAACTGACTCATTTAAAAAGACCCTGATGCTGGGAAAGATTGAAGGCAGAAGGAAAGGGGAACGACAGAGGATGAGATGGTTGGATGGCATCACCAACTCGATGGACATGAATCTGAGCAAGCTCCAGGAGTTGGTGATGGACAGAGAAGCCTGGTGTGCTGCAGTCCATGGGGTCACAAAGACTGAGCAACTGAACTGAACTGAACTGAACTGACATGGACAAGCAGTTGGGTTCCAAACCTGGTATGGCAAGCAGGGTTCTAGGGTACCCCCCACGAATCCCACCCACGGGTGTTCACACCTTGCATAAGCCTCAACCCTTGAGTGGGAACCGTGATTGTGATGGGGTCAGGTTACTGACCAGTTGGCACTGAAAAGACTGAGCATCTTAGTGCATGCATGCATGCTAAGTCACTGCACTTGTGTCCAGCTCTTCATGACTCTATGGACGATAGCCCACCAGGCTCCACTGTCCATGAGATTCTCCAGGCAAAAATACTGGGATGGGTTGCCATGCCCTCCTCCAGGGGATCTTCCTGACCCAGGGATTGACCCTGCATCTCATGCCTCTGCATTGGCAGGTGGGATCTTTACCACTAGTGCCACCTGGGAAGCCTGAGTATCTAGGTGGGCCTGACTTAATCACGTGAACCTGTAGATGGACCTGTTCCTCTCTGAGGCCACATAGATTGGAGGTGCAAGGGGCCCAGGGAGGGCCAGGATATGAGAATGCTCATTGGCTTCTGAGAGCAGTTCCCAGTCACAGCAGTGAGACAACAGGAGCCTTAGCCCTAGACCCACAAGGACGAAGGTTCTGCCAGTAGCCCCTGGGGTGTTGGAGCAGCTCTCCCCAGCCCATCTCCCAGGTGAGAATGTAGCCTGCCCACCCCTTGGTTTCAGCTTGATGAGACCCTGATCAGAGGCCACACGCGTCCAATGTCATCTACAGGATGAGATGATGCACAGGTTTTAAGTGCTGACCCTGTGCTAATTTGTTACGTGGCAAAAGAAAACTAACTCATCTGTTACAAAGCTTAGATCAAGGGGTTTCTTCAGACATGACTTCCCACATCAATCCAAACTTACGGGTTCCACCTGCATAAGCAACATTTCTCCCCAGACGGTGCCTTCCATTCTCAAGTGACCATTATTCCTTCCCTCCAGTCCCTGTCTCCCCCAACCCCACAAAGATGTTGGGAACCCCAATTGCTGACACCATGCAGAGCTGGCCCTAATATCCCAAACCCTCTCAGAACTGCTCAACACAACACCAGGCCCTTTAAAAGGCCCCGCCTTCTCCCTAGGACATTTCAAGATTTCCCTTGGCACGAGGCCTCCCTGGCAAGTCAATACACCCAACGTGGCTCCATTATGAGGGTGCCCCTGGTGGTCTTCATCTACCAGACTTTATCAGCAGGTAGAAGGAGCATTTTGGATGTTTTGATCTTTTCTTCTCCCATCTCCTAAATCTGCCTCTTGGACACAGAGATGGATCCTTTCTTTGATTCTCACATGCACAGATAAACTAATCCCAGGGCCATGCAAAAGCCATGCAGGCGGAGGATTAAACCCAGATTACATCTCTAGGCAGGTAGAGGCAACTTCTCCCAGTCCTGTGCTCCTTGAGCGTCAGCTGCCTTCCATGCCACCAGAGCACGGAAGGACAGAAAGTGCAAATGGCTCACAGCGGCTTTTATGGGTCTGGGCCCTTTGGTCTGGAGCATCTTCTTAAAGCATCTTCCATATGTGCAAACATTCTTTAAGCATCTTCTTAAAATCATGAATTGATCCAGACCAATACTGCCTTTGCTGTCCTTCACTTCCCTGGGATTAGTTTATCTATGGACTTGAGAACCAAGGAATGGGATAAAGGGTACTGGACACCATTCACCATCTGAAGCAGAAGTAGCATGATGCTATTACCTAGGTCCATATAGTCACAGCTATGGTTTTCCCAGTAGTCATGTATGGATGTGAGAGTTGGACCACGAAGAGGCTGCTGCTACTAAGTCATATCAGTCGTGTCCAACTCTGTGCAACCCCATAGACAACAGCCCACCAGGCTCCCGTCCCTGGGCTGAGCACTGAAGAAATGATGCCTTCGATTTCTGGTGTTGGAAAAGACTCTTTAGAGTCCCTGAACTGCAAGGAGATCAAACTAGTCAATCCTAAAGTAAATCAACTCTGAATATTTATTGGAAGGACTTATGTTAAAGCTGAAGCTCCAATACTTTGGCCACCTGATGTGAAGAGCTGACCCATTGGAAAAGACCCTGATGCTGGGAAAGATTGAAGGCAGGAGAAGAAGGAGGTGGCAGAGGATAAGATGGTTGGATGGCATCACTAACTCAAAGGACATGAGTTTGAGCAAACTCTGGGAGATGGTGAAGGACAGAGAAGCCTGGCAAGCTGCAGTCCATGGGGGTCACAAAGAGTTGGACACAAGTCAGTGACTAAATAACAACAACAACCACATTAACAAACTGTAGAATAAAAACCATATGATCATCTTAATAGATGCAGAAAAAGCTTCTGACAAAATTCAAAACCCGTTTATAAAGAAAAATAAATTCCCCAGAAGATGAACTTAGAGGGAACCTACCTCAATGTATGAAAGGCCATATATGACAAACTTACAGCTAACATCATATTCAATGGTGAAAAGCTGAAAGCATTTCCTCTAAGATCAGAAATAAGGTAAGGACGTCCACTCACACTACTTTTATTCAACATAGTTTTGGAAGTCCTAGCCACAGTTATTAGAGAAAAAACGGAAATAAAAGGAATCCGAATTGGAAAAGAGGAAGTAAAACTGTCACTGTTTGTAGATACTATACATAAGAAAATCCTAAAGAAGCTGCCAGAAAACTATTAATTGAGATCATCAATGAATTTGATAAAATTGCATAATAAAAAAATTAAAACACAGAAATCTCTTACATTCCTATACAGTAACAATGAAAGATCAGAAAGAGAGATTAAGGAAACAATTTCATTTACCATTGCATCAAAAAGAATAAAATACCTAGGAATAAACCTACCTAGAGAGGCAAAAGACCTGCTCAGAAAACCATAAGAAATGATGGAAGAAACAGAAGTTACACAGACATATGGAAAAATATACTACGCTCTTAGATTGGGAGAATCAGGATTGTCAGAATGACCATACTACACAAAAAATCTACAGATTCAATGCAATCCCTATTAAATTACCAATGGAATTTTTCAGAGAATTAGAAAAAATATGTACAACTTGTATGGAAACACAAAAGACCACAAACAGCCAAAGAAATCTTGAGAAAGATAAACAGAGCTTAAGGATTCAGGCTCCCTGACTTCAGACTATACTACAAAGCTACAGCAATCAAAATAGCATGGTAATGGCACGAAAAGGGAAATATAATTAATGGGATAGGATAGAAAGTCCAGAGATAAACCTATGCATGTGTGGCTACCTAATCATGGCAAAGGAGACAAGAATACACAATGGAGAAAAGACAGGCTCTTCAATAAGCAGTGTGGGAAATCTGGACAGGTATACGAAAAGAATTAAATTAGAATATACCCTAACATCATATACAAAAATAAACTTAAAAGGAATTAAAGACCTAAATGTATGGCCAAATACATATGGGCAGAACATAAACAGAACACTCTTTGACATAAATTGCAGCAAGATCTTTTTTGATCCACCACTTGCTGCTGCTGCTGCTGCTAAGTTGCTTCAGTCATGTCTGACTCTGTGCGACCCTATAGATGGCACCCCACCAGGCTCCCCCCGTCCCTGGGATTCTCCAGGCAAGAACACTGGAGTGGGTTGCCATTTCCTTCTCCAATGCATGAAAGTGAAAAGTGAAAGTGAAGTCCCTCAGTTGTGTCCGACTCTAGCGACCCCATGGATGCAGCCCACCAGGCTCCTCCGTCCATGGGATTTTCCAGGCAAGAGTACTGGAGTGGGGTGTCATTGCCTTCTCCAGATCCACCACTTAGAGAAATGAAAATAAAAATAAGCAAATTTTCAAAAGCAGAGACATTACTTTGCCGACTAAGGTCCGTCTAGTCAAGGCTGTGGTTTTTCCTGTGGTCATGTATGGATGTGAGAGTTGGACTGTGAAGAAGGCTGAGCGTCGAAGAATTGATGCTTTTGAAGTGTGGTGTTGGAGAAGACTCTTGAGAGTCCCTTGGACTGCAAGGAGATCCAACCAGTCCATTCTGAAGGAGATCAACCCTGGGATTTCTTTGGAAGGAATGATGCTAAAGCTGAAACTCCAGTACTTTGGCCACCTCATGTGAAGAGTTGACTCATTGGAAAAGACTTTGATGCTCGGAGGGATTGAGGGCAGGAGGAGAAGGGGACGACCGAGGATGAGATGGCTGGATGGCATCACGGACACGATGGACGTGAGTCTGAGTGAACTCCGAGAGATGGTGATGAACAGGGAGGCCTGGCGTGCTGCGATTCACGGGGTCGCAAAGAGTCGGACACGACTGAGCGACTGAACTGAACTGAACTGAAACTTAAAAAGCTTTTGCACAGCAAAGAAAAAATAAGCAAAGTAAACAGACAGCTCGCAGAATAAGAAAAAATATTTTCAAATAAATCAACTGATGAGGGATTAATCTCCAAAATACAGAAACAGGCTCACACTGGTCAAAGAAAAAAATACAATACAATACAATACAAAAAATAGAAAGAAGATCTAAACATACATTTTTCCCAAGAAGAGATACAGATGGCAAAAAGCACATGGAAAAAGGCTGAACATTAGTTATTAGAGAAATGCAAATCAATGCTACAATGAGGTATCACCTCACACCAGTTAGAACGGCCATTATAAAAAAATCTACAAACATTGTTGAAGAGGATGTGAATAAAAGGGAACCCCCCCCTACACTGTTGGTGGGAATGTAAATTGGTAAAACCACTGTGGAGAATAGTATGGAGGTTCCTTTAAAAACTAAAAATAGAGCTACAGGGTGATCCAGCTATCCACCTCCAGGGCATATATCCAGAGAAAACCTTAAGTTGAAAGGATGCATGAACCCTCATGTTCATGGCAGCACTATTTACAGTAGCCAGAACATGGAAAAAGCCTAAATGCCCACAACAGAGGAATAGATAAAGAAGATGTGGTACATATATACAACGGAATATTGTCGATGTTGTTTAGTCAACAAGTCGTGTCCAACTCTTTGTGACCCCATGGACTGCAGCACACCAGGCTTCCCTGTCCCTCACCATCTCCCAGAGTTTGCCCAAGTACAATGGAATATTACTCAACCATAAAAAGGAATGAAATAATGCCATTTGCACCAACATGAATGAACCTAGAGATTGTTGTACAGAGTGAAATAAGTTAGAAAAAGATAAATATCTTATGATATCATTTATATGTGAAGACTAGAAAAATAGTACAGATGAGTTTATTTGCAAAGCAGAAATAGGGTCACAGATGTAGAAAACAAACTTACAGTTACCACGAGGAGAAGGAGGCGGGATGAATCTGGAGATTGTGATTGACATATATACACTACTATATATAAAATAGATAACTAATGAGAACCTACTGAGAGAACCTAAACAGAGAATGCTTTCAGTGCTCTGTGGTGACCTAAATGGGAAAAGAATCTTAAAAAGAGCGGATATATGTATATGTATAACTGGTTCACTCTGCATTGTAAAGCAGCTATACTCCAAGAAAAATTAATTAAAAAAAAAAAACTTCTGTCTTTCTAAAGACAGTATTGAGAAAATAAAAATGCAAGGCATTAGACTGAAAGAAAAAATGTTCACAAGTATATGTGTGTGTGTGTGTGTGACAAAGGTCTTACATCCAGGCTGTATAAAGATCTATTTAACTTACATGCAGAATACATCATGCAAAATGCTGGGGTGGATGAAGCACAAGCTGGAATCAAGATTGCCAGGATAAATATCAATAACCTCAGGTATGCAGATGACACCACCCTAATGGCAGAAAGCGAAGAGGAGCTAAAGAACCTCTTGACAAAGGTGAAAGAGGAGAGTGAAAAAGTTGGCTTAAAACAACATTCAGAAAACTAAAATCATGGCATCTGGTCCCATCACTTTATGGCAAATAGATGGGGAAACAGTGACAGACTTTATTTTCTTGGGCTCCAAAATCATTGCAGATGGTGACTGCAGCCATGAAATTAAACGATTCTTGCTCCTTGGAAGAAAAGCTCTGACAAATGTAGACAGAATATTAAAAAGCAGAGACATCACTTTGCTGACAAAGGTCCACATAGGCAAAGCTATGGTTTTTCCAGTAGTCATGTATGGATGTGAGAAATCGACAATAAAAAGGCTGAGTGCTGATAAATTGATACTTTTGAACTGTGATGTTGAAGACTTCTGAGAGTCCCTTGGGCAGCAAGGAGATCAAACCAGTCAATGCTAAAGAAAATCAGTCCTGAATATTGAAAGGACTAATGCTGAAGCTCCAATACTTTGGCCACCTGATGCAAAGAGCTGACTCATCAGAAAAGACCCTGATGCTGGGAAAGACTGAAGGCGGGAGAAGGGGATGACAGAGGATGAGATGGCTGGATGGCATCACTGACTCAATGGACATGAGTTTGAGCAGACTCCAGGAGATGTTGAAGGACAGGGAAGCCTGGCATGCTGCAGTCCATGGGGTCGCAAAGAGTTGGACACGACTGAGCAACTCAACAACAAAACAACAAACCAAAAGTAAAAAGACAATGATCTCAGCGAAGCATGTTAAACACTCAAATAGATACCTCAAAGTGAAAAGATGGACAAATGTTATTAGAAAAATGCAAGTTAAAACCACAGTGAGCTATCACTTCATACCCACTAGCAGAACAAAAATTTAGATGAGTGAATGACATCAGGATTTTTGTTTCCAAGGGGTAACAGAGAATGGATTTACCTTCTGATCTAAAACCACAGCATCAAAGAATGGAAAAGGGAATAAATGGGTAAAATACAGAAAACAACAGATAGTGAGTGTCCAAACAGTGCAGGACAGTGATTCCTAAACAAGGGAAAGCAATCAAGGTCATCTCCAGTGGGCTGTCTGAGGAGATTTCACATTGAGGCAAGGAGGAGGATCTTCCTGGTGTCTTCCAGAGCTAAGGATGCAAAGTCAGGAGTCTAAGGATCCAGACTGGATGGAGTTCACAGAACAGAGCACTGGAGAGGAGAGAGCTGCATGGAGAGGGTACCAAGACTTGCAGAGTGCTCCCTCAAGCCAACCAGGAGTGCTGATCAGTACATGCATGTGATGAAACATAGGAAAGAATCAGAGAAATAGTCTCCATAGCTTACACAGGCCAGCAACAGTTTCTATGTCCAAGAGCCAGACTGGAAAAGCCTCATAATTCAGAAAACATCAAACAGCGTCATCAGAAATACACGGCCTCGATGCCAGGGAAAAGTTAGCCCTAGACTAAATCCTGCTCAGGTCCTGATAAAGTTTCAAAGAAAGCCTCAGAAGAAGTTTTCAAGTAATTTAGTTGCATTCAGAATAAAGCTGAAGAATCTTTAAAAGAATGTAAAAGTATTTAACCAAGTAAGGTAAAATACACAACGGCTGACTCTCAATTGAAAATTATCAGACCTGCAAGTAAGTAGAAAAAGGACCCATAGTGAAGAGAGAAAGCAATCAAGCCACAGAAATGAACACAGATGAGGCAGGTGAGAAGTGGCAGACAAGCACATCAGCACAGTGGCCATAGGGATTTCACGTGTTTGGGAAGGTAGAGGAAAAGCTGAACGATTGTGCTGTGACAAGGAGTATATTAAGGCGATGAGACTTCTAAAGTTGAAGACCACAATATCTGAGATGACACGTACACTGGACGTGCAGATCAGACACGGCAGAAAATAATATTAGTGAACCGGAAGACATAGCACAGAAGAAAAGGCTGAAAATATTAACAGAGAACCAGTGAGCTGTGGGAGAGCGTCAGGAAGACTAATACTTGAATAATTGGAGTCCTGGAAGGTAGGACACAGATTTATTGTTAGGAACTGCTTATACATTTGTAGAAGCTGAGCACATCCACAAGCCACAGAAATTCAGGAAAAGAAGATCACAGGCGGATTCAAACCATGGACTCTTTGAAAAGACCACTTTAGGCAGACTAATCAGGAAAGACAGACAGAGACTGACAATATCAAGTGTTAGAAAGTTTACATCTCTACAGATAGTACAGATATCAGAAATAAAAAAATATTTTTACTGAGCATGCATGCAGAGTTCACATATGTAGTTGAACAGCCAGCCAAAAATAAAAAATATTTTTAACATTTATTGCCAATAAATTCTACAAGATCTATGAAATGGACAAATTCCTTAAAAGACATAGACTAGCAAAGCTTATTCAGTAAGAAATAGATAACCAAAATAGCCCTATGTTTATTAAGGAAATTAAATGTATAGTTACCAATCTTCCTAGAGAAAACTTTTCTTCCTAAGAACACTTTAGGCCCAGATGGCTTCATTGGTAAGTTCAATGAAACAGACATTCAAGGAAAAATGACAGAAATAATCCACAAGCTCTTCTAGATAATTAAAATTGGAAACACTCATGAGTACTGTATGAGGTCAGCATTATCCTGATGCCAAAACCAGACAAAGATAGCAAAAAAGAAAATACCAGGCCAATATCACTCATGAACATAAATGCAAAAATTCAACTAAGTTTTAGCCTGTTCAATTCAGCAGTATGTAAAGAAAACAATACATTAAGACCAAGTGGGATTTATCCTGGAAATGCAAGGTTGGTTTGACATTTGAACATAAATTCATATAATTCAGTATATTAACGGACTGAAAAATAAAAACTATATAATTGTCTCAATAGATGCAAAACAATTAACAAATTCTGACATTTGGATAAAAACTTTCAGCAAACTAGGAACACAAGGGAACTTCCTCAATCCTTAAAAGGCATCTATGAAAAATCTACCAACATCATACTCAAATGCAACACTGTGTGCCTTTCCCCCTTAGCAAGAACAAAGCAAGAATATCTACCCTCACCACTTAACATTGTCTTAGAGTTTCTAGCCAATGTGACAGGCAAGAAAAAAATGAAAGGTATCTGGAATTGAAAGGAAGATGCAAAAATGTTTTTATTCATAGATAACACCAACGTCTATGGAGAAAATCCTACAGAATCAATGGGGGAAAAAACTGCTATAACTAACAAGTGAGTTTAGGAAGGATACAGGATCAGTGTACTAAAATCAATAGTATTTCTACATACTAGTAATGGATAATGGAAAATGAAAGAAACAATAGTATTTAAAATAGCATCTATCTCTTAGACTAAAAAGAAACAGCTGGTCTAGAGGGCAAGTTGAAGATTTAGGGGAAAGGAGAGATGCTGGCTTATCCTGGAGACAATGAGAACAAATGCTTGCTGAATCTTCCGGATGAAGTCGGTTGGTGGAAATTTCGTCCTCCAAGGCAGGGAAGATGAAGGCCCCATAGAAGGTTGTATGGGGAAAGCTGATGGCATCAATTTCCTTGTAAAACCTGCTATACAACACGAGAGAAGGGGGATGCCTTTTGAAAGCAGGAAGAAGGAGCTGTGCAGATAGGGGGAGGCAGGGATGCTAGGTGGAGAATCTCGGCAGAGCAGGGAGACAGGGAGAAGGCCTCCCAAGAGGCTAGTGGCCTCATAGGAAACACATCGTCAAGTCTCACTGGAGCCGGAGAATAGAAGAGGGGAAAGGAGTGCTCAGTGAGGACCCTGGACTGCTTCAGCCCCGCTGCCCTCCCTACTCACACGCTCCTATGATCATGCCCCACCCTTTCTGACCCGCTAACCCTGACTTGGAGGTGTGTGAAGGCGACAACCCAGCCTCTCTTGACCCAGGGAGATGGAGACCAATGGTAGCGTGCTTCCCCCAACAACACTGGTTGAAGCGTTGGAGATGATGCAGAGGGTTCAGTGCACCAAAAGAGAAGGCAATCTTGAGTGCGGAAGGAGTTAGAGGCTGAGGCAGCAAGGAGGCATCCAGACCCTGAGTCTGACCCTCTGAATGCCAGCCCCATGGATCTTGCCCTCAACTCCTCTGGGCCTCAGTTCTGACTCACATCCTGGGGAGAGTTGCCCCGTGTCTCAAGTGGTTTTGGGATCAACTGACTCTCACAACCTGCCTAACTCAGACCAGCCGGGACTGAGGTCACTGCCGTTCCCAGGAGGAGGATCAGCTGCACTCAGTCTTGGGGGCGCCAAAGGCTGGGCAGGTGCCGAGGCTTGCCCCACCCACAGCGGAGCCCAAGCCTCGCTGCCTACAGGTGATAGCCCTAATAAGGGGCCCCAAGCGTCCTACCCAGGCCACCTCACTCGATATCTCCACACGGTGGCAGTGTCGTCCCAGAAGAGGACTTTTGGCAGGCTGCGACTCAAAACACTAATGGCACCCCGGGGAAGCGATCACAACAAAACTTAGCGCGTTAGAATGGCTGGGATAACATAACACCTCCACTTTACAAGTGAGCAAAGCCTCAGAGTCAGGATTCTAACCCTTACAGGAAGCCAAGATTCCGGGACAATTAAATGTACAGATCCTAATGGTCATGATGAGCGTCTAGGACTCCAGAAAGTCCATGGTGCTGATTTTAAAAAAAAATTTTTTTATGGTTCTAAGACTCCACATGTGGCTCCCTGCTTTGAGAATCAAGTGATACCAAGATCCGACGGCTCAGCTCTGGGCCCCATGATTCTGTCACTGAGTGATGCCAGCGTTTTGAGTTCATTCATTCTGTTAAG
The DNA here is from genome assembly GCA_006410635.1 of Cephalophus harveyi. Lineage (NCBI taxonomy): Eukaryota > Metazoa > Chordata > Mammalia > Artiodactyla > Bovidae > Cephalophus > Cephalophus harveyi. Next base: position 382,034 of record SJYT01046221.1, on the reverse strand, counting down.
CAGAATTCAGCATGTGGCTACTTGCCTGCATTCTAAGTCAATTCAGTCGTGTACAACTCTGCAATGCTATGCGATGGAGCCCTCCAGGCTCCTCTGTCCGTTTAATTCTCCAGGCAAGAATACTGGAGTGGGTAGCCAGACCTTTCTCCAAGGGATCTTCTCAACCCAGGGGTCGAACCTGTGTTTCTTAAGTCTCCTGCGTTGGCAAGCAGGTTCTTTACCATGTGGCTACTTAGGGAGTTAGAAAACTCAGTAGCCCTACTTTTTGACTCTTGGATTCCATCTTCCTCCTCCCCGCATCCCTCTGCAGAGATCCACAATTCCCACATCACCAGGCCACCTCTGCCATCCAAGGAGGGCAAGCTCAAGGATAATGCAGCCTGGGAATTCCCTGGAAGCGCAGTGGTTAGTACTCAGCACTTTCGCTGCAGTGACCCAGGTTCAATGCCTGGGTTGGGGGGGGTGGGGGTGGGGCTAAGATTCTGCAAGCTGCATGGTGTGGTCAAAGAAGAAAGAGTACAACCTGCAACCAGAACAGGCTCAGCCATATCTCCTGCACTCCAAGTCCTAAATGGAGGGGATGGAAAGTTAGGGTGCCGACACAGAAAGACGCATGGGGTGGGGCTGCACACAGAGGTCTGCATTACTGGGGGTGTTTGCCAGCCTTTGACGAAAGCTTCCCATAGCTTCCAGAGCCTTGGCTCTTGGCGATCCAGGAGCAGCTGTCCTGAAAAGCATGAAGAATCCCTGGGGTGTGAGGTCTGGAAATCAGAATCCTTTCGCCCTCACCCTCTGCCACTCACCCTGAGCCTACTTTCTCTGAACAAGAAGGGAGCTGACCTAAGGGTCTGGTCACAAATCAGAGCCTCTGATCAAAATCAGAATGGAACTCTCAGGGGAATTTAGAAGAGGTGACCATGTGAGGGGAGAGTCAGCTATGGGATGCTCTCTTGAGACAGATAGATTTGTTCTCAAAGCGACTTCCCTAAACTTCTGGAAATGCTCTTTCCAGGAACTCCAGGAGGCAGGGAACCCAGCCCACCGGGTACCTCACCCTTTATTCACAGGAATCAGCTCGGAGAGATGGACAGGCACAGACCAAGTTTGCTCTCCTGTGGACACACGCCCCATGCACGCCCTGTCCCTCCCGTGCCTGTGTGCTCAGTGGCTTCAGTCATGTCCGACTCTTTGTGACCCTGTGGACTGTAGCCCGCCAGGCCTCTCTGTCCATGGGATTCTCCAGGCGAGAATACTGGAGTGGGCTGCCAGGCCCTCCTCCGGGGGATCTTCCTGACCCCGGGATTGAATCGGCATCTCCCGTGCCTCGTGCATTGCAGGCAGGTTCTTCGCCTGCTGGGCCACCACCCGGAACCCCCGCTCCATCCCAGCCATACACTTCTCAGGCCTCTGCCACGCAGCCTTCAGAATTATGAGTCCCTCCACGAGGAATCGAATCTCGGAAGGACTTACATTGTCCACAGACATGCAAGTGTCAGAGAGACTGAGCCCCCAGTTCTGCGTTGACTCTTTCTGGGGATCTGGGGAGAGCTGTGTTAGGAATGTCACCGAGCCTCCCTGCCTCCTTGTCTCCTTCAGAGACAGATGTTTCCAGGGGGCACGGATGAGACCACGGCCCCACAGCACTGGGCAGAGCCCGGGCACCCAGAGCATGTGGTGTGGCCACTGTCTTAAAGAGCATTTGGGAAGTCATCTGATCCGACTACCTGCCTTTACCAGGAGAATCTTCCAGGGGGACAAGAAGAGGTGAAAAATTCACTAGATTTGAACTTAGAGGAGAGGTTCTTAGAACACTAACAGAACTACAAACTAAGTTGGAAAGATGTGGGCCAATAGTAAGGACCAATGCACACACACACAGCAGGATTAGACAGAAGGCGGGACACATGAAGAGGTGGCCTGCAGCCGGGAGAGCGAAGGAGGAAGCAGGAAAGCCAAGAGGACTCACGCGTCTCATGAGCGGCGCACTTAAGATTGATAGTTCCCAAAGCGCGTGCCAAGGCATCGTGGAGCGCCACAGCAAATCCCAGGGTGTTGCAGGATATTGCAAATGTTCAAGGAACAGGCAGCAAGATGGTCATCTGTAGGACAGATACCTACTAGCTCCAGGTAATTCTGTCTCAGCTTGGATGGTGGCATCTTCCTTTGTGAAGCTCAGTTTCTGGCTTTTGCTGTGATTAGAAAGCAAGTACCAAGTGAAAGCTGATGAAGCACAGGAAGAAAAGTGTCTCACCTGAGGCTGCAGGCACATGCTTTCCATGGGTAAGTGACTGCAGTTATGTGAGGATGAAATAAATATTGCATTTTTTTCCTTTTAACTTACATAAATTTCTTTTCCCAAGAGCTACTAAATAATACATTATTTGGACCTAACTACTTGCTAAACAAAATAATTATGCATTTTTTTTTGGCCTGAGGCAAAAAAAAAAAAGAAAAGAAAATGGACAGAAATTCTGCCTCTGAGTATAAGTACCCACCTCTGAAGAACAGATGTCCCAGTAACGACCCCATGGCAGGTCAGGGAAGCTGCCAGAAAGAGCTTAGAGCCAAATGGGCCTGGAGGTAAAAAGAGCACCCCTCCTCTGACTTTAGAGCTTCACCCTGGCCTCTTGTAGCCCCTCTGAGGTCACAGCTGCAGGGCTTCTCAGCTACCCAAAGCCTCTCCTGCCTCCTCTCAACTCTAAAAAAAAATTTTTTTTGCCACTTTATGTTTTAATCTGTCAACTTTTTGAAAAAGAAGAAATGATTAGGCATTTAGTGTCTGAAAGCCTGGCTACACTCTCCCCAGTACTGGAAGGATTTCTACCTGATACCTACCAGACTGGGATTCAAATGCTACCACGGATGAGGGTTCACTAGCTCAGAAAGCAAACTGCCCTCTCATGTGGGCTCCATCCCCAACACTGGGTCCTTGCCCTCCCTTCCCCGTTTCCTAGCAGGGACCTCCAACGCTCCTGGGACCATGCCTTCCTTCCCCTCTGGGAGGACTCTGGAAGGAAGCAGTCCCAAGGGGCCTCTGGAAGATCTGCTGCTGCTGATGCTGCTGCTGCTGCTGCTGCTAAGTCGCTTCAGTCATGTCTGACTCTGTGCAACCCCATAGATGGCAGCCTACCAGGCTCCCCCATCCCTGGGATTCTCCAGGCAAGAACATTGGAGTGGGTTGCCATTTCCTTCTCCTGGAAGATCTATGGTGAGGCAAAAAAAAAAAAAATCTTTTCTCCAAGGGCATCCATAATTCTTCAGAATGTTAGACCTGTGACCATGGGCCAGTCCTAGAAGCTCCCACTGTGTGACAGCAGAGGGCGCTGCCAGGAAGGCCTCCTCCCCTTCACCTTCAGGGAAGGAACCCAGACTCCATGGCCAGCGTGAGCAGCAGCACAGACACGCCACATCACAAGGCTGACTCTGTCCTTAAGTCAGGCTGCAGAATTTCCAGATGGCAGGAAAGAATCCCACTGACTCAGCTATGATGGAGACATCCCCCTCCTGCCCCTGAACTCTTCACTACCCCAGCCTGGGGATGGCCCCCATCCCCACGATCCTAGGCTCCTCAAGGGGCTTCTGTGATGCCCAGAGAAGGCAGTGGGATCCCCGTTTCCCCATGCCACAACCCCCATGAGAGCCTCACGGGGTCTGCGGAGGGCTGGTGGCCCTCGCCATCTGGACTCAGGTGGCACCACTCTCCAGACTTTCCTCTGAGGTCCTGCTACCCAACTAGGGATCGCTGTTCCCCCTCTTCTCTACACTTACATGGGCTGTTTGAGGTCAAATCCTCCAAAAACTACAGACTGGCAGCAAAGGAAAAGCACCCTGCAAGATCAGGAATGTGGGAAGGGCCAGCTCAGGAAGCCCCCAGCGCGGCGCCACCATGCAATTTGCCCCGGCTGCAGCTCGCCCAAAGCCACGCTGCGATGCACATTTTTCAGGGAACTCTAAAGACCAGGGAGTCTTCATGCGGGAGAGGAATCAGAGCAGTTATCTCTCTCTCTGTCTCTCCCTGCACCATAGGAGGCTGCCCAAGTTCAGGGTGTCCAGCTCTCTCTTCCTCTCTACCACATAGCTTAGGCAGAGAGCGGGGACCAAATGAATGGGCTGATTCATTCCCCAGTGGTTTAGCGGTAATGAATCCACCTGCAAAGGAGGAAATACGGGTTCGAGCCCCAGGTCAGGAAGATCTCCTGGAGAAGGAAATGGCAACTCACTCCAGTATTCTTGCCTGAGAAATTCCATGGACAGAGGAGCCTGGTGGGCTACAGTCCACGGGGTCACAAGAGTCGGACATGACTTAGCAACTAAACAGCAACGGCAGCAAGCAGGGACCAAATGGGAGAGAAGCAAGCAGCAGAGGAAGACAGGAGGGGCGTGGCAGATGAGGAGGCAGGACTTCAGAGACAGCACCCACCAGCTCCGTCCTCTCCAGAGCCCGTCACAGTGGAACAGTCCATCGTTGGGTAGGACACAGCTATCCACTCCCCTTGTGTGTGAAGAGCCAGCAGCCTCTAATCCCAGGGCCCCACAGCTGGGGAGCGGGGTGGGAGCCTGCTGCATCAGGATTGGCCCCACCCTACGCCCACAGCCCAGGTCCCCAGTAATGCGATAATTGGGTGGGATTTTCACTGAGAGAGAGGGGAAGTCCAGAAGAGGACGAGCTAACTCCCCAACCTGCCTCATTTTCTTCCCTCCTTCCCTCTGCGGGTGAGGGGGCACGGTGACTCAGAGGAGGGGTAGAAGGACCAGGCATGCGTAGACTCAATTGGACCCCACTGGCAGTGCCAGGAAAAGGCAACACTCCTTGAGAGAGAATGGCTTTCGCTCCAGATCCGCAGGACCCCACAAACACCCTCTGCTGCTGCTGCTGCTAAGTCGCTTCAGTCGTGTTCGACTCTGTGCGACCCCATAGACAGCAGCCTACCAGGCTCCCCCGTCCCTGGGATTCTCCAGGCAAGAATACTGGAGTGGGTTGCCATTTCCTTCTCCAATGCATGAAAGTGAAAAGTGAAAGGGAAGTCGCTCAGTCATGTCTGACCCTTAGCGACCCCATGGACTGCAGCCTACCAGGCTCCTCCATCTATGGGGTTTTCCAGGCAACAGTACTGGAGTGGGGTGCCATTGCCTTCTCCGCAAGCACCCTCTACAGATGGGAAAACCAAGGTGGATGGGCCAGCATGTCATGGGGTATGGCCTGCCTCTAGTTCTCCAGCCCGTGCTAAACCTGTAGGGTCACTAATTCACTTTCTGCCATGAGAAGCAGCCACGTGCCAGCCAGAGGCCTCTCGGTGGAGCCACACACTCTGCAGATCACACGGTAAGGCGAGGCTCAGGGCTCTGGAGAGGCAGATGGTCCACACGAAGAGACAATACAGAAGAGCCTGGAGTTGGGATTTTTATTCACCATTCTCCTCTCAATTGCAAAACAGTAGCATGGATTCTTGCCCCCCTTTCTTCACAGTCATTGAGACTGCCTGGGTCTCCTGCTAATACACAAAGTCGGGGAGGGAAGGGAAACTGGGAAGACCTCTTGACTTGGATCTTCCTCTCCCCAAATAACTCTGGCCCCTGTCTCCCTGGGCTACAGATGAATATGCAAACAGAGCTTTGCAGTGGACTAGGAGCTAGAGAACTGGCTAGCCACTCTTCGTGACCTTGGATAAGTCACTTACCCTCTCTGGTCTTCCCTCTCCCCATCAGCAGAAATCATAAGGCTTACTCGAGTTGTCAGAAATCGCTGCTGGCTGAAGAAGCCAGCAGCCCTGGGCAGACCCCTCAGTCAGTGGTCCCAGAGCCTGGGCACCAATCAGCTACACTGTCCCTGAGGCCCAGAAGCGCCAGGACTGCTGTTCCCTTCCCTAGTGGTGTGTGGGGAGAACGTGGAGCCCTCAACACCTGGACCCTAAACAGAGCTGGACTGGTTCCCAATAGTGACCTTCAGACACGTGGCTGTACCCTAGATGCCCACCCAGCAGCTGTCCCCAGGCAGGCCTCGCCCTGTCCTGGCCGCTCGCCATTGGCCCGGCTCCCAGCAGAGCCGCAAGGCGCAGCTCAAGGAGCCCAGCCTCGGACGAACGGCACCCCAGTAAGGGGATGGACGAAATGGAGCCGCAGCCCAAGCACCTGAGGGCAAGGGGCAGAGCGCGCGACGACACAGGAGCAGGATCCGCAGCGAGACAGCGCGTCCCACAGTGAGCGCAGGGAGTGCGGGGCTCCAAACCTCAGGAACCGTCCATGAGCCCCGAGGGGGCGCGGTTCAGCGCCGCCCTCGGAGCCCGCGCACCCGCGCTCACCCGCGCACCCCGCGCACCCCGCGGCCGCAGGAGGGCCCAGCGCCGCCGCCCGCGAGCTCCCAGGGCCCGGCCCGCTCCGGCGCCCGCGCTCTCGGGGCGGACTCCTGGCCCTCCGAGATCTCCCGCCCGGCGATGGCCCCGCTCGGATATTTCATATTCCTCTACGGCCTGAAGCAAGCGCTGGGCAGCTACCCGATCTGGTGGTGAGTGAGCCTTCCTCACGTTCTCCCCGGCCTGTGTGCGTCCCCCAGTCACCGTCCCCTCGGGCAGGGCCCCGCGGTGGCCCGGAGCCCGCGCTCTGCCCTGCCCTCCTGTTCCGCGGGTGGTTTGTTTTCCTTGGCGGCCACTTTCGACCTGTTCGGGCCGGGGCTGGGACGCGGGTGGCGGAGTTTCCGGGGACATTGATCTCTCGGGCATAGAGGAGCTCCCGGCGTCGGACGGGGCGAGCAGTGAGCTGCGAGAGGCAGGAACTGGAACCACACGAGTGGCACGAACGCTTGGGCAGCCCGAGGTCAGGAGAAGCCAGGAGTGCGAGCTGGGAGAGGGCGATCCGCCTGAGACTTTCCTTAAGGACATGTCTTACACACCACACACGCGCACACACACCTTAAAGCAAAGTCAGTGAGACAAGACCGAACAGCTCGAAGCAGCGTAGTTACGTAAAGACTGCGGGGACCCGGCCGGGAGTGGCGGGCGCACCGGGGCCAGCACCTGGCCCTGCTGCGTCTTCCTGCTGCGGTCCCCACCGAGATGTAAGAAGGGGCTTCGGGAGAGGTAAAGAGGGAGAAAGCATCGAGTTTGAGGGCTCCTTAGTGAGAAGCTCCGCAAACCCACATCCGAGACGTCTTCCACCCCAGACAAGACACCTTCCCGTGAAACCCTCCTAAAGCTGGTGATGGAAGGGCAGATGAACCAAGAGAAGGTCCTGAGGGTCTACAGCACAGATCCTGGGGGGAGGAGGGAAGCGACTTCGGTAGAGTCCCCGCAGGCAAGGGTCACTTTCAGCTCCCCAGGGGAGAGGGCATGGGCTCTCTGAGATGCCCAAGATTTGACGAACACAGCAGGGGGAAATACGGGAGCCGAGGGGCCTGAACGCGCCGCTGGAGAAGACCCAGATCAGAGACAAGCCTTCACATACACATGCGCGCGCACACACACACACACACACACACACACACCAGGAACTCTCTCCGACGGCTTGCCTGGAATTATAATAATTATGCCGAGGGGAAGTTGGGGCGGGGGGAGACTGAGTGAGCCGAAGTACATCTAATCCGATAATAATTTTTCTCTTCGAGATTGTTCAGGAGCGGGGGCGCCCTAGGTGTGGGGCGCGGGTCCAGGCGCAGCCTGGCGGGACGGGGCGGGGCTCGAGAAGGAGGCACCGGCGGGTACGAGGGCTTGGGAGAGGTGCTTGGGAGAGGTGGCGGGGCGGCGGGGACGTGTTGCGGAGACCCCGGCGCGTCCCGCACCCGCGCGGCACCTGCAGCTCCTGGCTGCGGCGGGCGTGCCTACGAACGCGGGGACGCTGACTCCCGGGGAACCAGGCAAGCGCGTCGGAGAGAGCCCTCGGCCGCCTGCTGCCGCGGGGGCCTCTAATTAGAACCCGCCGCCGCTGCATTCCTGGGCGCTAGAGGAAGCGCCGTCGCCCCCGCGCTTCTTCCAGAAAGAAGGGCCCTGTCACCAGCCTCTGGCCACCCAACGGCGTTGAATGTTTGTCCTCTCGGCCCTGAACGTCCCTGGCCTTGCTCCCCTCAACACACCTATGCCACCCCTTCCGCCTGGGCCAGATGTGTTCCATCTGAAACATCCTGGGGCTTGCTTGGTGCTTCGGCATTCTCCAGGTGAGTGGGGAGGGGCGTCCTGTCCCCACCCCCTCCAAAGGGAAGGGCGTGCCATGGAACCGCCCCCCGCCCCACTTTGCTCTCCATAGGATTCTCCCGCTCAGTGGTTCTCTTGTTTCTTGAGAAGCATCTTTGGGGGCCACCATCTCAGGGCTCATCGAGGACCAGCGCTTTTCTCTCTTCCTTCCCTCTGCCCCCAGGCCATCTGGACTCAGCAAGGATGTGGTCTCTCCACGGTGCACATGAGCATAATGAAAAGGAGGGCTCACAAAGAAAGAACTGGCGTTTAACAGCAGCAGGAAGGCTCTCTATCTTCATATCCAACCTAATGGAGTTTCCCACAGGTGGCTCCTTCTTTTTTCTTGCCCACCCCGTCTCCTGCTTCCCCACCCCTCAGTGAGGCATTGGAGTGGAGGGGACCCTCTCTTTAAAGCTTCTCACCTTCCCACTCAGCCTCCCTAGCTGGCATTCCGTTTCACCTTCCCTCCCCAAAATGAAGTCACCGCTCTCATCACTTCTCCCCACCCCACCCCCAACTCTTGCATATGAAAGTGAAAGTGACAGGGACTTCCTCACCTGGAGAAACAAGGAAACAGCCCAAATTGAGAGTAATTAGGCTTTGAAGTTGGTGTAGTCTTGGTGGGAGGGTGGAAGGGGAGGAGGAGGTGGCGCTGCATCCCGTGGGGATTTAAAGAGCCAACCGCCTCCCCAGGACCATCTTGGAAGTGTCCTTCACCCTAGATGTTCAAGGTCCAAAGACAGGTCCCAGCAGAGGCACAGAGAGACAGTCCTAAGGCGAGAATGTTGAAAGTTGCAGAGACCCCCAAGAACATGTGTTCTGGTCTCCTCATGTGACAGAGGGGTCCAGAGAGGGGACCTGGGAGGTGACAGGACACAGGCCTGGGCACCTGATCCCAGAGGCTAGCCACCGGCATCCCATGGGGCCATGTACTGCAGACCTACGAGGAGGCGCCAGCCCCTTCCCCCTCACTCCCCTGACCCAGACTGAATTCTTGTTTAATTAGAATTGATCAGAAAGATCTGTGTGAATACAGAACAGGCATCATGGTCAAGGGGAACACACAGAAACCTTGAAGAACTATCCTCAGTACACAGCTGATGATGTGCTACAGGCCCCTGCCGCCCACTCCACATGTCTGGGCTGATGGCATCTTGTGATCCCCTCCCCTCCCCTGGGGCTGACCCTGGAGGTCAGCCTGTTTTCTCCCCTGCCCCTTCCCCACAAAGCCAGGCCCCTTCATCTCCCGCACCAGACTGCAATGCCCCGTCCCACCCACCACCTTCTGCCTCTGTTCTCACCTTCCCGCCACCCTCCCCTCTAACCCTCCTGGAGTTCCAGCAGCAGTGTCTTTACCTGCACAGAGAGCCTGGCCCTCCTTGTCCTGCTGGTTCCCCTTTCCTGCCATCCAGCACCCCACCAGTCTCTACTGTACCTAGAGCTCCCCAGCACTGAGTGGTACCTGGAGTGGATGTCAGCCCAGCTGACCCCGGAAATTCCCCGCGAGGCCGCGTCCAGTCTTCTCCCACCCTTGAGCCAGCTCAGTGGCCTGAGACAGGCTCCCAGTGCTGTGTTCTCGCTTCTCCCCACCCTCGCTGCTTCTCCACCCTCCTCCCTAGCCCACCGCACCCCACACTCGTTTGTATGCAGACACCCTGCTCTGAGCATGTATCCAGACCCTAAGGAATGCCAGCTTGGCCATCACCCCTCCATGCACTTTGGAACTTTCTCTCTGTACAACCTTCCCTGGTGTTGGCTCTAACTGGTTCTTCACACACAGGGGTCTTCTTGGTCCCAGGTGGAACACAGGCTTCCCCCTGTGGACCCTGATGTTTGTGGGGCACAAGTGCATGTGGAATTCAGGAAGAATGAAAGAGAGCTCTAAAGGCGCTATGTGGGACCCGCAGACTCAAAGGGTGTGTGGGGGAGAGGGAGGAGGAGGAGGGGAAGGGAGAGATGAGCAGTCACACAGAGGAGGAGGTTGCTTGTGTCAGACGACACGGGACCTGGGAGGGCTGAGCAAGGCTCGGAGGCTTCTCAACTGGGAAAGGCCCAAGCAAGCCAGACTCCCTGAGCTGCCGTTCCTCTGTGAGCCTGCCCCACTGCGGGCCCCTCCCCAGGGCAGCCCTGTCCCTCCTCCCGATTCTTCCTTCTCACCTCACCCCGTTTGTCTGTCCCTCTCTCCGTGTGTGTGCGCGCCTCTCTACCTCTCTGTCTGTCTCTCTCTGTCTCTCTGTGTGTCTGTCTGTCCTCATCTCTCTCTCTCTCTGTCTATATTTGTCCCTCTGAATCTCTGTGTTTGCCTGTTTCTCTCTTTTCTGGTCTCTGTGTCTGTCCCTCTCTCTCTCTCTGCCTCTCCCTGCAGCCCTGAGGCTGGTGATGCTACCAGCTAGCCTATGAAACTAGAGAACTCCAGATGTCAGTTCAACACCCTTGACGTTGTAAGATCTCAGGGTACTGGGAATGATGTTCCTCCACAGAACCACCAATGGACATCCTTCTATTGAAGAGCAAAGTTAGAAATGAGCATAGGTAAAATATGTATGACCAGATATCTTGTTTTATATCACCAAGTTGAATATGCATCATCTTGATCCCTTGAAAGCCCACCATGGTACTCACTCCTTCCAGAATGCAAAAGCATCACCCACCTCTCACATCCAACTTGATATGACTTGTCCACCTACACACTCGGGACTCTGTCTGGGACTCAGATGGGGCAGCTTCTCCCATGCTAGCTAACCCTGCATTTCACTGGGCTTCTTGTCATCTTTTTAAATGATTCTGTTTTATTTGCACAAATCTCCTAGAATTCTTTGTGACAGCGAAGAGGGTGAGTAAATACAATCAAGAGGAATACAGTCTGGAGAGGCTATAAAATCACACTTTTCACAGTGGGTCTCAGTTACAAATCTCCAGCCTGGAAGGACGGAAGTTGCCTTGTTCCAGAGGGGCTCTGTCACTATCGTGCAGGCCCGGACAGGGAAGGCAGGGTTTGGGTATACCTCCTGTCCCTGAAAGTTTCGGTTATATTCAAACTGTAGTCCACAGACCAGAGCCCATCCATGCATGGTTGTTCATGAAGAAATAAGAACAGAAGTTGAAAATAGGCGTTCAGGAAGAATCATGGCAGTTTAAAAAATGTGTTATGTATTATTTTAGCAGACTTTTAATGTAATTTATAATAATGGATTAGGAATTAAAAAAACCCCAAATCCAAGTTCTGTAGCTAGTTTGAGAAGCTGAAGCCCCAACAACAGGCAGCTTCTGCCATGCCCAAGTCAAAGAACACTCCCCTTGAGGCTTCATCACCTAACACTTGTTTGCATTTTTGAGCCAAGTCTTAAAGTTTATATTTACCCCTTTCAAGTGCAATTGAAGGACTGGAGCCTCCTGTTGTTGAGAAGTGTTGGGGGAACACCCCACTGCAGTTTGGTGTGTGAGAAGCTGTTGGGTAAGGAGTACTGGACTTCTGTGTGGCTCCAGCAAACCCTGGGAGCCGAGGCTATAGGTAGCCAGAAGGCAGATTTTGGTTCAGGAAAGGCTTCCTGGGTCTGAGAGTGGTGATAGTGAGCTTCCCATCCATGAAGGGGCAGAAGAAGAGGCTGAGGAAGGCACAGCCTGCCTTGGTTGGGGGTTGCGGGTGGGGGCTTCCCACAGACACTACAGAGGCTGAGAATCCAAGGTTTACAAGACCCAGCTCCTCCCCCTCCCCCTCCCAGCTCAGCCCTGTAGTCCTCCTGGTAAGTTCCCTAAACTCCACTAGGCATAGTTGGGATAGTTCACAGTTACACAGTGATCAGTGAGCCCACCCTGGCATGCCTTTGCCCCCCACCCCCCGGCAGCATGCCCTCCCCTCCCAGTGCCCCTGCATCCCATCTCACTTCCTGCAGCCTTGCTCAGCTGATCCCAGATCTGACTCCTCACTCCCCGCCAGACTGGGCTGGATGCTGTAGGGTAACATGAAGAGGTGGAGAATAAGGCTCTGACTCCGGCCAGGCTGTCTGATCCCTGTGAAACCTGCCCCCCACCGCTGCCCCTTTGTGGAATTGTCATAAGAACGGCACCTATATCACCAGGCTGTGAGATCCTACGGGGTATATGGTACCCTTTCCCCCAACTTTGGCCCTTCACCCCCTGTAGCTGTTAGATAAGACTTTGTTGAACAAGTGAATGAAGGAATAAATGGGTGGAATATTTCCTATGAGAAACAGAAACTGCATTGGGTAGCCTGTGCTTGGGGACATGAAAACATAGCTGACTGTTTTCACAACCCTCTCGACTGAACCCCTGGCTCTGGGGCTGGGTCCCCCGCCATGTACCAGGCCAGCTCTGCCTCGATCTCCCTCCCAGCCTCTCCAGGTGACACCCTGGAGGTGTCTCACACTTTGGTGCTTCCACATTCCTTCCCCGACAAAACGTGCCGCTGCCGCCCAGGGAAGCGGGCAAATGCATGGCCGCGGGCACGGGAGCCTCTGCCCGCCTGCTGGGACTTGCGCAAAGTATGTGTCAGTAATCCCGGCTCGGCCCGGTGGGGCAGGAGAGGGTGCTGGGAGGGCTGCAGGCAGGGCCACGCAGCCCAGGAGCTGGGAAGAGGTGGCCCCCGACAGCAGGGATCCAGGTCTCGGGACGCCCCTCCTCATGGGCCCTCCCATCGCCAAAAGTGCTCCAGCTGCTGGGGAGGGGTCTTCCAGGCGAGAGAGCGAGCCAGGAGGCATGTGGGTCCCTCTGGGAGATGTCATAGTGGGTAGGGAGAGAAGGCAAAATCTGGAATGCCTTGGGGCAAATTAGCATCCTTGGGGGAGTCTGGGTCCTACGAGCCTCCTGAACAGCTCCATCCAGAAGGGACAGAGCCTACCCATCAAGCTGGGTAGCCATCAACCCATAAGGCAACCAGCCCATATTCAAGACCTCCAGGCTGAGGATAGGCACCTGGTCCAGTCATGGAGAGGCCCTGACCTTAAAAGACAGCAGTTTAAAATGGGACAGTCACTCTGGAATTCTCATGCGTTACGAGGAAAGTCCATGGGACCAACCACGGTCCTCCTCCACAGAGGCCCTACAGGCGGAGTGGGCAACAGGGGCCCCCAGATGAGGAATGAGCAGAGATCTGTGCCCTCGAAGGACAAGAGAAAGTGTGGCCGTGCTCTCTGGGGGGTGGCCCCTTGTGGCCCACATGTGGGAGGCTGGGCAGAAGGAGTGGCAAGCTTCAGCAGGGTACAGAGAGGGCGGCTAGGAGCGCTGAGAGCCCAGAGCACTTCCTGGAGAGGTGACCCTGGGTGCTGTGTGGATAGAATGTGCCCCACCCACCCCCAAGGAGCCGATGAACCCGCCGTGCCTATGACTCACTTCCCCTCCAGGGGCCTCTGATAGAATGTGGCCCGCCACCTCCTAGTACAGATGGAGAAACTGAGGTCCAGGAAAGAAGGGCAAGAGCAGATCATTCAGTGAATAACAAGAGGTAGTGATCACATCCTTTCCCCTAGACCCAGCCAAGCCCTCCTCCCACAGAGCCCTTCTCTCTTTGAGAACCGCTGTGAGGCCCCAGCTCTCAGCACACAGCCATGGCAAGGGCAGAGCTGTGCCCACAGTGCACAGGTACCCTGTGTTTGCTGATCTTGCAAAAAGAAATCAAACCAGAACTCTAGAGAGCTGAGAGCCTGTGACTCCATTCTGAGCTGTCAGGTAATGGTGCACAAGCACTTAGGTGCTCTGATTGAGGGTCCACCCCCAAAAGACCCAGGCAGGGACAGCGGGCAGAGGGGGTCTGCTCCAGGTCCTGCCTTTGCCTTCAGCCTCTGTCCATGAGACGTGGCTTCTGTCCTCGGGTCTCACCGAACATTTACAGTAAACTCCGCTTGAGTGAAGGCCATCAGCCCAGGGGAGCAAAGCTGGCCCAGACGGGGTCCTGGGTGGCCTCCTTCCCCTGCGAGTCACAGCCAGTGCCTCTCCTCTATCTTGAGTAAGACCGTCTGGCAAGGCGCCTGGCCTTTCAACAGTGCAACTGTGCAGTCCTCAGCAGGAGCGAACAGGGGCAGAGGGAGAAAAACCATTAGTGCTTTTCGGCGGCAGGCGTGGCTCACCTGGCCCCAGCCAGAGGCTGGAACTGGAGTCTAGGGGCCACTTTGCAAATTGCACAAGTGTGTGCTCTGGGTTGAAAATGATGCCCTCACCCGCAAACAAATTATTACTAAAAATTAACCAAATAGTAGCATTCACAAAACCCTGGAAAACAAACAAGCTCTTCATCTTACCAACTTAATAGAGGCATTTCCTCACTTTACGTTCTTCTCATTTCGCTTACACATTTTTCCTGATCATAATAACAGTGTGCAGAGAAGACTATGTTCTGCTTTTTTAAGGCTTACCATCTTCCACTAAACGTTTTGCGTTTGTGGGACCTTCTCAGCGGGGGTGCTAGCAGCTCCTTGGGCTTGTGGTGTGGGTGCACCGTAATCTCCTTGCCTGACCGTTGCCACTTTCTGCTGTATGGATGGTCTTGCAAGGAGAATCTCTCCCGAACGGGAACCTAGGGCAGAGGCTCAGGCCTCAGAGAGGGATCCTCCCCGTATCTGCGGGGAAGGGATGCATTCAGTTCGGGACAGTCTGATTTTGAGGGGCCTTGGGACAGCAGATGGGCATTTAAGATTCCAGCTCCCAGCCAGGGGGTGGCTGACAGTGGGGATGCGGGCACTTCAGGCTCGGCAGTAAGAAGGGAAATGGAACAGATTCCTCATGGGTGAATCATGGTGGCCAGGTGCCGGGTGAAGGAAATGGGTGCAGTGAGTGCAGACTAGCGGGGCCCTCATGCCCTGCTGGTTCCCAGGAGGAGGGCAGCGCACCCCCTCCTGCCTGGCTTTCCCTGGGGCCACAGGACACAGGTTTTGTCCATCAGGGCAGGCCCGTTGACACCTGAAGTCATCATTGGCTAGAACATCCTGCGCTGGCAATGGCCGTGAGGGGGAAGAGATCGCGCGAGACAAGGTCAGGACCTTATAATGACCTAGATACATACACGGGCCAGAGGGTAAATGAGGGGGAGACGGAAAAATTAACCGGAAGCCCCAGACACCCAGGTAAGAACTCAGAGTGGGTTCCTGGGAGATTAGTGAGACCTCGTCCACTCTTGTGACCCCTCCAGAGAGCCCCTCTCAGCAAGACCCTGAGTTTCCCTCCTCTGGGTTTGGAAAATTCTGAAGGAGATGGGAATACCAGACCACCTGACCTGCCTCTTGAGAAATCTGTATGCAGGTCAGGAAGCAACAGTTAGAACTGGACATGGAACAACAGACTGGTTCCAAATAGGAAAAGGAGTATGTCAAGGCTGTATATTGTCACCCTGCTTATTTAACTTATATGCAGAGTACATCATGAGAAATGCTGGGCTGGAGGAAGCACAAGCTGGAATCAAGATTGCCGGGAGAAATATCAATAACCTCAGATATGCAGATGACACCACCCTTATGGCAGAAAGTGAAGAAAAACTAAAGAGCCTCTTGATGAAAGTGAAAGAAGAGAGTGAAAAAGTTGGCTTAAAGCTCAACATTCAGAAAACTAAGATCATGGCATCCAGTCCCATCACTTCATGGCAAATAGATGGGGAAACACTGGAAACAGTGGCAGACTTTATTTTTCTGGGCTCCAAAATCACTGCAGATGGTGACTGCAGCCATGAGATAAAAAGATACTTACTCCTTGGAAGAAAAGCTATGACCAACTTAGACAGGATATTAAAAAGCAGAAACATTACTTTGCCGACAAAGGTCCGTCTAGTCAATGCTATGGTTTGTCCAGTAGTCATGTGAGAGCTGAGTGCCAAAGAACTGATGCTTTTGAACTGTGGTGTTGGAGAAGACTCTTGAGAGTCGCTTGGATATCAAGGAGATCCAAGCAGTCCATCCTAAAGGAAATCAGTCCTGAATATTCATTGGAAGGACTGATGCTGAAGCTGAAACTCCAATACTTTGGCCACCTGATGAGAAGAGCTGACTCATTTGAAAAGACCCTGATGCTGGGAAAGATTGAAGGCAGGAGGAGAAGGGGACGACAGAGGATGAGAGTTGGGGTCTGCCTCCTGGTGATCTCACTTATGGCAGGCTCTGCTATACTAGTCTGGAGAGAAGCAAGTGGCCAGTCCTGTGGAAGCAGATGGGGCTCTGGAGGGCGGGGACACACTTCCTGGCCCCACTCCTGAGCCTGGGTGAGTATGCTCTCCCCTGCCACTGTAATGGAACTCACGTTCTCAGAGAGCAGCACCAGAAGTTGCTGGAAGCCTTGGGATTCAGAAGCAAAAATCAAAGGAAACCTTGACTGCCAGAGCAAAGGGTTTGGACTTGAAGCCTCAGGAGGCTCCCTGGGCTCAAAGTCCCAGGACTCAAAGTTAGGCTCGCCTTCAGTGATCCCAGAATCAGAGGTTTTCAAACACGAGCAAGAGAGAGAAGGCCCTGAAGAGCCTGTCAAAGCAGGGCACTGGCCCCGCGGCTCTGATTCAGCAGGTCTGGGGCAGCGCTGCCGGGGAGCTTGCACTTCTGACAGGTTCCGTGGCACACGTGCTGCCAGCCCAGGGCCACCCGAAGAGTGCCCAGCCCTGCCTCCAGCTGCCTGGTGTGTTGGCTGGGAAACCAAGGTGCAAAGGCCACAGCAAGGGGCAGAGTGGGCCAGCCAGGGGGCAGATGGGAGCCGCCACACACGGTACCCCTCAGTGACTGTTTCGTGCTGGAAACAGTGTCATATCAAATGCAGGAGCCCCAGTGCATTCTGTGTCTTTGGGTTTAGTGGTTTCGGTGTGGAGTCTGTTCATAAATATGACATTTACCTTAGTCTCTGTCATAGACTGCACGTCCATGTTCCCCAGATTTATACGTCGATCCCCCAAGCCCTCAGTGTGATGGTATGAGGAGGTGGGGTCTCTGGGAGGTAACTGGGGTTAGATGAGGTCATGACGGTGGAGTCCCTATGATGGGAATAGTTTCCTTAAAAGAAGAAGACAAGACATCGGAGTTCTCTGTCCGCTGTGAGGCACAGCAAGAAGCTGGCCATCTGTGAACCCGGAGCCCCTCGCCAGAACCCCATCACGTCCACACCCTCACCTGAGCACTGTGAGAAACGAATGTTCGCTGTTTCAGCCACCCAGCCGATGCTCTTTGTTGTGGTGGCCCACGCTCACCAAGATAACTGTTCATAAATGTTGTCTTGCATGTACTGGTACTTAATATGTTTTAAGAGCGTAATAGCATACTGGAAAGAGGAAACCAACGTGCCAAAACCCCATCCTGCCAAATTAACTATTGATGTTGGTCTGATGTCTTTCTCTACCCCCAGCTTCTTGGTCCAGGAGATTCCCTGGGGTTCCACCGACCAGGTTGCATGGGTTGGAAAGACTCATATAGTAGGCAGAACCAGGCGCAGGACGACACAGGTGATGCTGGTGAGGCAGGTGGGCCAGGTAAGCAGCTCGGCTTATGGAGGAAGAAAAGATTCCAGGGGCTTGAAAAGAAGAAGTGACCAGCCTCCAGGAGAGTGGTAGTGGGTCCCTGAGGAGGGCTGGTGTTGGGGACAGAGGCAGAGAAAGGGGAGGAAGGGAAGAGCTGTCTAAAGGTTGTGGTGACCAGCCCTTAAAGGCGGCACTGGCTTGAACCTGGAGGGGCCGCCTTCCTGTGAGGTTCTGTTCCTCCTGGCCTGCACAGAACCCTTTCTCTTTGAGGGCAAGAGAAAAGAGCCAGCGTGAGCACAGGAGACAGATGGGGAATATTTAGTCTTTGCTGAGTAACAACCGACCAGAGTTATGGCTTCACACAGCACCTGTGCGTTAGTTCACAGCTCTGCAGGTCAGAGATCTTGGTGGTTTGCCTGGGTTTCCTACTCATAGTGTCTAGAGGCCAAAATCAAAGTGTTGGCCAATCTGGCAACAAATTTTCTCCTGAGCTCACCCAGCTGTCAAATTCTGGTCCTTGTGGTCTCCATGTTCTTGCAGCTGTCTGCCAGGGTGGTTCTCAGCTCCTCGAGGCTGCTTTCTGGTCTCTGATTGCAGCACCTTCATCTCAGAGGCAGCAACAGCTTCAGACACTGTTGATGTCTCTGACTTCTGCTACCAGGTGAAGGCTCTGCTTTGAAAGCATGCTTGTGGTTAGATGAACCTGGATTGGCGGCCCTGATTTGTGTCTGCTTTCCCCTGCATGTCTTGCAGATATAGTAAGTGTACTCTGTCTGTATTCACAGTCTCAGGCAGGAAGGTGGGCACTCTTGAGGCCGTGTGAGCATCTGGACTTGCTGGGTAGGAGAGCAACCACCTCCTTCAAGGCGTGCACAGCCGCTGTCTGTCCCACCCCCTCAGACCACATGTGTGCATGCTAAGTAGCTTCATTCATGTCTCCAACTCTTTGTGACCTTATTTACCATAGCCCGCCAGACTCCTCTGTCCAGGGGATTCTTCAGGCAAGAATACTGGAGTGGGTTGCCATGCCCCACTCCAGGGGATCTTCCTGACCCAGGGATCAAACCCATGTCTCTTATGTCTCCTGTGTTTGCAGACAGGGTCTTTACCACTAACACCACCTGAGAAGCTCAAACCACATGTCCCTTCCCAATGCTCCTGAGCTATCTCCCTCTGGGTGCCAGTCTGCTGGTACAAGAAAATAACATCTTTATTTGTACCCACCACTAACTGCAGTCAAACTCACCTTCAGTTATGAATGGAGGTGACAAACTGCAACAGCCTTTGTGGTTTTCTGAGATGCTATCACCAGGGGAAAGCAGATACTTTCATCTCAGAAGATGATGGCAGTTGGTGCAGAGATTACAACATGTCGTTGAGCCCTCAGCCCACCATGTAGGCTCAGTAAAGAAACTCATGGTCCTGAATCACAAGCTTGTTCCCTGTTGTTGTAACCTGATGTCAGTCTGCTTGTTTGCTTGTAATTGTTTCTTTCTTCTCCACCTGGCTCTGGGATGATGACTTGACTATAGAGCAGAGAGTTTCTACAGGCCAAACCTGCTTCCCCAAGTGCTCACCTCTCACATAGTCAGTTTGTTTATCAGGATGGAGACCTTGCTAGTGCACAGCCAAACACAGGCTGACTTCGGCAGTCTCTCCATGGACATCCTTCTCTAGTCCAGGATCTGACGCAGGAGTCCCGGCTGCATTTGCTGTTATTGCATTTGTGTGCTCTGAGAGCTTGGGAAGCACAGAGCACCGAGCTGGCAGCGCCCTGCAGTAGCAGCGCTTTTCAGCTCACAGCATCCCTCTCCCACTAGTCTCCAGTTCCTGGAGAGACCCTTAAACGGGACAGTGCATGGTTGTTCCTGGGGTCTGGGGCCCAGAGTCCTGGCGGATGCTGCTCCCCACCAACCTGCCCAGCCCCCAGCCCCGGGTCAATGCACCTTCCACCTCCTCCCAGAAGATTATGAGAGGAAGGAGTTACAAATCTTCCTCTTCCAAGTATTAACTGACTGAGGGTACGTACCTCCTCCTCAGATTAGAAACTTGAATCTTGGGAGTCTTAAGAAGATAGCACATGTCCAGTTTGGAGTTTTCTTCCAGCTTTTTGGAGATATAGTTGACATATAACATTGTGTAAGGTTAAGGTATACAATGCAATTATCTGATGTATGTCCATGTAATAATGATGTACATATTGCAAAATGATTACCACAGTAAGGTTAGTGAATACACGTTGGATATTCAATATAAATTTTTATGAACCGATTTATCCTTGAAAGCTCACCCAAAATTCAGTGACATCACTTGGGCCCCTGTGACCCTTTTCTGCCCCCTTTCTCCTACACAGACTCCTCCAATGTCTGACAGGACCCCCAGCTTTCTGCGCTACACGGGCAGGGTCTGCATCACCAGGATGCTCTTGGTTGCCCAGCTCTGGGACAGAGGAACCTTTCTGGAAATAATTCAAGGAACTTAAGGGGCCATCGGGTCTAGGGTGGGTGGAAGAGGGATCCAGCTGGGATTGATGGGGGCCAGAACAGGGGCGTGGCCTCTGGGCTGGGAGCTGGCTGCCAGTACCCTGGCCTTGCTTGGGGAGTGGTAATAGGGGACCTGAATGAGAAGAGAGCCCGGAGAAGGCAGGGGTGGGGCGCTAACTCAGCATCGCAAGCTTGCGACAAGCCTGGGGAGGAGCCGTGACCTCGGGAGCCCCACTCTGCTTTCCCCTGGCGGGATGGGGAGAGGTGGGGAGCACCCAGGTGGGGACAGGCTGTGGGCTCTGGGGACGGGCAGATCAGCCCCCACCCACAGTGAGCCCCAGCATCTGGCATCTGGCAGGGGGACAAGCACCGTGGGACTGGTGAGGACAGAGATAGAGCCCGCTTTTTTTTTTTTATCTGTCTGAATTAAGTGGCCCTTTGTTTTTCCACTTGTTCTGAGTCTCCAAGTACATTCAGCCAGTAAAAAGAAATCCACTCAGAAATCAATTGAGTGGATTTTCCTTCTGACAGACCATCTTCATCCCTTCTCCAGTTTGAGCCCAGCTGCCAGCAACGGAAGAGAAGGAGAGAACCCCACGAACCTTAGGAGCCAGCCCCCTTCAGAAAGGCTCCAAGACCAGAGCCACGAAGGGCAAACCCTACCCTAATGCTCCATCAGGAAGTGTTCAAACATCCAAAAAGATGCAAGACTTGAACAAAGAACGTCTATGTAGCACAATGCACATTTTGCTTGACCCAGTGTATTCCATACCTCACCATCCTTCTGTTCACCCACCTATTTGTTGCATGTTTTTATGTGACCTCAATTCACTCTTTCCCTGAAGACTTTGGCCGGCTCATCATTAACTAGAGTTCAACATTTGTTTGCAAATCACACCCCACGTGGAGCATCAAAATGTGGAACACATGGGTGCAAAACATCCTGAATCACAGAGTGGAAGAGCCAGAGCTGGTCAGGGCAGCCTCACCTGGAGTGACAGCTCATTCCTGCTTAAAAAATCCCTGGTGGTCCAGTGGTTAAAAATCCACCTTGCAATGCAGGCAACACCAGTTCAATCCCTGGTCTGGGAGGATCCCACGTGCTGCGGAGCAGATAGACTGTTGCACCACAATTACTGAGCCAGCACTCTAGAGCTCACGAGCCGCAGCTGAGGAAGCCTGCTCACCCTGGAGCCCATGCTCTGCATCAGGAGAAGCCACTACAGTGGGAAACCCAGGCACTATAACCAGACAGGAGCCCCCACGCGCTGCAGCTAGAGAAAGCCCGCTCAGAACAACGAAGACCCAGCACAACCAAAGATAAAGGAAGTGGGGTTGCTCAGTTGTGTCCGACTCTTTGCAACCCTATGGACTGTAGCCTACCAGGCTCCTCCGTCCATGGGATTTTCCAGGCAAGAATACTGGAGAGGGTTGCCAGGGTCACTTGAGAAGTACCACATGGTGGAAACGGATGGCCAACCTGAGCCAGGAGCAGTCAGAGCCAGCCACGTATGCCGATATAGGCAGAGTGGTCACTGGGGCCAAGACAGGGATGTCTCAGTGGGTGAGAGGGGACAGAAATGGGCTGAACTAAGTTGGGCAGCTGATGGAAGTGACAGTGTTCTGAAAGAGAACTGAGGTCCGGGGAGTTTCGCCCTCTGATTTATAAGTGGGAAGTGAAGGGAACTGTTGGTTGTTCCGCTGTGTCTGACTCTTTGCGATCCCACGGACTCTAGGTCGCCAGGCTCCTCTGTCCATGGGTCTCCAGACAAGAATACTGGAGTGGGTTGCCATTCCCTTCTCTGGGGGATCTTCCCAACCCAGGAATCAGCCCGGGTCTCCTGCATGGCTGGTGGATTCCTTACCACCTTAGCCACCAGGTTGGGAGGTTATCTGCAAAAGCTCAGCTGGAGAGCGGCAGAAGGCATGCAGGTTAGACACAGTCTAGCTCAGCCGCTGACCCTCGCCAACCCATCCTGGACATCTGAACCCAGCCTGGACTGGGCAGAGCTAGCCCATGCTCTCCACCCGGAGGTCCTCACCCTGCCCACTGGGTGCCTTTAAGAGCAGAGACTGCTGACCCTGGGCTGCATGCCACCTCTCAGTCCAAGTGCCAGCTTCCCCCATCTTCCCATCTGTGCGTCCAGCCCATGCTGGTCCATCAGGAAGCCAAACACCTCAGTCAGCACAGGGGTCCCAGAGAGACAGCAGCAGCCCCTGCGGTCTCTGCTCAGAGCTGTTCGTGGAGGACAGAGTGCAGGACAGCGAGGCTCAGACCACAGAATACTGCCTCGAGAGGAGAGACTCACAGCTGGGTGAGGGAAGAGGGCTGGCCTTCCTGAAAACCTTGGGGTCCCAGACCCTGGGGTGGGTGTGGGAGAAAGCTGGGGAGGGTCAAGCCTCAGGCACCCAGGATCCAGTAGGCTTTGCAGGGAATGAAGGAAGAAGTGAGGGAACGAGCCAGCCCCACAGTTGGAATGCCACTCCAGGAATACAGACTCAGGCAGGGCCATGGGGATGTCTGTGACATCTGCTGGGAGGTCATGCCTGGGTTTGGGCTCATCAAGGCATGAGGATGTATAGGATGGAGACTGCACCCAGGGAGGGGTGTCAGATTAGGGCACAGACGTGAGAGGGACCCAGAAGACCCAGAGTCTGGTTTGGAGGCTTCACGTTTTCCCTAGAAATAGGGGCGCTAGAGATGGCCACCATGAAAAGAAGGCTCAGCTCCACTGGAGCACGTGGATGCATGGTGTCATGGACACTTCCTGGGGAAAGATAGGTTTTAACTCATGAGAGATGAATTTGATCAGGAAGGAAGAGCAAGCCGAAGATAGAGGTTGCCCAGAAATGGTGGGCAGAATGGGCACAGGATGAGAGGATGCCAAACTTGGGAAACCCTGTGTTCAGGACTTCAAGAAGTTACCCTCTCCTCAGCCAGCTAGCTGAGTATAGAGCTACATAAGCACTGCAGTGGTTTTTTTTTTTTTATCTGTCTGAATTAAGTGGCCCTTTGTTTTTCCACTTGTTCTGAGTCTCCAAGTACATTCAGCCAGTAAAAAGAAATCCACTCAGAAATCAATTGAGTGGATTTTCCTTCTGACAGACCATCTTCATCCCTTCTCCAGTTTGAGCCCAGCTGCCAGCAACGGAAGAGAAGGAGAGAACCCCACGAACCTTAGGAGCCAGCCCCCTTCAGAAAGGCTCCAAGACCAGAGCCACGAAGGGCAAACCCTACCCTAATGCTCCATCAGGAAGTGTTCAAACATCCAAAAAGATGCAAGACTTGAACAAAGAACGTCTATGTAGCACAATGCACATTTTGCTTGACCCAGTGTATTCCATACCTCACCATCCTTCTGTTCACCCACCTATTTGTTGCATGTTTTTATGTGACCTCAATTCACTCTTTCCCTGAAGACTTTGGCCGGCTCATCATTAACTAGAGTTCAACATTTGTTTGCAAATCACACCCCACGTGGAGCATCAAAATGTGGAACACATGGGTGCAAAACATCCTGAATCACAGAGTGGAAGAGCCAGAGCTGGTCAGGGCAGCCTCACCTGGAGTGACAGCTCATTCCTGCTTAAAAAATCCCTGGTGGTCCAGTGGTTAAAAATCCACCTTGCAATGCAGGCAACACCAGTTCAATCCCTGGTCTGGGAGGATCCCACGTGCTGCGGAGCAGATAGACTGTTGCACCACAATTACTGAGCCAGCACTCTAGAGCTCACGAGCCGCAGCTGAGGAAGCCTGCTCACCCTGGAGCCCATGCTCTGCATCAGGAGAAGCCACTACAGTGGGAAACCCAGGCACTATAACCAGACAGGAGCCCCCACGCGCTGCAGCTAGAGAAAGCCCGCTCAGAACAACGAAGACCCAGCACAACCAAAGATAAAGGAAGTGGGGTTGCTCAGTTGTGTCCGACTCTTTGCAACCCTATGGACTGTAGCCTACCAGGCTCCTCCGTCCATGGGATTTTCCAGGCAAGAATACTGGAGAGGGTTGCCAGGGTCACTTGAGAGGTACCGCATGGTGGAAACGGATGGCCAACCTGAGCCAGGAGCAGTCAGAGCCAGCCACGTATGCCGATATAGGCAGAGTGGTCACTGGGGCCAAGACAGGGATGTCTCAGTGGGTGAGAGGGGACAGAAATGGGCTGAACTAAGTTGGGCAGCTGATGGAAGTGACAGTGTTCTGAAAGAGAACTGAGGTCCGGGGAGTTTCGCCCTCTGATTTATAAGTGGGAAGTGAAGGGAACTGTTGGTTGTTCCGCTGTGTCTGACTCTTTGCGATCCCACGGACTCTAGGTCGCCAGGCTCCTCTGTCCATGGGTCTCCAGACAAGAATACTGGAGTGGGTTGCCATTCCCTTCTCTGGGGGATCTTCCCAACCCAGGAATCAGCCCGGGTCTCCTGCATGGCTGGTGGATTCCTTACCACCTTAGCCACCAGGTTGGGAGGTTATCTGCAAAAGCTCAGCTGGAGAGCGGCAGAAGGCATGCAGGTTAGACACAGTCTAGCTCAGCCGCTGACCCTCGCCAACCCATCCTGGACATCTGAACCCAGCCTGGACTGGGCAGAGCTAGCCCATGCTCTCCACCCGGAGGTCCTCACCCTGCCCACTGGGTGCCTTCAAGAGCAGAGACTGCTGACCCTGGGCTGCATGCCACCTCTCAGTCCAAGTGCCAGCTTCCCCCATCTTCCCATCTGTGCGTCCAGCCCATGCTGGTCCATCAGGAAGCCAAACGCCTCAGTCAGCACAGGGGTCCCAGAGAGACAGCAGCAGCCCCTGCGGTCTCCGCTCAGAGCTGTTCGTGGAGGACAGAGTGCAGGACAGCGAGGCTCAGACCACAGAATACTGCCTCGAGAGGAGAGACCTCACAGCTGGGTGAGGGAAGAGGGCTGGCCTTCCTGAAAACCTTGGGGTCCCAGACCCTGGGGTGGGTGTGGGAGAAAGCTGGGGAGGGTCAGGCCTCAGGCACCCAGGATCCAGTAGGCTTTGCAGGGAATGAAGGAAGAAGTGAGGGAACGAGCCAACCCCACAGTTGGAATGCCACTCCAGGAATACAGACTCAGGCAGGGCCATGGGGATGTCTGTGACATCTGCTGGGAGGTCATGCCTGGGTTTGGGCTCATCAAGGCATGAGGATGTATAGGATGGAGACTGCACCCAGGGAGGGGTGTCAGATTAGGGCACAGACGTGAGAGGGACCCAGAAGACCCAGAGTCTGGTTTGGAGGCTTCACGTTTTCCCTAGAAATAGGGGCGCTAGAGATGGCCACCATGAAAAGAAGGCTCAGCTCCACTGGAGCACGTGGATGCATGGTGTCATGGACACTTCCTGGGGAAAGATAGGTTTTAACTCATGAGAGATGAATTTGATCAGGAAGGAAGAGCAAGCCGAAGATAGAGGTTGCCCAGAAATGGTGGGCAGAATGGGCACAGGATGAGAGGATGCCAAACTTGGGAAACCCTGTGTTCAGGACTTCAAGAAGTTACCCTCTCCTCAGCCAGCTAGCTGAGTATAGAGCTACATAAGCACTGCAGTGGGGAGGTGTAGAGGGTGACGCTCACACAGGACAGCAAGGGGGTTGTGGGAGATAAAAGGGACTCTGTGTGGCCACAGAGTTCTGTCTCAGTCTCTGTGGGGTCCCTGGGTCCTGGCACACACAAGGTTTGTTTGAGCCCTCTGATGGGACTGGGGTTTGATTCTGAACATGAATTCGCCCCTCCTACCATCTTGCTGGGGCTTCTCCTTTGCCCTTGGGCATGGGGTATCTGCTACCCTATGTGGGATATTCTCCTTCAAGAATACACAGAAGAACTATACAAAAAAGATCTTCACGACCAAGATAATCACGATGGTGTGATCACTCACCTAGAGCCACGCATCCTGGAATGTGAAGTCAAATGGGCCTTAGGAAGCATCATTACAAACAAAGCTAGTGGAAGTGATGGAATTCCAGTTGAGCTATTTCAAATCCTAAAAGATGATGCTGTGAAAGTGCTGCACTCAATATGCCAGCAAATTTGGAAAACTCAGCAGTGGCCACAGGACTGGAAAAGGTCAGTTTTCATTCCAATCCCAACGAAAGGCAATGCCAAAGAATGCTCAAACTACCACACAATTGCACTCATCTCACACGCTAGTAAAGTAATGCTCAAAATTCTCCAAGCCAGGCTTCAGCAATACATGAACAGTGCACTTCCAGATGTTCAAGCTGGTTTTAGAAAAGGCAGAGGAACCAGAGATCAAATTGCCAACATCCACTGGATCATGGAAAAAGCAAGAGAGTTCCAGAAAAACATCTATTTCTGCTTTATTGTCTATGCCAATGCCTTTGACTGTGTGGATCACAATAAACTGTGGAAAATTCTGAGAGAGATGGGAATACCAGACCACCTAACCTGTCTCTTGAGAAATCTGTGTGCAGGTCAGGAAGCAACAGTTAGAACTGGACATGGAACAACAGACTGGTTCCAAATAGGAAAAGGAATACGTCCAGGCTGTATATTGTCACCCTGCTTATTTAACTTCTATGCAGAGTACATCATGAGAAACACTGGGCTGGAAGAAGTACATGCTGGAATCAAGATTGCCAGGAGAAATACCAATAACCTCAGATATGCAGATGACACCACCCTTATGGCAGAAAGAGAAGAGGAGCTAAAAAGCCTCTTGATGAAAGTGAAAGAGGAGAGTGAAAAAGTTGGCTTCAAGCTCAACATTCAGAAAATGAAGATCATGGCA
>SJYT01046221.1:339494-354464 GCA_006410635.1 Cephalophus harveyi | reverse complement strand
GTCATGTATGGATGTGAGAGTTGGACTATAAAGGAAGCTGAGTGCTGAAGAACCGATGTTTTTGAACTGTGGTGTGGAGAAGACTCTTGAGAGTCCCTTGGACAGCAAGGAGATCCAACCAGTCCATCCTAAAGGAAATCAGCCCTGAGTATTCATTGGAAGGACTGATGTTGAAGCTGAAGCTCCAATACTTTGGCCACCTGATGTGAAGAACTGATTCATTTGAAAAGACCCTGCTGCTGGGAAAGATTGAAGGTGGGAGGAGAAGGGGACGACAGGGCATGAGATGGTTGGATGGAATCACCGACTCAGTGGACATGAGTTTGAGTAAACTCTGGGAGTTGGTGATGGACAGGGAGGCCTGGCGTGCTGCAGTCCGTGGAGTCACAAAGAGTTGGACACGACTGAGCAACTGAACTGAACTGAATTGTGGCCACAGAGATGCGTGGGACAAAGTCCCACATTGACTGAGAGATGGGTGGATACAGGGATTGTGCCCAGAGCCTGGTGTGGCAGGAGCAGGGGGCTGGCAGAGTGTGAGAGGGTGGAGCTGGACAGATCTCACAGGATTGTGCAATGAGAAAGTGTTCTCTCTGGGTCATCCAGTGAGGCGTCTCCAGGTGCTGAAGGGCATGGGTTGTGTGCCTCGAGGCAAGGCGGCCTCTGGAGATTTTGGAGACAAAGAGGGAAAGATGTTAGGGTCTGATTTGTATTTCCAGAGGGTAGGTTTGTTTCTCTGAGAGACGGTGATTCCTGTTTCCTCTCATTCTCACCACAGATGGATGGATCTGGGTTAGACTCAGAGTAGGATTTACTGAAAGCATCATAGTGGAGGTGTGTGGCTTGCTGAGGAACACAGAAACCTCTGTCCCATGTTCTTAGCGGTGCCTAACCCTCCAGGAGAGAGGGGATGCTGAACAAGAGGAACCTCTGGGGGCCCAGATGAAATGCTTACAAAGTCCCCCACCAAATAAAGGAAAGGGAAACAGACATTTCCACCTGAATCCCACCAGAGAAACCTACCAGATAAGCAGAGACCATCTTGCCAGGCAGTGGGGTCAGTCTGGGTCTGGGCCACACCAGAAACCCCAGCGGGAGGAGGAGATGGGGCTCTCAGGGGAGGAGGAGAGAGCGCTGTGGCTAAAGCCCGGGTGAGCATGGGCAAGACTTGTACCGCTCTGTGCCAAGAGAGTGAGCAGATCTCTGGGGACCAAGGAAGAAAGCACAGAGCCACCCCACTCCCAGTGGTCCTCCTAGGTCCACAGGGCCTCCCGTACATTGGCCGTCTCTTACCATCCTAAACATTTTCATGGTCCTTTCTGAGAGACCCTGAAGAGCCTTTGTAATATCCGTGGTTGATGGGAGGCAGGCTTCAACAGATGGCCCCCAAAAGTAGCAGTGGTCACGCAGTCGTTCACATGGAGCTTCCACCCAGGGGTGAAGGAAGCGTTGAGACACAGGAACCAAGCAGAGCTCTGCCGACAAGAGCCCATCACCCCACTGCAAACACAGATGCTCCCACAGATGACAGAGCCATGGGTTATCCATCCGATTGGGAAGATACAACAACGTGTCATCGTGGGATTGGGGAAACTCTTTCCCTCTGCCCTGGAAAGGGCCAGATGGTTCTTGGACAGGTTCAAACCTGTCCACCCTAAAGGAAATCAACCCTGAATATTCACTGGGAGGACTGATGCTGAAGCTGAAGCTCCTATACTTTGGCCACTTGATGTGAAGAGCTGACTCATTGGAAAAGACCCTGATGCTGGGAAAGATTGAGGGCAGGAGGAGAAGGGGATGACAGAGGATGAGATGGTTGGATGGCATCATTGACTCAATGGACATGAGTTTGAGCAAGCTCCGGGAGATAGTGAAGGACAACCAAGTCTGACGTGCTTCAGTACATGGGGTTGCAGAGTCGGATACAACTGAGTGACTGAACAACAATCACGAATGGTAATATGACCACATTTCAGTCAGTTGTGACACATAAACACATGCGTAACCAACAGCCCCATCAGACACAGAGCACTTCCTTCACCCTAGACCCTAGTGGTCCAGTAGAACTTTCCACAGTGACCGAAATGTTCTTATATCTAACCATCCAACATGGTAACCACAGATCATGTCTAGCTAGTGTGACTGCTGTTGCTGCTAAGTCGCTTCAGTCGTGTCCGACTCTGTGCGACCCCACAGATGGGATTGGGGAAACTCTTTCCCTCTGCCCTGGAAAGGGCCAGATGGTTCTTGGACAGGTTCAAACCTGTCCACCCTAAAGGAAATCAACCCTGAATATTCACTGGGAGGACTGATGCTGAAGCTGAAGCTCCTATACTTTGGCCACTTGATGTGAAGAGCTGACTCATTGGAAAAGACCCTGATGCTGGGAAAGATTGAGGGCAGGAGGAGAAGGGGATGACAGAGGATGAGATGGTTGGATGGCATCATTGACTCAATGGACATGAGTTTGAGCAAGCTCCGGGAGATAGTGAAGGACAAGCAAGTCTGACGTGCTTCAGTACATGGGGTTGCAGAGTCGGATACAACTGAGTGACTGAACAACAATCACGAATGGTAATATGACCACATTTCAGTCAGTTGTGACACATAAACACATGCGTAACCAACAGCCCCATCAGACACAGAGCACTTCCTTCACCCTAGACCCTAGTGGTCCAGTAGAACTTTCCACAGTGACCGAAATGTTCTTATATCTAACCATCCAACATGGTAACCACAGATCATGTCTAGCTAGTGTGACTGCTGTTGCTGCTAAGTCGCTTCAGTCGTGTCCGACTCTGTGCGACCCCACAGACGGCAGCTCACCAGGCTCCACCATTCCTGGGATTCTCCAGGCAAGAACAGTGGAGTGGGTTGCCATTGCCTTCTCCAATGCATGAAAGAGGAAAGTGAAAAGTGAAAATGAAGTCGCTCAGTCATGTCTGACTCTTCGCGACCCCATGGACCGCAGCCTACCAGGCTCCTCCATCCATGGGATTTTCCAGGCAAGAGTACTGGAGTGGGTTGCCATTACCTTCTCCAGAGCTAGTGTGACTAAGAAACCAAAATTTTCTCTCATTTTTTGTCATTTTGCTTAAATTAAATAGGCACATGTGCTGAGTGGGAACCATTTGGCAAAGCACAGCCTGAGATATATTTTCTCATGCCGCCTTTCGGTCAGGCCAGACCTTCCATGAGAATGAGGAAACTATCCTGATTTCTGTACCTATCCACAGTGCTGCTGGGTCTTGGTCTCCATCAGAGGAATCGTGATCACCCACACTATATCAGGTCTCTCTTAAGCTCCCTGCCAGGGAGATCCCTGACCTTTGCACCAGCAGGCCACTCCTCTCTATTTCGATGTAGCATTCCACTGCAAGAGTAAACACTGTCTGTTCATCCACACTTCTGTGGATGCATCCTTTGGTGGTTTCCAAGTTTTTCTCTGATGATCACAGCCCTGTGAGTATTCTTGAGCACATCTTATTGTGTACATAAGCTTTTATATCTGTTGAGTAAATAGCCAAAAGCCTGCTGGAATGGTGGGCATGAGTTCAACAGTGATTTTCGCCTATATGATTTATTTACCCACTGCTGTGCCCCATTTCTATGTGTGTGCGTGCGTGCTAAGTCGCTTCAGTCATGTCTGACTCTTGGTGACCCCATGGACTGTAGCCCCCCAGGCTGCTCTGTCCATGGGATTCTCCAAGCAAGAATACTGGAGTAGGTTGCCATGCCCTCCCCTAGGGTGCCCCATCTCTAACTCCACTCTAACGGCAGAAAGCAGAGAGGAACTAAAGAGTCTCGTGATGAAGATGAAAGACAATAGTGAAAAAACTGGCTTGAAATTCAACATTCAAAAAACTAAGATCATGGCATCTGGTCCCATCAGTTCACAGCATACAGAAGGGGCAAAGTGGAAGCAGTGACAGATTTTCCTTTCTTGGGCTCCAGAATCACTGCAGACAGGGACTACAGCCATGAAATTGAAAGACACTTGCTCCTTGAAAGGAAAGCTATGACACCTAGACAGCATATTAAAGAACAAAGACGTCACCTTGTTGACAATAGTCCATACAGTCAAAACTATGGTTTTTACAGTAGTCATGTACAGATGTGAGAGTTGGACCGTAAAAAAAGCTGAGCACTGAAGAATTGATGCCTTCAAATTGTGGTGCTGGAGAAGACTCTTTAGAGTCCCTTGGACTGCAAGGAGATCAAACCAATCAATCTTAAAGGAAATCAACCATATTCATTGGAAGGACTGATGCTGAAGCTCCAATACTTTGGCCACCTGATGAGAAGAGCTGACTCACTGGAAAAGACCCTGAGGCTGGGAAAAATTGAAGGTAGGAGTAGAAGAGGATGGCAGCTGATAAGATGGTTAGATAGCATCATTGACTCAATGGACATGAACTTGAGCAACTCCAGAAGATGTGAAGGATAGGGGAGCCCGGCATGCTGCAGTCCCTGAGCTGGACATGTCTCAGCTACTGAACAACAACAAGATGCCCTATCTCACGCTGCTCTAGAAGTGATTGTCCTCCTGCCACAGACCCAGCAGCCCCTCCTCTGGGCAGCCCCTGTACTGACTCAGCATCACCTGTATCCTTGAGTGCTCCTGTGTGTTCCTGAACAGTTTCAGGGTGCTGCTATCTCCACACCATTGGAGGCAGGACCCCTGCAGTTGTGCAGAGAAGCAGGGAAGCCTCCACCACTTCCTTGATTTCTTTTCTGTCAATCCACGTGCACATCACGATGTTTTGTGCTAAGTGTCAGGTACAGGATAAGGACAGGCTTCCTCCATGGTAGAAGCACATCTTGCCCAAGGAAAGGGCCTGTGTGCATCCTCCAAAGAAAGTTCACCCTAGGACAGGCCTGACTCCTGCTCCCAGTTCACGGGTCAGAAGGGCACTTCCCCTACTAACCAGGCCTCCTTGTCCTCCTCCCCCAGGTCCCTGGCTGTTGGGCCCCAGTACTCATCCCTGGGGACACAGCCCATCCTCTGCGCCAGCATCCCAGGCTTAGTACCCAAGCAGCTGCGTTTCTGCCGGAACTATGTGGAGATCATGCCCAGCGTGGCAGAGGGCATCAAAATCAGCATCCAGGAGTGCCAACACCAGTTCCGTGGCCGCCGTTGGAACTGCACCACTATCAACAACAGCCTGGCCATCTTTGGCCCCGTGCTGGACAAAGGTACAGGCGGTACCCATCATGGCTAGCCAGGCAGAGGCGGCAGCCCAGGGATGTGGGTGCAGCAGGGCTCAAACCAGCCTCCCCCTCAGTGGGAGTGGGCACAAGCCAGTTCATTTCCTTTCCGCCTCTGTTTCTCACTTGTGCTCAAGCATAGCAACAGCACTTCCAGTAAGGGGGCAGTGCTCGTTACTATAGGGCTCTCCTGTGTGGGTCCTTTCCAGTGCTCACCCGCTCTGGAGGGTGCTCCTGGAGTTTGGGAAGGGTATAGGATCACACAGAGATTCCTCCTGCTTCCACTTTCTCGGGGAAGTTTCACGGGGATACGATTAACTAGTGCAGTTTGCCTGAAGAAGCCAGGACTTCAGGCAGATCTTAGAGAGAAAATACAAAAACAGAAAACACAAAAAAGGGTGAGGGTTGGGGATGATAGAGGCACACAGCAGAAGTTATCCAGGGTCCTGGAGCCAGGGGAGAAGAGGAAGATCTGGCAGGCTGGGTGCTGGTTAACTCTTGGTGAAGAGCAAATTTGCACAAGACATAGTAGTTTAAACAATAATAACCATGTGTTGTCGGTCCCAACATCTGCAGACATGGGGAGATGCAGTAGGCAGGGCTGGTCTCTGTTAACGAGAGAGAGAGAGAGACGAGCTGATCCTCATCTCTCTTACATGCCTGGTGGCCCCTGATGCATCTGCACATGACCTGGGTTTGCTTAAATGCAGTGGCTGGGCCCTCCAGCAAGCGAGGAAAGAGGGAGGGAGAGAGAAAAAGAGAAAAAAGGGAGAGAGGCTTCTTTCACTGAGCATAATGTTTTCAAGATGCATCCACTTGTAGTGTGTTTTGGTACTTTATTCCTTTTTATGGCTGAATTATATTCCATTATACGATGGATCACATTTTATTTATCCATTCATCTGTTGATGGACAATTAGGTTGTTTCAAGCCTTTTATTGTCTGTTGTGAATAATGCTGATATTTCAAGTATCTGAATACCTGTTTTTCAATTCTTCTGGGTATATTCCTAGAAGTAGAATTGCATAGTAATTCTGTGTTTTGAGGAATTACCAAACTCTTTTTCCACAGCAACTGCACCATTTTGCTCTCCCACCAGCAACACAAGAGGGTTCCAGTTTCTCCACATTATTGCCAATGTTTGTTATTCTCTTTCTTTTTTTCCCTTTAGCCCTCCCAGTGGATCTGAAGTGATGTCTCATTGTAATTTTTATTTGCACATTCCTGATGACTGATGATGTTGAGCATCTTTTCATGGGATTGTTGAATATCTGAATGTCTTCTTTGGAGAAATGTCTATGCAAGTCCTTTGCCCAGTTTTTAATTGGGTTGCTTGTGTTTCTATTGTTGAGTTGTCAGAGTTCTTTATATATCTAACACTAGACACTTATCAGAAATATAATTTTCAAATATCTCCTCCCTTTATAGATTGTCTTTTCACTTTTATGACAGAGTCCTTTGATGTACAGAAGTTTTAAATTTTGATGACATTCAATTTACCTATTTAGATATCATATCAAAGTAAACATTGCCTCATCTACAGTTAGGAAGTTTTACACTTGTGTTTTCTCCTAAGAGTTTTATAGTTTTACTTCTTACATTTAGGTCTTTGATCTATTTTTAGTGAATTTTTGTATATAGCGAGGAGTAAGGGTCCAGCTTAATTCTTTTGCATGTGGGAAACCAATTATTTCAGCACCATCTGTTCAAAAGACTAGTCTTTCCCCTATTGAATAGTCTTGGCACCCTGGTTAAAAATCAATTGTCCATGGATGTCTGGGTTTATTTCTGGACTTTCAATTCTATTCCATTGGTCTATATGTCTACCATTCTTCCAATACAACACTATTTTGATTTCTATAGTTTTATAGTATGCTTTAGAATTGGGAAGTATAAGTTCTCCAACTTTATTTTTATTTTACAATTGCTTTGGCTTTGATTGTTTTGGCTTTTGGAAAACCCCTTACAATTCCATGTGAATTTTAGGGTTGTTTTTTCATTTCTGCAAAAAAAGATTTTTTGAATTTTGATGGCGATTGCATTGAATCTGTTTATTAGTTTGATAAGTGTTGCCATCTTAACATTATTGTCTTATAATCCATGAACATGGGATTTTTCCATTTATTTAGGTCTTCCTTAATTTTTCAGCAGTGTTTTATAGTTTTCAATGAACGAGTCTCATGCATCTTTGGTTAACACATTCCTAAGTATTTTATTCTTTTGATGCTATTATAAATGAAATTGTTTCATTCATGTCCTTTTTAAGTTGTTCACTATGTGTAGAAGTACAGTTGATTTTTGTGTTTTGAACCTGTATCCTGCAAATTTGATTAATTTTTTCATTAGCTGTGAGAGTTTGTGTAGATTCTTTAGAATTTTCTATATATGAGATCAAGTCATCTGTGAATAGAAATGTTTTTGCTTCTTGCTTTCCAATTTGGATGCCTTTTCTTTCTTTTTCTTGCCTAATTGCTCTGGCTAGCACTTCCAGTCGGAGAAGGCGATGGCACCCCACCCCAGCACTCTTGCCTGGAAAATCCCATGGACGGAGGAGCCTGGTGGGCTGCAGTCCATGGGGTTACTAAGAGTCGGACACGACTGAGCGACTTCACTTTCCCTTTTCACTTTCATGCATTGGAGAAGGAAATGGCAACCCACTCCAGTGTTCTTGCCTGGAGCATCCCAGGGATGGGGGCGCCTGGTGGGCTGCCGTCTATGGGGTCGCACAGAGTCGGACACGACTGAAGCGACTTAGCAGCAGTAGCAGCAGCAGCAGCACTTCTAGTACTGTGTTGAATATGAGCAATGAGAGTGGGCACCCTTGTCTTCTTCCTGATCTTAGAGGGAAAGCTTTTAGTCTTCCACCATTGAGAATATGATGCTAGTTGTGAATTTTTCATAACTTCCCTTTATCGGGTTAAGGAGATTGTCTTCTATTCCTAATCTGTTGAGTGTTTGTATCATGAAAAGGCTACTAGATTACATCAAATGCTCTTTTCTGAATCAATTAAGATGATCACATGGTTTTGCCTTAATTCTGTTCACATGGCATTTTTCTAAGGAATTCTTGCTCACAATAATAGATTATATATATAACGGTCATCTGAATTAAATTTGACCTTTCTGTCCATTTTAGTTCACTGATTCCTAACAAGTTGATGTTCACTCTTGCCATCTCCTGTTTGACCACTTCCAATTTGCCTTGATTCATGGACCTAACATTCCAGATTGCTATGCAATATTGTTCTTTACAGCATCAGACTTTACTTTCACCACCAGACACATCCACACCTGGGTGTCATTTTTGCTTTTGCTCAGCCTCTTCATTCCTCCTGGAGCTGTTTCTCCACTCTCTTCCAGTAGCACATTGGACTCCTACTGACCTGGGGGGTGAGGTCTCATCCTTCAGTGTCATATCTTTTTGCTTTTTCATACTGTTCAAGGGGTTCACAAGGCAAGAAGGCTGAAATGGTTTGCATTCCCTTCTCCAATGGACCACATTTTATCAGAACTCTGTACCATAACCTATCTGTCCTGGGTGGCACAACACGGCCTGATTCGTAGTTTCATTGAGTTACCCAGGGAGGCTGTGGTCCACGTGATCATTTTGGTTAGTTTTCTGTGATTGCAGTTTTCATTCTGTCCACCCTCTGATGAGGGCAAAAGGCTTGTGCAAGCTTCCTGATGGGAGGGACTTGTGGGGAAAACTGGGTCTTGCTTTGGTGGGTAAGGTGGCGCTCAGTAAATCTTCCATGTAATTTTCTGCTGATGGGTGAGGCTGTGCTCCTTCTCTGTGGTTTGGCCTGAGACAGCCCAGTCCTAGAGTCTGCAGTCTCTATAGTTGGCTCTAGGCCCTATGGTAGGGGTTATGGCGACCTCTTCCAAGAGGACTTATGCCAGCATGCTGCACCTCCCAGGACTGCTGCTGCCACTGCCCCGATCCTGAGGCCAGCCGCTGTTGACTCACGCCTCTGCTGGAGACCCCCAGACTCTCACGGGCAAGTCTGGCTGAGTCTCTTGTGGGGTCACTGCCCCTTTCTCTTGAGTCCTGGTACACACAAGGTTTTGTCTGTGCCCTCCAAGACTTTGTTTCCCCTGTTCTGTTGAAGTTCTGTCATCAAATCCCATTGACCTTCAAATTTCCTGGGAATATTCAGTCCCTTTGCAGGGTCCCCAGGTTGGGGAAGTCTGTGGTAGGGCCTGGAGCTTTCATAACAGTGCAAGAACTTCTTTGGTATAATTGTTCTCCAGTTTGTAGATCGCCCACCCATTGGCTCTTTGGTAAGGTTAATGGCGACCTCCTCCAGGAGGATTTATGCCACATGCCCTGCCTCCCAGGGCTGCTGCTGCCAGTACCCCTGTCCCTGCGACTGGCCACTGCTGACCCATGCTTCCACAGGGGACCCTCAGACACGAACAGGCAGGTCTGGCTTAGTCTCCTGTGGGATCACTGCTCCTTTCCCTGGGTCCTGGTGCACACAAGGTTTTGTTTGTGCCCTCCAAGAGTCTTTGGCAGGTATGAGGTTTGATTTTAAACATGATTGCACCCTCCCTACCGTCTTATTGTGGCTTCTCCTTTGTCCTTGGACACGGGGTATCTTTTTTTGGTGGGTTCCAACATCCTCCTGTTGATGGTTGTTCAGCAACTAGTTGCAATTTTGGTGTTCTCTCTGGAAACTGAGTGCACGTCCTTCTACTTTTCTCTGCTGCTGCTACTGCTGCTGCTGCTGTTAAGTCGCTTCAGTCGTGTCCGACTCTGTGCGACCCCATAGACGGCAGCCCACCAGGCTCCTCTGTCCCTGGGATTCTCCAGGCAAGAACACTGGAGTGGGTTGCCATTTCCTTCTCCAATGCATGAAAGTGAAAAGTGAAAGTGAAGTCGCTCAGTCATGTCTGACTCTTAGAGACCCCAGGGACTACAGCCCACCAGGCTCCCCCGTCCCTGGGATTCTCCAGGCAAGAACTACTTTTCTCATATATATATGTATGCAAGATTTTATATATATATATACATTAATATACAGTATTTGTTTTTCTCTTTTGACTTACTTCACTCTGTATAACAGGCTCTAAGTTCATCATCTCAATTCAGCTGACTCAAATTCATTCCTTTTTATGGCTGAGTAATAGGCCATTGTATAATATGACCACATCTTCTTATGCATTCATCTGTTGATGGCCATCTAGGTGGCTTCCATGACCTGGCTATTGTAAATAGTGCTACATTGAACATTGGGGTATACGTGTCTTTTTCAGTTATGGTTTTCTCAGGGTATATAACTAGTAGTGGGATTGCTAGGTCATATGGTAGTTCTATGTTTAATTTTTTAAGGAAACTCCATGCTGTTCTCCATAGTGGCTATACCAATTCTTTTTTCTCCACACTCTCTCCAGCACTTATTACTTATGGACTTTTTGATGATGACAATTCTGACTGGTGTGCCTTAGTACCTCCTTGTAGTTTTGATTTAGTATTTCTCAAATAACTAGTGATATTCAGCATCTTTTCATGTGTTTTTTGGCCATCTATATGTCTTCTTTGGAGAGATGTCTATGTAGGTTTTCCACTCATTTTTTGATTGGATTTTTTCGTTTTTTGATGTTGAGCTCCATGAGCTGTTTGTATATTTTGGAGATATTATTTGTATATAGCTAATATTTGTATATATTAATTTCCCTTTCAGCTCTATTTGTATATATTAATTCTTTGTCAGTTGCTTAATTTGCAAATATTTTCACCCATTCTACTGGAGTTTCCCTGGTGGCTCAGATGATAAAGAATCCACCTGCAATGCAGGAGACCTGGGTTCAATCGGTGGGTTGGGAAGATCACCTGGAGAAGGGAAAGGCTACCCACTCCAGTATTCTGGCATAGAGAATTCCATGGACTGTATAGTCCATGGAGTTGCAAAGAGTCAGACATGACTGCAATGCAGGAGAGTCAGGTTCAACCCCTGGGTTTGGAAGATCCCCTGTAGAAGAAAATGGCAACCCACTCCAGTATTTTTGCCTGGAAAATCCCAGGGATAGAGGAGCCTGGTGGGCTACAGTCCATGGGGTGACAAAGAGTTGAACACGACTGAGCAACTAACACTTTTTCTCCTTTACCCATTCTGAGGGTTGTCTTTTCATTTTGTCCATGGTTTCCTTTCCTGTGCAAAAACTTTTAAGTTTAATTAGGCCCCATTTGTTTATTTTTCTTTTTATATTTTCATTATTCTAGAAGGTGTAAGAACTTCTTTGCAAAAAAAGATCTTGCTGTGATTTATGTCAAAGAGTGTTTTTTCTATCTTTTCCTCTAAGAGTTATATAGTGTCTGGACTTACATTTAGGTCTTTAATCTGTTTTAAGTTTACTTTTGTGTATGATGTTAGGGAGTATTCTAATTTCATTATTTTACATGTGGCTGTCTAGATTTCCCAGCACCACTTATTGAAGAGGCTATCTTTTCTCCATTGCACATTTTTGCCTCCTTTGTCATAGATTTGGTGACCATAGGTGCGTGGGTTAACTTATGGGCTTTTATCCTGTACCATGGATCTATTTCTCTGTTTTTGTACCAGTACCATACTGTATTGATTACTGTAGCTTTGCAGTATAGTTTGAAGTTGGGAAGCCTGAATACTCTACCTCCATTTTTCTTTCTCAAGATTACTTTGGCTCTTTGGGGTATTTTCATACAGATTGTAAAAAATTTTGTTCTAATTCTACGAAGAATGCCATTGGTAATTTGATAGGAATTCCATGGAATCTGTAGTTTGCTGTAGGCAATACATTCATTTTCATTATATTGATTCTTTCAATCCAAGAACATCGTATTTCCCTCCATCTGTTTGTGTCCTCCTTGATTTTCATCAGTGTTTCATAGTTTTCTGAATACAGGTCTTTTGCCTTATTAGGTTGGTTTATTCCCAGGTATTTTATTATTTTTGTTGTGATGGTAAGTGTGATTGTTTCCTTAATTTCCCTTTCTGCTCTTTTGTTATTAGTGTGTAGGAATGCAGGAGATCTCTATGCCTTAATTTTGTATCCTACAACTTTGCCAAATTAACTGACTATGTCCAGTAGTTTTCTGGTGGCATCTTAGGATTTTCTGCATATATAGTATCATGTTATCTGCAAACAATGACAGTTTTACTTCTTCTTTTCCAACTTGGATTCCTTTTATTTCTTTTTCATCTCTAATATCCATGGCAAGGACTTCCAAAACAGTGTTGATGAGAATGGACATCC
Source organism: Cephalophus harveyi (assembly GCA_006410635.1). NCBI lineage: Eukaryota > Metazoa > Chordata > Mammalia > Artiodactyla > Bovidae > Cephalophus > Cephalophus harveyi. The sequence continues at coordinate 342,023 of SJYT01046221.1, read as the reverse complement.
TTGTCTTGTTCCTGATATTAGGGGAAATGCTTTCAGTTTTGCACCATTGAAAATGATGTTTGTTATATATTGCCTTTATTATGTTGAGGTTCCCTCTATGCTCATTTTCCAGAGAGTACATAGATGGTTGTTGAATTTTGTCAAAAGCTTTCTCTGCGTCTATTGAGATGATCATATGGCTTTTATTCTTTAATTTGTTAATATGGTCTATCACTGCATAGACTATCACACTGATTGACTTGTGTACATTGAAAGATTTGTGTATATTTCTGGGATAAATCCCACTTGATCATGGTATATAATCCTTTTAATGTATTATTGGATGCTGTTGGCTAGTATTGTTTTTAAGCATTTCCCAATGATTTTAAATCAATTTATTTGTAAAAACAGAAAAAGGAAAGAAATAAATAAAACAATTAACAGTAGTACAGTCGATACAGTTGCTAAGGCATTAATAACTTATGAAAACATAGTAGCTAGATAAGTGGAAAAGGACATGGCAACCCACTCCAGTGTTCTTGCCTGGAGAATCCCAGGGATGGCAGAGCCTGGTGAGCTGCTGCCTATGGGGTTGCACAGAGTCAGACACAACTGAAGCGACTTAGCAGCAGCAGCAGCAGCAGCTATATAAGTGTGTGTGTTCACTTGCTAAGTCGTGTCCAACTCTGTGACCACATGGACTGCGGTAGCCAGACTTCCTAGTCCTTCACTATCTCCCGGAGTTTACTCAGATTCATGTCCATTGAGTCAGTGATGCTATCTAACCATTTTGTCCTCTGCCACCCTCTTCTCCTTTTGCCTACAATCGTTCCCAGCATCAGGGTCTTTTCCAGTAGGACAGTACTTCACATCAGGTGGCCAAAGTATTGGAACTTCAGCTTCAGCATCAGTCCTTCCAATGACTATTCAGAGTTGATTTCTTTTGGAATTGATTGGTTTGATCTCCTTGCAGTCCAAGGGACTCTCAAGAGTCTTCTCCAGCACCAAAATTTGAAAACATCAGTTCTTCAGTGCTCAGCCTTCTTTTTGGAGAAAGAAATAGCAACCCACTCCAGTGTTCTTATCTGGAGAATCCCATGAAAAGAAGAGCCTGGCTGGCTACAGACTATGGGGTTGCAAAGAGTCAGCCATGACTCAGCAGCTAGACAACAACAACAGCCTTCTTTATGGTCCAACTCTCACATCCATACATGACTACTGGAAAAACCCTAGCTTTTACTATATGGACCTTTGTCGGCAAAATGATGTCTCTGCTTTTTAATACTCTGTCTATGTTGGTCACAGCTTTTCCCTCCCAGGAGCAAGCGTCTTTTATTATCACAGCTACAGTCACCATCCACAGTGATTTTGAAGCCCAATAAAATAAATATGTCACTGCTTCCACTTTTTCCTCTTCTATATTCCATGAAGTGATGGTACCGGATGCCACGATCTTAGTTTTTTGGATGTTGAATTTTAATTGAGCCTTTTCACTCTCCTATTGCAACTTCATCAAGATGCTCTTTAGTTCCTCTTCACTTTCTGCTATTACAGTGGTATTATCTGCATATCTGAGGTTGCTGATATTTCTCCAATATTGATTCCAGCTTGAGTTATCCCGGCTGGCATTTCCCATGATGTACCCTACATATACATTAAGTAAGCAGGATGACAATATACAGCCTTGGTGTACTCCTTTACCATTTTGAATCAGTCTGTTGCTCTATGTCTGCTTCCGCCTGTTGCTTCTTGACCTGCATACAGATTTTTTAGGAGATAGGTAAGGTGGTCTGGTATTCCCATCTCTTTAAGAATTTTCCACAGTTTATTGTGAACCACACAATCAAAGACTTTAGTGTACTCAATAAAGCATAAGTAGATGTTTTTCTGAAATTCCCTTGATTTCTCTATGATCCAAGAAATATTGGCAATTTAATCTCTGGTTCCTTTGCCTTTTCTAAATCCAGCTTATACATCTGGAAGTTCTCGGTTCATATACTGCTAAAGCCTAGCTTGAAGAATTTTGAACATAACCTTTCTAGCATGTGAAATGAGCACAGTTGTAAGGTAGTTTGAACATTCTTTGGCTCTACACAAGGACATCACCAGATAGTCAATACCAAAATTAGACTGATTATATTCTTTACAGATGAAGACAGAAAAGCTCTGTACAGTCCTCAACAGAAGACCTGGAGCTCACTGCAGCTCAGACCATCAGTCCCTTATTGCAAAATTCAGGCTTGAACTGAAGAAAATAGGAAAAACCATTCAGGTTTGACCTAAATTAAAACTGAACAGTTCAGTTCAGTTCAGTTGCTCAGTCGTGTCTGACTCTTTGCGACCCCATGAACCGCAGCACGCCAGGCCTCCCTGTCCATCACCAACTCCCGGAGTTCACCCAAACTCATGTGAATTGAGTCGGTGATGCCATCCAGCCATCTCATCCTCTGTCGTCCCCTTCTCCTCCTGCCCCCAATCCCTCCCAGCATCAGAGTCTTTTCCAATGAGTCAACTCTTCGCATGAGGTGGCCAAAGTACTGGAGTTTCAGC
>SJYT01046221.1:309669-336776 GCA_006410635.1 Cephalophus harveyi | reverse complement strand
CATATTATACCACAGAAATATTTCCAGTGGAATCAATAAAAATATAATGTAATTTAAGAAATATGATAGTGCTGTTTGCTATAATATAGAATGTGAAAGTTCAGGGTCCAATTTTTAAAAATTTGATCAGGAAAACTTAGTTTTGTAGAGCTAAAAATACTTAAAGGGAAAATGTTTTCTTATTTCTTTATCAATATTGTTTTCCACAATTCTCTACTATGAAGAAATCAAAATCAGCTGCCCACACAACTGTCTCTTATACACATCTAGATGTGTATAAGAGACAGGCTTCATCCAGCCTGGCATTTTGCATGATGTACTCTGCATATAAGTTCAATAAGCAGGATGACAACATGCAGCCTAGATATACTCCTTTTCCTATTTGGAACCAGCCTGTTGTTCCATGTTCAGTTCTTTCGAATAATTGCATAAGTGAATAAATCTAGAGCTTCACATCTGATAAGTCAGTAAGTTGAGTGATTCTGTCTCTTCAGTGCCTCTAGTGCAGATTTCACAAACTTTCATCCTTATTGCTTCTTCCTGTCATCAGACCCTCTTCCTCTCTCATCAGCTTCTTGACTCCTTGCCCTCAAGTACAGCCCTGGTCCATCACTTATTCTTCACATAGTTATGGAGTTATCTTTCCAAAGCATAAAAGTAAACATTATATTATCTTGCTTCAAAAACCTTTCCCAAAATGAAAACATAGGAGCATATTAGTAAAAGGCAAAAAAGACATCATGCAACTTCCATGAACATAACCAAGGGGTCATGGAGCCTGAGGCATGATTATACCAAGGGAAGGTGCCGGATTGGGATGAATAGAACAATAGAAGTTCACAGTTGAACTCAAGACTTTATGTCCAAACACATGTAAGGGGTCATGATCCAGACACCAGTCAGCTATGAGGTTCTCAGAGGAAGTGGTGGACCTCATTCAACTAAATGAAGGTGAGTAAATAATTGGGCTTCACGGGTGGCTCAATAGTAAAGAATCTGTCTGCCAAACAGGAGACATGGGTTCAATCCCAGGGTTGAGAAGATCCCTTGGAGGAGAAAGTGGCAACTCACCCCAGTATTCTTGCCTGGACGATCTCCTGGACAGAGGAACCTGGTGGGCTGTAGTCCATGGGGTCACAAAGAGTCAGACATGCCTGAGCACGCATGCAGGGTCATAACTATCTAGAAGCTCTGTCCAGCTACCAGTTTACTACTTGCTAGTGTCACTGGCTTCCCTGGTGGCTCAGACAGTAAATCATCTGCCTGTAATGTGGGAGACCTGGGTTTCATCCCTGGGTCGGGAAGATCCCCTGGAGAATGGACTAGTACCCACTCCATTATTCTTGCTTGGAGAATCTCATAGACAGAGGAGCCTGGCAGGGTTAGTCCATGGTGTCACAAAGTGTTGGACACCACTGAAACAACTTANAAAGACATGCCCATTTGAATGCAGAGTTCCAAAGAAGAGCAAGGAGAGATAAGAAAGTCCTCCTCAGTGATCAGTGCAAGGAAATAGAGGAAAATGATAGAATGGGAAAGACTAGAGATCTCTTCTAGAAAATTAGAGATACCACGGGAATAATTCATGCAAAGTTGGGCTCAATAAAGGACAGAAATGGTATGGACCTAACAGAAGCAGAAGTATTAAGAAGAGGTGGCAAGAATACACAGAAGAACTGTACAAAAAACAGCTTCATAACCCAGATAATCACAATGGTGTGATCACTCCCCTAGAGCCAGACATCCTGGAATGTGAAGTCAAGTGGGAATTAGGAAGAATCACTACGAACAAAGCTAATGGAGGTGATAGAATTGAGTTGAGCTCTTTCAAATCTTAAAAGATGATGTCATGAAAATGCTGCACTCAATATGTCAACAGATTTGGAAAACTAAGTAGTGGCCACAGGACTGGAACAGGTTAATTTTCATTCTAATCCCAAAGAAAGCCAGTGCCAAAGAATGCTCAAACTACTGCACAATTGCACTCATCTCACACACTAATAAAGTAATGCTCAAAATTCTCCAAGCCAGGCTTCAACAATTTGTGAACCCTTAACTTCCAGTTGTTCAAGCTAGTTTTAGAAAAGGCAGAGGAACCAGAGATCAAATTGCCAATATCTGTTGAATCATCAAAAAAGCAAGAGAGTTCCAGAAAAACATCTATTTCTGCTTTATTGACTATGCCAAAGCCTTTGACTGTGTGGATCACAAAAAACTGTGGAAAATTCTGTAAAAAATGGGAATACCAGACCACCTGAATTGCCTCTTGAGAAATCTGTATGCAGATCAGGAAGCATCAGTTTAAACTGGACATGGAACAACTGACTGGTTCCAAATTGGGAAAGGAGTACATCAAAGCTGCATATTGTCACTCTGCTTATTTAACTTATCATGAGAAACTTTGGGCTGGATGAAAAGCACAAGCTGGAATCAAGATTGCCAGGAGAAGTATCATTATCCTCAGATAAGCATATGACATCACCCTCACGGCAGAAAATGGAGAACTAAAGAACCTCTTGCTGCAAGTAAAAAAAGAGAGTGAAAAAGTTGGCTTAAAGCTCAACATTCAGAAAACTAAGATCATGGCATCTGGTCCCATCACTTCATGGGAAATAGATGGGGAAACAGTGGAAACAGTGTCAGACTTTATTTTGCGGGGCTCCAAAATCACTGCAGATGATGACTGCAGCCAATTAAAAGATGCTTACTCCTTAGAAGGAAAGTTATGACCAACCTAGATAGCATATTCAAAAGCAGAGACATTACTTTGCTGACTAAGGTCCGTCTAGTCAAGGCTATGGTTTTCTCGGTGGTCATGTATGGATGTGAGAGTTGGACTGTGAAGAAAGCTGAGCGCCGAAGAATTGATGCTTTTGAACTGTGGTGTTGGAGAAGACTCTTGAGAGTCCCTTGGACCGCAAGGAGATCCAACCAGTCCATTCTGAAGGAGATCAGCCCTGGGATTTCTCTGGAGGGAATGATGCTAAAGTTGAAACTCCAGTACTTTGGCCACCTGATGCGAAGAGTTGACTCATTGGAAAAGACTCTGATGCTGGGAGGGATTGGGGGCAGGAGAAGGGGACAACAGAGGATGAGATGGCTGGATGGCATCACCGAGTCAATGGACATGAGTTTGGGTGAACTCCGGGAGTTGGTGATGGACAGGGAGGCCTGGCATGCTGCGATTCATGGGGTCGCAAAGAGTCGGACACAACTGAGCAACTGAATTGAACTGATACAATGTCACGAACTTCCATCCATAGTTCTTCAGGCATTCTGTCTATCAGATTGAATCCCTTGAATCTATTTGTCACTTCTACTGTATAATCGTAAGGGATTTGATTGTAGGTCATACCTGAATGGCCTAGTGGTTTTTCCCTACTTTCTTCAATTTAAGTCTGAATTTTGCAATAAGGAGTTCATGATCTGAGCCACACTCACCTCCCAGTTTTGTTTTTGCTGATTGTATAGAGCTTCTCCATCTTCGGCTGCAAAGAACATAATCATTCTGATTTTGGTATTGACCATCGGGGGTTTTCCATGTTGTAGAGTCATCCTTTGTGTTGTTGGAAAAGGTGAGAATACACTGAAGAAATATACAAAAAAGTTGTTTTCTTACTGACTAGGATAACCACAATGGGGTGGTCACTCACCTAGAGCCAAACATCCTGGAGTGCTAAGTCAAGTGGGCCTTAGGAAGCATAACTACAAACAAAGATAGTGGAGGTGATGGAATTCCAGCTGAACTATTTCAAATCCTAAAAGATGATGCTGTTAAAGTGCTGCATCAATATGCCAGCAAATTTGGAAAACTCAGCAGTGACCTCAGGACTGAAAAATATCAGTTTCCATTCCAATCCTAGTGAAGGGCAATGCCAAAGAATTTTCAAACTACAGTATATTACATAAAATGATTCTAATAATAGTTAAACAGGAAGCAATGAGCTTTTCTCAGTATTGATGTGAAAGCAGGCAGTTTGGAATTTAAAAGTAATTGTTGACTCAAATAGTTAATGTTTATCTGTTCCCTTAACTTCCATAGTTTCTCAGGGAAGTCCAATTTTAAAATGTATTTTCCTTTTCATTATAAATACTTCAAGGAGAAAACAATTTAAAAATTTACTTCGTATTACCTGGCATAGTGATTTGGTATTTCTATATAATTCAAAATGATCCTTACAGTAAGTCTAGTTACCATCTGTCAGTATACAAAGATATTACATAGCTTTTGACTGTGTATATTCTCCACTCTGTGTATTTCTTACCTGTGACCCACTTACTTTGCAACTGGAAGTTCATATGTCTTGATCTCCTTCACCCATTCTTTCCTCAGCATTTTCTCTAACCAGTAGTAAGAAAGAATTGAATTTGATCTGAGCCAACCTTCATAATGTTGGCTAGTATTTTGTTGAGGAATTTTTGCATCTATGTTCATCAGTGATATTGGTCTGTAATATTCTTACTTTGTGAGATATCTTTCTCTTATTTTGGTATCAGGATGATGATGGTGGCCTCATAGAACAAATTTGGGAGGGTTCCTCCCTCTGCAATTTTTTGAAAGCGTTTGAGAAGGTACAGTGTTAGCTGTTCTCTAAATGTTTGATAGAATTTGCCTGCGAAGCCATCTGGTCATGGTCTTTTATTTGTTGGATTTTAGATTACGGTTTCAATTTCATTACATGTGATTGGTCTGGTAATATTTTCTAAGGCGTCCTGGTTCAGTCTTGGAAGGTTGTACCTTTCTAGAATTTATGCATTTCTTTCAGGTTGTCCAATTTATTGGCATATAGTTGCTTATAGTAGTCTCTTATAATCCTTTGTATTTCTATGGTGTCAGTTGTGATTTCTGCTTTTTCATTATTAATTTTATTGATTTGTGTCCTCTCCCTTTTTCTCTTGAGGAATCAATCTGGCTAAAGATTTATCAATTTTGTTTATCTTCTCAAAGAACCAATTTTTGCTTTTATTTATCATTGTTACTGTTTTCTTCACTTCTATTTCATTTATATTTAATCTGATCTTAGTGATTTTTTTCCGTCCTACTGGCTTTGGATTTTCTTTGTTCTTCTTCCTCTGGTTGCTTTTGGTATAGGGTTATATTGTTTATTTGTGATTTCTCTTACTTCTTGAGGTATGAATGAATTGCTATAAACTTCCCTCTTAGAATTTGCTGTGTCCCATAGGTTTGGGGTCATCATCTTTTTATTTTCATTTGTTTCTATGTCATTTTTTATTTTCTCTTTGATTTCTTGTGATCTCTTGGTTATTTAGCAGTGCACTCTTTAGCCTCCGTGTGCTTGTGGGTTTTTACAGTTTTGTTTTTTTTCCCCTGTAATTGATTTCTAATCTCATAGTGTTGTGGTCAGGAAAGATGCTTAGTACAATTTCAATTTTCTTCAATGTACTGAGGCTTGATTTGTGACTCAAGATATGGTCTATCCTGGAGAATATTCCATGTGCACTGAGAAGAAAGTGTATTCTGCCGCTTTCAAGTAGAATGTCCTATAAATATCAATTAAATCTATCTGGTCTGTTGTGTCATTTAAGCTTGTGTTTCCTTATTTATTTTCTGCCTGGATGATCTGTCCTTTGGTGTAAATGGGATGTTAAAATCCCCTACTATTATTGGGTCACCATCATCTTCCCTTTGTATGTCTGTTAGCATTTCTCTTACACATTGAGGTCTTCCTATGTTGGGTGCATAAATATTTGTAATTGTTTTATCTTCTTCTTGTATTGATCCCTTAATCATTATGTAGTGTCCTTCCTTATCTCCTACAATAGGTTTTTTTTTAAGTAAATTTTTTATTTTTACTTTATTTTTATTTATTTATTTATTTATTATTTTACTTTACAATACTGTATTGGTTTTGCCATTCATCAACATGAATCCACCACGGGTGTACACATGTTCCCAATCCTGAACCCCCCTCCCACCTCCCTCCCCATACCATCTCTCTGGGTCATCCCAGTGCACCAGCTCCAAGCATCCTGTATCCTGCATCGAACCTAGACTGGCGGTTCGTTTCTTATATGATAGTATACATGTTTCAATGCCATTCTCCCAAATCATCCCACCCTCACCCTCTCCCACAGAGTCCAAAAGACCGTTCTGTACATCTGTGTCTCTTTTGCTGTCTCACATACAGGGTTATCACTACTATCTTTCTAAATTCCATATATATGTGTTAGTATACTGTATTGATGTTTTTCTTTCCAGCTTACTTCACTCTGTATAATAGGCTCCAGTTTCATCCACCTCATTAGAACTGCTTCAAATGTATTCTTTTTAATGGCTGAGTAATACTCCATTGTCTATATGTACCACAGCTTTCTTATCCATTCATCTGCTGATGGACATCTAGGTTGTTTCCATGTCCTGGCTATTATAATCGGTGCTGCGATGAGAATTGGGGTACACGTGTCTCTTTCAATTCTGGTTTCTTCGGTGTGTATGCCCAGCAGTCAGATTGCTGGATCATAAGGCAGTTCTATTTCCGGGTTTTTAAGGAATCTCCACACTGTTCTCCATAGTGGCTGTACTACTTTGCATTCCCACCAACAGTGTAAGAGGGTTCCCTTTTCTCCACACCCTCTCCAGCATTTATTGCTTGTAGACTTTTGGATCGCAGCCTTTCTGACTGGTGTGAAATGGTACCTCATTGAGTTTTTGATTTGCATTTCTCTGATAATGAGTGATAGGTTTTTAGATGATTTCACTTATTTCTTTCTTTTTGACTGTGCTGGGTTTTTGTTGCCGTGCAGGTCTTCCTCTCGTGGTGGTGCACAGGGGCTAATCCTCCTTGCAGTGTGCAGGCTTCTCGCTGCTGTGGCTTCTCCTGTTGCAGACCTCAGGCTCTAGGGCATGCAGGCTTCAGCAGCTGTGGGGTGTGGGCTCAGTTGTTGCAGTTCCCGGGCTCTAGAGCACAGGCTCAATAGTTGGGGTGCATGGGCTGAGTTGCTCTGTGGCATGTGGCATCCTCCCAGACCAGAGATCAAACCCATATCTCCCGCACTGACAGCGGGACTCTGCCGCTGAGCCACCGAGGAAGCCCAGTAGTTTTTAAAGTCTATTTTGTCTGATACAAGTATTGCTACTCCAGCTTTCTTTTGATTTCCATTTGCATGGAATATTTTTTCCAACCCTTCACTTTCACTCTGTATATGTCTCTAGGTCTGAAGTGGGTCTCTTGTAGGCAGCATATACATGGGACTTGTTTTTTTATTCATTCAGTTAGTCTGTGTCTTTTGGTTGGAGCATTTAATCTACTTACATTTGAAGTAATTATTGATATGTATGTTCCTATTCCCATTTTCTTAATTTATTTCGGTTTGTTTTTGTGAGTCTTTTTCTTCTCTTGTGTTTCCTGCCTTGAGAAATTCCCTTGGCATTTGTTTCAAGGCTGGTTTGATGATACTGAATTCTGTTAGTCTTTGCTTGTCTGGCTCAGATAGTAAAGTGTCTGCCTGCAATGGGGGAGACCTGGATTTGATCCCTGGGTTGGGAAGATCCCCTGGAGAAGGAAATGGCAACCCACTCCAGTACTCTTGCCTGGAGAATCCCATGGACAGAGGAGCCTGGTGGGCCCCAGTCCATGGGGTCGCAAAGAGTCAGACACAACTGAGCAACTTCACTTTCACTTTCACAGCTTTTGATTTCCCCATCAAATTCAAATGAGATTCTTTCTAGGTAGAGTAATCTTGGTTGTAGATTTTTCCCTTTCATCACTTTAAATAAATCCTACCACTTCGTTCTGGCCTGCAGAATTTCTGCTGAAAATCAGCTGATAGCCTTATGGGGATTCACTTGAATGTTATTTTTTGCTTTTCACTTGCTTTTAATACTTTTTCTTTGTATTTAATTTTTACTAGTTTGATTAACGTGTGTCTTGGCATGTTTCTCCTTGGGTTTATACTGTGTGGGATTCTCTGCACTTCTGTACTTGGGTAGCTATCCCTTTCCCATATTAGGCAAGTTTTTTACTGTAATTCCTTCAAACATTTTCTCAGACCTCTTTCTCTTCTTCTTCTTCTGGGACCCCCTATAATTTGAATGTTTGTGAGTTTAATACTGTCCTCAATTCTTTTCGTTCTTTTTTAGTTATTCTTCTCCTTGGCATTCTCTCTTCCAGCTCACTTATTATTCATTCTCACTGCTACTCAGCTGTTGATTCCTTGTATAATATTTTTAACTTCAGTTGCTGTCTTGTTCATCACTGTTTATTCTTTAGTTCTTCTAGGTCATTATTAAATGGCTCTTGCAATTTTCTCCATTCTATTTTCGAGATTTTGGAATATCTTTGCTATCATTTCTCTAAATTCTTTTTCAGATAGAGTGTCTATTTCCTCTTCATTTATTTGATCTTGTAGATTTTTACCCTTAGTCCTTCACCTGTAAGATATCTTTTTGTTTTCTCAATTTTTGTTTTAATTGATGGGTGGGACTGTTCCTGTTTTACTAGTTGTTTGGAACTAAAGGTTTCCAGCAGTGGAGTTTGTAGGCAGTTGAGGAGAGCCAGATCCTGGTGTTGGGATGTGGACCTTTGGGAGACCTCAATCCAATTAATATTCCCTGAGGCCCAACAGTCTCTGTTAGTCCAGTGATTCTGACTTGTTACTCCAACCACAGGAGCTCAGGCCTGATCTCCAGCCCATGAACTGAGATCCCACAAGCCACAGAGTATGGCAAAAGAAAAAAAAAAAGAAGCAGAGCAATAACAAAGAATAAAAAATAAATTTAGAAAACTAATAGATGTTTTAGAAAAAAATAAAAATATATGCGAAACAACGACTGGAAGGTAAAACAGAACTCCAGTAGCAAAGAACAGAAGAAGAAGAAAAAGGCAGAAGCCTTGGTTGGACGGGGGGAGCTTAGGAAGAACAGGGCTTAGGTTGGGGTGGGGTCTAAGCTCAAGACCCACACCTCTGGAAAAGGCCCTGGGTGGAGGTACAGGGTAGTGTCCAGGCTTCAGTTCAGTTCAGTTGCTCAATCGTGTCTGACTCTTTGCGACCCCATGAATCGCAGCACGCCAGGCCTCCCTGTCCATCACCAACTCCCAGAGTTCACTCAAACTCATGTCCATTGAGTCGGTGATGCCATCCAGCCATCTCATCCTCTGTCGTCCCCTTCTCCTCCTGCCCCCAATCCCTCCCAGCATTAGAGTCTTTTCCAACGAGTCAACTCTTCGCATGAGGTGGCCAAAGTACTGGAGTTTCAGCCTCAGCATCAGTCCTTCCAATGAACACCCAGGACTGGTCTCTTTAGGTTGGACTGGTTGGATCTCCTTGCAGTCCAAGGGACTCTCAAGAGTCTTCTCCAACACCACACTTCAAAAGCATCAATTCTTTGGCACTCAGCTTTCTTCACAGTCCAACTTTCACATCCATACATGACCACCAGAAAAACCATAGCCTTGACTAGATGGGCCTTTGTTGGCAAAGTAATGTCTCTGCTTTTGAATATGCTATCTAGGTTGGTCATAACTTTCCTTCCAAGGAATAAGCGTCTTTTAATTTCACTGCTGCAATCACCATCTGCAGTGATTTTGGAGCCCAAAAAAATAAAGTCTGACACTGTTTCCACTGTTTCCCCATCTATTTGCCATGAAGTGATGGGACCAGATGCCATGATCTTCGTTTTCTGAATGTTGAGTTTTAAGCCAACTTTTTCGCTCTCCTCTTTCACTTTCATCAAGAGGCTTTTCAGTTCCTCTTCACTTTCGTCATCTGCATATCTGAGGTTATTGATATTTCTCCTGGGAATCTTGATTCCAGCTTGTGCTTCTTCCAGCTCAGCATTTCTCATGATGTGCTCAGCATATAAGTTAAATAAGCAGGGTGACAATATACAGCCTTGATGTACTCCTTTTCCTATTTGGAACCAGTCTGTTGTTCCATGTCCAGTTCTAACTGTTGCTTCCTGACCTGCATGTAAGTTTCTCAAGAGGCAGGTAAGGTGGTCTGGTATTCCCACCTCTTTCAGAATTTTCCACAGTTTATTGTGATCCACACAGTCAAAGGCTTTGGCATAGTCAATAAAGCAGAAATAGATGTTTTTCTGAAACTCTCTTGCTTTTTTGATGATCCAGTGGATCTTGGCAATTTGATCTCTGGTTCCTCTGCCTTTTCTAAAACCAGCTTGAACATCTGGAAGTTCACAGTTCACGTATTGCTGAAGGCTGGCTTGCAGAATTTTGAGTATTACTTTACTAGCGTGTGAGATGAGTGCAATTGTGCAGTAGTTTGAGCATTCTTTGGCACTGCCTTTCTTCGGGATTGGAATGAAAACTCACCTTTTCCAGTCCTGTGGCCACTGCTGAGTTTTCCAAATTTGCTGGCATAGTGAGTGCAGCACTTTCACAGCATCAGCTTTTAAGATTTGAAATAGCTCAACTGGAATTCCATCACCTCCACTAGCTTTGTTCATAGTGATGCTTTCTAAGGCCCACTTGACTCCACATTTCAGGATGTCTGGCTCTCGGTGAGTGATCACACCATCATGATTATCTTGGTCGTGAAGATCTTTTTTGTACAGTTCTTCTGTGTATTCTTGCCACCTCTTCTTAATACCTTCTGCTTCTGTTAGGTCCATACCATTTCTGTCCTTTATGGAGCCCATCTTTGCATGAAATGTTCCCTTTGTATCTCTAGTCCAGGCTTAGCGCAGCCCAGAACAGAATGTGTAAAATCAGGCCCGGGACCTTAGGAGGCTTCCCAGGGTTGAGTGGGTGGAAAACTCCAGGTGCTTCCCTCGTCCTCCAACCCTGGAGGTTCCCTTCCTATCCCCTTGATCCCCAGGAGTTAGGGTAAGGGTACTTCTCCGGGCATACGAAACCCTCCCCTCCCCAAGCTACCCCTCAGGTGTCCTGGTCCTGTGAGGTCTTGCTTCTTCTGCCCCCTGCTCCCCCAAACTCCTGCCCAGTTGCTTGGAGGTTCTTCCCTTCTACCTGGGCGTCTGAGGTCCCCCACCAGCATCTATTAAATGTCCTGGCTGTGGGGAGGCATGGACTCTCGGTCTTCCTTCCCTGTCATCTTGTCTCCATCCTTCTGTCTCTATCTTTTGATAGTTTGATTAAAATGTCTTAGTGTGGAGCTCTCTATGCTTATCCAACTTGAAGCTTGTTGAGCTTCTTGGGAGTATCTTGAATCTTCAAGTTTGTTTTTTTTTAAATCAGATTTGGAACTCTTGGCCATTATTTCCTTAAATATATTCTTTCTGCTCCTTTCCCTCTATTGTCTTCTTCTGGGACTTTCATAACCTGTCTGTTGCTGCATTTGATGGTATAACACAAATCTGTTCACTTTTCTTCTTTTTCCTTCCTTCTCTTCACACTGTATAATTTGAGTTGAATTGTCTGCAGATTCATTGGTTCTTCTTTTATTCTTTCTTTTTTTTTAAATTATGAAAGTATGATGACACATTCACAGGAGACTTGGAAAATACAGAACAAAGTTACATACAGTTCTGCTATGCATTACAATTATTTTTTAAGTAGATAAATTAAGATTTTTGGTTGGAGTTTCAATAACAAACTCTCAAAAATTAATAGGATGGATATACAGAAAAGTAGAAGCGTATAGTAGACCTGAAAAGCACCACAAGTTCACTGATTCTTTCTTCTGCCTGCTCAACTCTGCTGTTGAAAACTTCAAGTGAACATTTTGTTTCAGTTATTGTACTTTTCAGCTCCACAAATTTTATTTGGATACTGTTTATAATGTCTATCTCTTTATTTATTTTCTCTCTTTCTTGAGACATTTTTCTTCTGGTTTCCTCTATCTCTTTGAGAATATTTAGGACAATTAATTTAGAGTGATTGTCTACAGTGTTCAATATTTGTGCTTCCTCAGAGACAGTTTCTGTTGGTTTAGTTTTCTTTTTCCTATGGATGGTCCATACTTTCTTGTTTCTTTGCATGCCTAGTAATTTTTTTGTGGAAACATGTACCTTTTGAATATCATCATATGGTAACTCAGGAAATTAGATTCTTTTTCCTCTTCAGGGTTAGTTGTTGTTGTTGCTATGGGTTGTTATTGTATGTTTGTTCAGTAACTTTTCTAAACTGTTTAATTATTGTATTCTACATTATATATGGTTCTCCCAAATCTCCGTTTCTTTAGCTTAGAGTCAGCTAATGATTTGGCAGAGATATCCTTAATATCCTGGAATAATAACAAGAAAAACCCTCCCACTCTGCCATTTTGCTGGTACTACTTTGTATCATCTTTTGAGACCTAGCCTCAAAGGCTGTGCAGTCCCACCTTCTGTTGGTTGAGGTAGATACAAAGACCTCCCCACCCCCAGATTCTAGGGTAGCGACACATCCCACCCTTGATGGCACATCAAGGTCACATTAGAAAATGGGACATCCCCAGATGTGGCCACCTCTGGAACATACCATCCACTCTAGGATGGGCCAGCAGAGATTTGATGGCTGAGATGGGTCCCCAGAGGCCAAAGCTGAGCATGCGGTCAGTGGCTAGACTAGGCCATGGAAGACCTCAGGAGAGAGTGATGCCAAAGGAAGGCCGTAGGATGGAGATAAGGCGGGTCACATCAGCAAAGATCTGCTGGGGGCTCCTGCTGTAGTCCCAAGGGGCGTTGGTGATAGGATGGCCAAGCCCACGTGCCTCTGCTACACACCCACTTTCCCATCTTTGTAAAGGGCAGCCCCATCCTTCTGCTACTTTGACTTCCTTGTGATTCCTCTCCATCACAAGTGCAATCAGCAATACCTTCAGATCCAATCCTGAATCCAGCCATCTCCCACCAAGCCCAGACACCCTGACAGCCTGTAGATCAGAGTGGCTCCTATACAGCTGCTCAGTGCCGTTTGCAACGTCCGTAAGGCCAAAAGAGCTGTGTCAAGCACACTCCCCCCACGTGGGCCCTCCAGGGCACCTAGCTCTCTTGAACTCTCTGGCCCTGCTGCCTCTTTCCCCTCCTCCGTTTCGTCTTTCCTGTGCCCCTCTCCACCCCACTGGCCTCTTGGCTGCTTCCCAAACACGGAGGACACTTCCAGCTCCACCTCTGTTCTTGCAGGCCCCCTGCCATTGCTCTTTTCTCTGCTTCTGTGTGATTTCCCTGTCCGTTTCCCACTGCCTCCTTCTGAATGTCACCGTGTCTCCATATCACACAGCCCCATGCTGGCCTCTCTCCCCATCACCTGGCATCACATCCTGCTTCTCACTGCCCTAAGTCCTTTACCATCACATCCATCAGCCTCCCTATGAGTACTGTGAGGCCCACCCCAGCTGCCCTCTCTGTCTTGCCAGCACATGGCCACTACATTCAGGAGGAACAAATGGCCCTGCTCAGCCCTGGTAGCTGGAATGCAGAGGAAGGAAGAACAAAAGATGTCTGGGAGGAAGACATGCCAGGCCCTGAGACTGCTGGCATGCATGTGCACAGAGGTCCTGAGAGCGCAACTGAGCATTGCGCAGACGGCAGGGGGGGCTCGATGGTGTTTGTTCAAGGGGCCAGGGCGCCACGACATCAAGGAGTCATGGTCACGCCCCTCCAGCTTGGCGCATGTGTTCTAGAGGCAGGAAGGGGCAGGGGAGAGTCACACCGTGTGACCTTGACCAGCAAGTCAGCTCACTTTCAGGAGCATTAGCGTCCCCATCTATAAAATGGGAGAGTAATTACCACTCAGCCAACTTCACAGAGCTACTGGCTGGGGTAATTACACAGCAGGTCCTGTGGGGATGGCCACTGCCATGAGCGGGATGAGTTAGGGCCACTGGGTGATTTGGCACATCAAGTGTAGGGGCGTGTGCATGAGTGTGTGTGTGCATGCATATAAGTATGTATGATTGTGTGTGTGGCACAAGTACATGTGGAGTCATGTGTTCATGTGTGTGCATATGCATGTGTATGTGTTCACATTTGTGCATGTGCAAAGTTGTGTGTAGTGTGCATGTGATTCCAATCTCAAAGAAAGTCAGTGCCAAAGAATGCTCAAACTACCGTATGATTGCACTCATCTCACACGCTGGCAAAGTAATAATCAAAGTTCTCCAAGCCAGGCTTCAGCAATACGTGAACCGTGAACTTCCAGATGCTCCAGCTGGTTTTAGGAAAGGCAGAGGAACCAGAGATCAAATTACCAACATCCGCTGGATCATCGAAAAAGCAAGAGAGTTCCAGAAAAACATCTACATCTGCTTTATTGAGTATGCCAAAGCCTTCGACTGTATGGATCACCACAAACTGTGGAAAATTCTTAAAGAGATGGGAATACCAGCCCACTTGACCTGCCTCTTGAGAAATCTGTATGCAGGTCAGGAAGCAACAGTTAGAACTGGACATGGAACAACAGACTGGTTCCAAATAAAGAAATGAGTACATCAAGGCTGTATATTGTCACCCTGCTTATTTAACTTATATGCAGAGTACATCATGAGAAATGCTGGGCTGGATGAAGCACAAGCTGGAATCAAGATTGCTGGGAGAAATATCAATAACCTCAGATATGCAGATGACACCACCCTTATGGCAGAAAGCAAAGAAGAACTAAAGAGCCTCCTGATGAAAATGAAAGAGGAGAGTGAAAAAGTTGGCTTAAAACTCAACATTCAGAAAACTAAGATCATGACATCTGGTCCCATCACTTCATGGCAAGTAGATGGGAAAACACTGGAAACAGTGGCAGACTTTATTTTCTTGGTCTCCAAAATCACTGCAGATAGTGACTGCAGCCATGAAATTAAAAGATTCTTGCTCCTTGGAAGAAAAGCTATGACTACCCTAGACAGCATATTAAAAAGCAGAGACATTACTTTGCCAGCAAAAGTCCATCTAGTCAAAGCTATGGTTTTTCCAGTGGTCATGTATGTATGTGAGAGTTGGACTACAAGGAAAGCTGAGCACCGAAGAATTGATGCTTTTGAACTGTGGTGCTGGAGAAGACTCTTGAGAGTCCCTTGGACTGCAAGGAGATCCAGCCAGTCCATCCTAGAGGAGATCAATCCTGGGTGTTCATTGGAAGCACTGATGCTGAAGCTGAAACTCCAATACTTTGGCCACCTGATGCGAAGAACTGATTCATTTGAAAAGACCCTGATGCTGGGAAAGATTGAAGGTGGGAGGGAAAAGGGATGACAGAGGATGAGATGGTTGGATGGCATCACTGACTCCACAGACGTGAGTTTGAGTGAACTCCAGGAGTTGGTGATGGACAGGGAGGCCTGGCATGCTGGAATCCATGGTGTTGCAGAATCGCGCACGACTGAGTGACTGAACTGAACTGTGTGTGTGCATTTATGTGCATGTGTGTGGTGCGTGGTGGATAGTGTGTGTGTGGTGCAGGGTTTTATATGTGTGTGTGTGGTGTGCGGTGTGTAGTGTGTGTGTGGTGCAGGGTTTTATGTGCGTGTGTGTGGTGTGCGGTGTGTAGTGTGTGTGTGGTGCAGGGTTTTATGTGCGTGTGTGTGGTGTGTGGTGTGTACTGTGTGTGTGGTGCAGGGTTTTATGTGTGTGTGTGGTGTGCGGTGTGTAGTGTGTGTGTCATGCAGGGTTTTATGTGTGTGTGTGTGTGGTGCACGGTGTGTAGTGTGTGTGTGGTGCAGGGTTTTATGTGTGTGTGTGTGGTGCAGGGTTTTATGTGTGTGTGAGTGTGGTGTGCGGTGTGTAGTGTGTGTGTCGTGCAGGGTTTTATGTGTGTGTGTGTGGTGCGCGGTGTGTAGTGTGTGTGTGGTGCAGGGTTTTGTGTGCGTGTGTGTGGTGTGCGGTGTGTAGTGTGTGTGTGGTGCAGGGTTTTGTGTGCGTGTGTGTGGTGTGCGGTGTGTACTGTGTGTGTGGTGCAGGGTTTTATGCTGTGCCATGGTCAGCGGTGTTGTGGTGCAGGAAGGTATGGTCATCAATTTCACCATGCCCAGGAGGGTCCAGACAGGAGCATGGTGCCATCTGGGTTCCTGTCTCCAGAACCTAATGCGGATGTATAAGGTTCCCACTCCCCCATGTAAGAAGAAACATCAGGGGTTTCGGGAAGAAGGCAGAAGCCTGTCCCGCCTGGAAAGGCTTGTCATCCTGGTGGTGGAGGAAGGCTGCGCCAGGTGGGATCAGGCTCTTCTGGCACCCAGAGAAGGAAGAGTGGGTTTATTTCTGAGCTCTATTCTACCCCATTGGGTCACATGCCTGTCCTATGCCCAGGCCACATTGTCTTGATATCTGCAGCCCTGCAATAAGTTTGAAAACAGGGAAGTGTGAGTCCAACTTTGTCTGCTTTTCCAAGTTTGTTTCAACTCTTCAGGGACCCTTATTTGACTTTTAAGGTCAGCTAGTCAATTCCTGGTGTGGGGGGAGGAAACTTGCTTTTTTAGAGGTTACACTGAATCTGCAGATCACTTAGAGGAATATTGCCAGCTTAGCAGTTTTAAGTCTTCTGATCCAAGAACATAGAATGTCTTCATTTATTTAGGTCCTTAATGTCTTTCAATGACATTTTACAGCTCATAGCATACAAACCTTATATTTCTTTTGTCAGATTTATTCCTAAGTGTTTTTTTTTTCTTTTTTATGCTATTATAAATGGAATTGTTTTCTTAATCTCATTTTTGCATTGCTCATTGCTGGTGTATAGCAATAAGGTTGATTTTCAGATATTGACCTCTTGAACTCTATGGTTGATTTTCAAATATAGATCTCATACTCTATGATGAAAGTTTATCAATTCTAATAGATGTTTCATGCATTACTTAGAATTTTCATGTCATTTGCTAATAGAGACAGTTTCCTCCAATCTGGACCCTTTTTATTTATTTATGTTTTTCTTGGTCAGTCGCCCTAGCTGGAGCCTGCAGGACAATGTTGAAAAGCAGTGAGCAGAGCAGGTGCCCCTGATTTCCTCCTGATCTTGGAGGAACAGCTTTCAGGGCCCATTGTGTTCTTAAAATTTAAAGATCTAGGTATGAGAATTATCCTTCACAAAAATAAATAGATAAAAAGGGGAGAGTTTTGATAGAACACGTCTCAATTCTTTGAATATTTTCTCAGTTATGTATGCCAAAAATCTCAGTGAGGTATTGATACAGTGATATATCAAAACATCTTTTAAAATTTGTCAGCTCGTCATTCTATTGGGCCCTCTTTCATTCTGAAACAAGAAATTGGAAACGCCTGATTTACACAGGTCTTGGTGTCCCAGTCTTTATAGCTGATATCAGGGCTGGGCATGGACCAGGAAAACTGGGGGCGTCTTCATAGGTCAAGTGGCAGATGGGTGGTCCTGGAAGGGAAGGCCAGAGAAGAAGCAGTGATGCAGGCAAGAATGACAGTCAGGATGCCTTGGAATGACCCATGCCGTCCTACAGGCCCTGGCCTGACCCCTAGGGACATGTGAACCTGCCTTGGAGACCTTTGCGGCACAGCGTCACCCTCACTGGCCTACAGGACTTGTCCCTTTTCTGCACATTCAGACAAAGGATCCTGTCGTGCTCGACCCCAACCTGCAACCTTCCAGCCATGATCAAACACACAAGCACCTAAGCAGGACAGCTGTGGTGACAGCCAGGACCCTAACCCCTTTCTGTGTTACTCATATCAGGGTGCCACAGCACCCATGCCCTCTCCCTGGTGACTTTTCCAAGCCTCCATTGTAGACGGACCTACCCTCAGAGCTGCCTGCCCTTGCTGCTTCCCGGGCCCCACAGTCCGAAGTGGGATCCTTCTTTGTGGCCCCGTTGTTGCAGCCTCCATCCTCTCCAGATCATTCTCTTTAGCTCTCAGCCCACAGGGCCCACCTAGGGGACCCCGCCCATCCTTCAGGGCAGCTCCTAGTTTCCTGGCTCCATCCTCAACGTCGCTCTCCTAGGACAAGAGCTGAGCCCTGCAGGGTGCTCTCCAGGCTGGTGTGGGCCCCCCTGCCATGCACAGCAAGTTCACATGGCAGGTACATAGGGCAGTACCAAGGTTTGCTCTGGCACAGAATGGTTACTTCGTAAGGACATGCTGAGTAAATGACTGAAGGATGACCACGTAGGCTTGAGGGTGCCCATGCAGGCCGGCTTCTCTGGGGAGCGGGAACCTAAGCTAGATCTTAAAGAGCTTTCTTTTTATTTTAAACATGTATACAGTGCTTTTGAAGCCATGTGTTAGAGTGTTTTACACACAGAAGTAAATTGAATCCTAACACCCATCTCATGAGCCAGCGCTATGCTTATAAGTTAAGGAAACTGAGATACAAAGAATGGGCTGGGCCAGGACTCCTAAGAGAGCACCAGCCTGTGGGGGGTGGGGGGTTCTGTAGAGGCTATTCAGGTGAGAGCAGCCTTGAAGGCGCCCAGGGCCTGCGTCAGGGAACAGAGAGGCACCAGCTTCAGGGCTGGAGGCCCAGGAAGCTCCCCCTCCTTTGCCCTCCCTCGAAAGGCTCTCAGAGGGAGTCTAGTCTCCAGCAGACCTCCAGCAGCCCACCTCGGGTGGGCTCTCCCCCACATCCACCCTTCCCGAGCCCACTCTTGCCTCTTGTCTCTCTCCCCTTCACGTGCACCGCCCCATCTCTGTGTTCCTCCCTTTGCCCTTTGCTCCCTTTTCTCCCTCCTCCCCTCAGTCCCTCTCCCTCTTTCTGCCTCCATTTGCAGCGGGATGAAAGTCACCTCAGCTCCATTCGCCCTCGTCACTTGGTCTAACGGGAAAGGGAAGACCTCTCCCCCCGTCGCTCGCCACGGGGCTGAGAAATGGCCGGATGCATTGTGGCGCAGAGCTGAATGGCCCAGGAGGAAGGAGCCTGCCAGGGGCCCCAGAGAGAGGCCAGCTCTGGGAGGCCATTGTGGAGGCCCCCGCCTGCCCACCCGGCCACACTCACAGTAATCAATCTGATTGGATTAGGGTCAGGGCGACCCTAATCGTGTCAGAGGTCACTCGGGCTTTGTGGCAGGGTCCATGGGGCGTTTGCCCACCCCTGCTGAGGCGGCCTAGTTGAACAAAGCTTAACACTGCCAGCTGGGGAGTGGGGCCCAGCCCCGTGTGGAGGTGTGTGCGTGTGTACGTGTGTGAGCATGTGTGTGGGGGTGAGGATAAGAGGGAAAGAGTGTGTTCATGTGTCCTGCTTCCAGCGCGCTCACTCTCTCTCTCTCTCTGTATCTCTCTCTCTTTGTCTTTCTCTCTCTCACACACACACCACTATCTGCCTGCCTGGCCTGGGACTGGAGACTGGTTGGCCAGGTGGACTCCTGAGAAGCTGCCACTAAGGAGCGTGAGGTTGGGCGGCAGAGGCGAGCCTGGGCTTGGAAGAAGTACCCTCCACTCTCATTTGCACAGTAGCAGGACAATTTAACCTGCACTGGGCAGAAAGCATTTGAAGAATTTTGAGTGCGTGGAGGCTGGCACACGATGCAGCTTATCTGTCCCTCCTGGACACCTGGAGCACCAGCTTTCCCTGAGAGCTGGCCGACACCCACTCTTGACCTCCAATGAGGTGAAGGAAGGGGAGGCCAAAAGGCAGGGAAGGCAGGTCCCAGACGTCAGCGCTTTCGCAGACCCTAGGGAGGAAGCCCCGCCGGGACCACGCCCCTCAGGAAGTGAGATAGCTGGTCCAAGGTCCAGGCCAGTGGGTTTGTGGGTGGCGCATACTTTGAGGGGCCTGTGTCGCAGCTAGGTGGGGCATTTGCACCTTAGAGAAATGGAGGGGGCCGTAAGGAGGTGACTCACCCACGGTGGGAAGCAGGACCCTTGATGTCTCTCCCACTGGTGTCCCAGCACGTCAGCGTGAACAGGTGGGGCGTGGGCCCCCGTTTCATCATCGATGACCCCTAAGAAGCTGGGCCTCAGCCTGGGTCCATCACTAGTTTAGTGCCCTTGGTACAGTGTCCTTGCCAGTGGCTTTCGCAGGCACCCCCAAGCCAGGGCCTCCGAGGCTTCCCTAGTGAAAAGACTGGAGGAGCCGCTCAACCCTGCCTCTGATTCCAGACTGTGTGCCTCTAAGGGTCCCTTCGGGGTCTCAGGACCTGGAGGACACAGTGCCTGAACATCTGCACTCTGGTGGGGCGTCCTCATTGGCAAAGGGAGCCTCGCTGCTGGTAGAGGTGGGCCAGTCCTCACCTGAGTCCTCACCCACTGGACCTCACCCACGGGACAGCTGAGTTGGGGGCCCTGGCTGACCCCTTCAAAGCACATCATGTCAGAATCCTGGTTGGTTACTTGAGGTATAGTCTGTGGTGTCAGCTGAAGTCTCAGTAAGTGTGTTCTGGGTGCCTGAGGCCTGCTCTGGCTCCCCAGGCCCTGCTTATCCCCTTGCAGCCCTCTGCCTATGCCCTTGGGCAGCCCTGGGCCAGGCAGCCACATCTGCCTCCCTCTACCCGCTTTTCCTTGTGGGGCTGGGCTGGAGAGAGCCGGAGGGGGATGGCACAGCCTGTCCTCCCCCAGGCAGAGCCCCTTCCCTTGGCCAGGCTCCAGGGGGTGGTCTGTCCACCTCCCTGTGTGTCCTGGCCCGATCCTCGGAGGGTCGGAGTGCAGGCACGGGGCCAGGGCAGGATGGCCGGGCCGGCACCAACCACGGGGCTCCGGAGGGGCCGGAGAGAAGGGGGGCCCTCCAGAGAACCAGCATCCCTGAATCCAGGTTGCAACCCCTGACCCCCATCGGAAAGTGTTTCGGTTCACGGTGGTTGGGGGGCTCCGACCGTCTCTGCGGCCGCCCCTGTATATCATTAACTCTCCCCAGTTGGGGGTGTGTGTAAAGGGGCCAGGAGAGACCCCGGTGATACCCTGCCGGGCCCGGCTCAGAAAACAATATCCCCACGAAGACGACAAGATTAAGCACAAGAGAAAAGTGAAAATGCTGCTGGCGATTCACACGCCCTCAGGAGTGCTGTGTTAAAGCGTGTGAATAGTGAGCTCCCCTCGTGCCCCAGGCCCCTGGGCCGCGCATACCTCCCGGTTGCTATGACTGGCTTGCTATGGCCTAATCGCCGACGAGGGGGAAATTCATATAAAATATCGAGGGCCATTGTGGGCCTAACGCGGCGTGACAGTGGCTCACAAAGCCAGATTCATTAGCCCCAGCAGGTAATCAGGACGCCGGCCGTGCTGGCGGCCGGGCAGTGTCAGGGGCCGCTGCTACAGTGGGGCGCAAGCCGCATTCCGCTCTCAGGTGGCTCCATCCTTTGTGCAGGACGGGCCAACAGGATTACCAAATGCCATTGCCCATTGCGACACCCCCTCCTAGCCGCCCCGCCAGCTCTGAGACCAAGGAAGGTGGGCTGTGTGGGAAGGGGGCAGACTGCAGGCTAGGGGCTCTTGCCAGTCTTTCGTCTCTCCTTTCCTCATGTTGTGGAGAAGGAAATGGCAATCCACTCCAGTATTCTTGCCTGGAGAATCCCATGGATGGATCGCAAAGAGTCGGACACGACTGAGCGACTTCACCTTCACCTTCACCTTCCTCATGTTGGAGCGTTGCTAGGGGGAAGAGGTAACAACCTCTGAATGCTCCGAAAGTGCTCTTGAGGCCTTCGTGGGCCAGGGAGACAGACACGGAGCATTTGCTCGCCTCTCTGCGCCTGCACAGGCACTGTAGGACTTGGTTGTCTTTGCAGGGGCTTGGTTATCCCTGGACCTGTCTCTCTGCATCCCTCCCCTCCTACAGCCTCTCACCTGCCAGGTATGCAGAGGCCCACATCTGGCCACAGAGGCCTAGAGGGAGCCACGGTCGCTGCCTCTGAGTGTGTGCTGGGGATGTGGTAGAGTGAGGGTGCTGAGTTCTTTCTATGTCTTGCCAGGGATGCTCTGGAGGCAGGTGGGAACAGAGAAATGCCCCCACAGAAGCTCCTGTGGAGGCTCAGTGTCCACAGGAGCCATTTGCCCCAAGCTGGCGTCTCTGCAGGCCTCTCCAACTGTGAGCACCAGCACGTGCCACAAAGAACTCCTTGCCTGCAACCCCAGGGAAGACTCAAAGGACCCCTAGCTGAGTAAGGGCAAGCCTGTGGGATGGGGGAATTTGCCTCACAGAGCTGGTGAGAGAGAAGCTTCCCTGCAGCGTAGTAGAGTGGTGGGGCGAGGGTCCAGGGCTCCCCACCCTGAGCAGGCGACTGTGGTTGCAGCCATGGTCCTGGCAGGGAGAGGGGTCTGCATGGAGGCAAGGAAGCCTGCCTCCTACCTGCACCTCTTCTGCTGATCCTCTCCAGCACCAAGACAGGAGGTCTGACCCAGGAGTCAACATTGCCCATGGAAGAAGCAGAGCCCCAGGTCTCAAGGGACCACAGGGGAGGCACGCCCAGGTGAGAGAGGGCTGTCTCTCAGGCCAGAACTCAGCCAGGAGGCTTTGACAGGCAGGTCCTACAGCTCTAAGGGAGGAGTCACATCCCACCCTGCCCCAGGCTGAGTCCCCACCCAGCTACCAGATGATAGCAGCCAAGCCCCAGGGACCCAGGGCCTCACTTCACATAGAAGCCAGGCCAGAGATGCAAAGCCCACTGCAGGAGCCTGGAGTAAGAGGGAGTAGGTGACACCCTCCATATTAGCCCTTTCCATGTCCCTCCAAGGGCAGGGAGTGTCAGAGGCACCCTCGCCATGGTAAACCCTCTCCCTTTAGAACCCTGGCCTGGGACCTCCTTTCCAGATGCCTCTTGGGTCTGGCCACCTTCCTGAGGAGGGCCTTAGGAATCCGAGACCATAATGGAACTTGAGTTCAGCTCAGGAATGTATCAGAATCACCGAAGGATTCTTCAGATATACATGCTCCCTCCCAGAACTGCAGCCCTGGGTCCACTGGTAGATCTGCAGTGACCACTGCTGGGGCATCTAGTTACCTGCAGAGCTTTTCAAAGGGGGCATTGTGTGGACCCCACAGACAGAATGCCCCAGGAGCTTGATTTCATTGGTCAGTGGTCAAATTTGAACCACAGTCCCCTTCCAGGAACTTCCACTGCCTGAGAGGTTACACTCATTTCTCAAAAAAGGGATCCATGGCCCCTTCAGGCCAATGGGACCATCCCAGGAGCCCTAGGCCATCCGCTCCTTCTCATCCGGGACCAGCCCCCCATAGCCTTCCCCTCCCAGGAGAGGACTGGTGGGTCTCTCCCCATGCCCTGTGGCTGCAAAGTATGGGGCCAGCCTAGCAGGGCAGGTGGGTCCTCCACCTCCTGAAAGCCACAGCTATGGGGACAGCCTGGTGGTCATGGAGCCCATTGCTAGGGGACGCAGGAGCCTCTGCTGGGCTCAGTGCCCATGGCTGGGCAGCATGGGGCCTGGGCTGACTGCCCTGGGGCTCCACACCCCTCTGGGGCTGAGAGGGCCTGAGGGACCCATTACGGTGGCTCAGCAGAGAGGAGCCCCCTCTTTTTGTCTGGACCAGTTATAAAAGGATGTGCAAGGCCTAGGGCAGGGAGGGCTCTGGGTGGTGCTTTCCTATCAATCCCTGATAAAGAGGCCTTCTGGGTAATCTCCCAGATGGAAAATCATCTCTGGGACAGAGGCCGAAGTCTTCTTGTCCACTCAGACCACAGTCAACACTTAATAAGTAGTTGCTAACCACTGGGGAAATGTTAAAGACAAGGACCTTGGAATATTTTTTTGAACTTTCTTCAGCATATAGGACTTTGGAAATAAATACTTTTTTGATGTAAAAAAGGTCCTTTTCTGAAATTATGCTTGTCATTTCTTATGTATCTTATTCTCTCCAAAAAGTAACAAAATTTCACAGTCCTATGTCAGTCCCCAAGTAATTTTTAGTACTTTCCAAGCCTATGAAATCCAAATCTGGAAACAGGATTTATTAGAATCCCTCTAGAGTTTAGCACTAGAGTTCTAAAGTTCTGAGACCCAGGGAAGTAAAGTAGCTGCCAAAACCCATCTCACATGTGACACTCGACCCTGGTACCCAAGGCTGCACTGGTCTCAGTGATGGTGCAGCCGTGCCAGACAACTCGCTGCATGTCCCTCCCCGCTCCCCCCAGCCAGGACTGCAAGCTCTTACAACATAGTAACCTGCCCCAGACTTTGCCTCTGCCCATCCCTCCATCCACCATTCATGCATCCATCCATCAATCCATCATTCAGCCATCATCCACCCACTGTCCACCACCCACTCATCCATCCATCCATTCATCCACCCAGTCTCCACCATCCACCCATTCATCCATCCATCCACCCTCCATTCATTCAGCCACCCCTCTGTCCCAAACCTAGCCCAGAGCTTACATTGCCAAGCCTATTGTGTATCCTTTCCCCCCACTCTCTTCATCATAAACTGTAATCTCCCAGAGGCAGGTGACATAGCACAGCCCAAAGCAAAGAGCCTGACTTGCAATAGCAGGGCCTCCCACTAAAGGAATGCAAAGATTCCTCTGGTTCACCCTCCTCCTCCCCAGCGCAGGGCTTCCCTCCACCTAACAGTAGGTCATTCAGTGTATGCTTAATTACCACCAGGACAGGTAGCTCCTTGAACTTTCAGAAAGTCCAGGTTGTTAGAAATTTCATCAGAGCAGCAATCCACTTTCTCACAGATTTCTTACTTTGGTTCTTGAGAATGGGCACCTTGCATCTTACTTATCTTGTATATCTAGTTGTGAGCCTAGTGTATGGCTCATTATAGACTCTCGGGTCCTAGATGGGTGGATGACTGTATTGATAGACGGATGATGGGTGGTGAATGAATGAATGGATGAATGATGGACGGATGGATGTATAGATGGTGGAGGGATGGTAGATGAACAGATGGATGGATGGGTTGATTCTGGATGGATGGATTGTGGATAAATGAAAAAAGGGTAGCTCATCGATCCTTTGAATGAACTGAATAAATAATTGCTAATGAAACAATTATTAGCAATTAGGAACAAAAAGCCTCTTGATGAGGTGAAGAAAGAGAGAAAAGGCCAGCTTAAAGCTAAATATTAAAAAACTAAGATCATGGCATCCAGCCCTATTACTTAACAGCAAATAGAAGGGGAAAAGGTGGAAGTAGTGACATATTTCCTATTCTTGGGCTCTAAAATCACTGAGGATGGTGGCTGCAGCCGTGAAATCAGAAGATGATCACTTCTTGGCAGGAGAGCTATAACAAACCTAGACAGTGTGTTGGAAAGTGGAGACATTACTCTGCCGACAAAGGTCCATACAGTCAAGGCTATGGTCTTTCCAGTGGTCACATACAGTTGTGAGAGCTGGACCACAAAGAAGGCAGAGCACCAAAGAACTGGTGCCTTCAAACTGTGGTGCTAGAGAAGACTCCCAAGAGTCCCGTGAACAGCAAGGAGACCAAACCAGTCCATCTTAAGGGAAATCAAGCCTGAATACTTGTTAGATGCTAAAGCTCCAATATTCTGGTCATCTGATGCAAATAGCCGACTCATTGGGAAAGTCCCTGATGCTGGGAAAGATTGAGGACAGAAGGAGAAGAGGGCGTCAGAGAATGAGATGGCTGGATGGCATCACCGATACAATAGCCATGAACTTGGACAAACGTCAGGAGATGGTGAGGGATGGGGGGGCCTGACGTGCTACAGTACATGGGGTCGCAAAGAGTCGGACACAACTGGGCTACTGAACAACAATGAAAAAATATCAAGCTTCTGGGGAAGATGGTTTTCTTGATGGAAGATACTTGTCTTACGAAAAGACTTTTAGGAGATTCCCTTGCTTCTTCCTTTTCCCAATCCGAGATTGCAGTGTGGGAATGAGAGTCCTGAGCTGGCACAGAGCAGGCTTGGGAACCCCTAACAGCTCATGTAGGCTCTGTTCTAGCAATGCACCCCTCTCTTATAGGCTGTGTGCCTTCCTTCTCTCTTGACCTGCCATAGCCCATTCAAAAGAAAGCATTTTGCTGGTGACGGGGAAATTTCCAGTCTCATCTCCAAGAAGCAATTTCTCTACCCACAGGCAGAATGGTTCTCACTCCCTATCTGTGTGTGTCTGTTGTTTGTGGCTAAAATGTTGCTGTAACTGGAGTTGCTGCTGTACCCTCCCAGCCCATGACCACAGGAGAGCCCTGGGCCCCTTCCTCTCTAAGCCGAGACTACTCCAGAAGGTCATGACTTTCTTGGTTCAAACCTCTGTGGAAATTTGATTTAAAAAAAAAAAAAAAAAACAATCTATCCAAAAAAACACACAAGTTTTCAGACATGCCCTGGAATTCAGCTCATGATTTGGGGAGGGTTATGTTCTGGACTTTGTTGGTATGTTACTGTTACATATTGACAAGAACTTTAGGTTGAAAGACTTCTGTAAGTCTACAGTAAACCTCGTTTTAGGGGTAAACGAACATGTGGGCTTCCCTGGAGGCTCAGTGGTACAGAACCTGCCTGCCAAAGCACAGGACTCAGGTTTGATCCCTGGGTCGAGAAGATCCCCTGAAGAAGGAAATGGCAACCCACTCCAGTGTTCTTGCTTGGAGAATCCCATAGACAGAGGAGCCTGGCAGGCTACAGTCCGTGGGGTCACAAAGAGTCGGACACGACTGAGCGACTAGAACAACGAGCAACAATGAACACCCTAAAGCTTACCTATGGTTTCCTGGGTTAAAAGCCCCGCAGCTGTGGGATGGCGTCTGGGCATTCTGGGGGTCTTATGCACAGCATCAGAATGTGTTTTAACTTTTCCTTTAGAAATAATTGTGTAGACTTACAGAAACATTGCAGGAATCCAGATCTCCTCCCAGGCCTCCCCATTGCTGACACGACACAAATCCAGCTAGATCCATCAAAACCGAGATCTGTCACTACTAACTAAACTCTAAGTAGGAAGTCAAGAAACACCTGGAGTAACAGGCAAATTTGGCCTTGGAATGCGGAATGAAGCAGGGCAAAGACTAATAGAGTTTTGCCAAGAAAATGCACTGGTCATAGCAAACACCCTCTTCCAACAACACAAGAGAAGACTCTACACGTGGACATCACCAGATGGTCAACACCGAAATCAGATTGATTATATTCTATGCAGCCAAAGATGGAGAAGCTCTATACAGTCAACAAAAACAAGGCCGGGAGCTGACTGTGGCTCAGATCATGAACTCCTTATTGCCAAATTCAGACTCAAATTGAAGAAAGTAGGGAAAACCACTAGACCATTCAGGTATGACCTAAATCAAATCCCTTATGATTATACAGTGGAAGTGAGGAATAGATTTAAGGGCCTAGATCTGATAGATAGAGTGCCTGAAGAACTATGGAATGAGGTT
>SJYT01046221.1:215804-308773 GCA_006410635.1 Cephalophus harveyi | reverse complement strand
AAACTCCAGTACTTTGGCCACCTCATGCGAAGAGTTGACTCATTGGAAAAGACTCTGATGCTGGGAGGGATTGGGGGCAGGAGGAGAAGGGGACGACCGAGGATGAGATGGCTGGATGGCATCACTGACTCGATGGATGTGAGTCTGAGTGAACTCCGAGAGATGGTGATGAACAGGGAGGCCTGGCGTGCTGCGATTCATGGGGTCGCAAAGAGTCGGACACGACTGAGCGACTGAACTGAACTGAGGCTTTACCCAGATTTCATCCACTTCTCCATTAACGTCCCTTATCTGTCCAGGATCCCATCCCAGGTCCATGGGCTCCTCAGCCCAGCCCTTGCCCTTCATGCCCTTGAAACCAGGAGGAATTTGGTTAGGTCTTTGGGGGTGTCTGATGTCTCCTGATGATTAGATCTTTAAAACGCCTCAGAGAGGGTGGAATTTCCTTGGGACATCGTCTTAGGAGGCACATGGCATCCATCCATCTGTTTTCTGTCCCATTGCTGGTGACGGCAACCCCGATTTCTCTGGTGAGGAGGGACCTGTCATAGTTCCCCAATGCAAAGTTTCAGGTTTTCTCTTTGTGACTGATCAGCTTCTCTGGTAACTGCTTAAAGACCTGTGTCTTCAATTTTAAAAGGATTTTCTTTGCCAGAAAGAAGCATCTTACTTTTTTTTTTTTTTTGGCTTATGGTCTTCGTAAGGCTTCTTTTCCTCATGAGCAATTTGAAGGCCAGCTCCAAGGTGTCCTTGGTCCTCAGATCTTTATTTGTGAGGAGCCCCTCTCCTCGTTTGACAAAAAAGGAAACTGAGGTACCCGAGGAGAGAGAAGTTTGCAGGCTCTCACAGCTAGTTGGTGACAGAGCAGGGCAGGAATGAGTTTTTTTCCTCTAAGTTCAAGGGGGAGCACCCCCTCCCAATCCCTGCACAGCCATCCCCTCAAGTTGCTGGAAGCCCTGGACTGTTTGCCTGAGCTTGATAAGCAGAGATCTCCAAGCCCTGTGCAGGGCAGGGCAAAGCCCCAGGCCCGCTTTCTCTCCCCTTATCCCTGTAGCTGGAGAGGGGAGGTGAACAGAGGCTAGTAGAGGGTGCAGAGCAGAGGCAGAGACAGGAGGCAGGATCCTCAGGGGCTTGCCCTGGGCCCTCTGGGGACAGGCTCAGAGGGACCTGGGGGAGCGTATTTAGGACTCGGAGACTCCGAGCCTTGAGAAGGGCCACCAGAGAGCGCATGGTAGAGGAGGCATCAGGCTGTGTGCAGTGGGTTCCAGGAATGCCCAGGACATACCGGCTCTACCTTGCCCTGGGAGGGGTGGTTAGGAACCCCCAGACCTCCAGCTCACAGCCCCTAACCCAGAGTCACTGCATGGGCAGGAGGGGAGACACCAGACCAGGACCCTGGAGGGGTGAGAATCAGGCTAGCCAGGCCTCCAAAGAGTTGGAGGTGAGGGACAACCTGAGTCCTTGAGAAGACAAATTAAGGGTGGGGGCTCTGCTGAGTGGAAGATCAGGAAGGAAGGGGGTCTGTGTCCATGTCACATGTGCCTTGAGTCAGCAGGAAGTGGCTCCAGGCCGCCCTGAAACTAATCAGGTTTATTATAAAAGGATAACAGGACAGGGGCTTCGTGTCTTCAGAGGCAGCTGCCTGCCTGATGTCTGGGAAAGAGGACAGTGAGGCAAGCTGTCCTGAATTTGTTCCAGGACAAGCTGAGTAGGGAGGGGCAGAGAGCCAGGTCCCCTGGGGTGGGCCTGTCCAGGTGTGCTCAGACCCTCCTGGACTCCTTGCCCCAGCTCAGGCCCTCTGCCCTCTCCACTGACCAGTCCCTCGCTCACCAATAACCGTCTGTGGGGTGGGCCTGGGGCTACAGATTAGAAACAAAAGGTGAACACAGCCCCCACTTCAGGGAGCTTTCAGGCAGAATGGGTGTGAGATGGTCCTCCTGAAGTCCTTGGGGAGCCCTAGGGCTCCAGGGCCAGGTGTGGACTGAACCCAGACTGCATCCTCGGATCCCCAAAGAGCAGGGATGGGGATACAACAGACACACAGCAGCAGAGAAGCAGCTGGAAAGAACCCAAGGGAAGGACGAGGGCTGAGTGTGGCTGGAGGCCAGGGAGTGGTGATCGGGGCTGAGAGGGTAGCAGGTGGAGCAGAAGTCAGCCTGTGTGTGAGTCAAGCAAGGACACAGTGGCAAGGACTGGAGAAGGGGCTTGGCAGGGCCAGATGGGCTCTGGACAAAGCATTCCTCCTACAGTACGTATCGGGGGATGTGCATACTTGTGTGAGTGTGCATATATGTGTGTGTCTGTGTGTGCATGCATATATGGGTATGAGGTGAGAGTGTCTATATGTGTGGATGGGGTGGGGGGAAGTTGGAAGCTGGAGGCGCCTGTCCCAACTAGGATCCTCTTCTGGTGCAAGTGGGAGATTCTGAGGCCTGGACTCATGGTTGAGATCAAGGAGAGGCAAGATGGGCCACGGCCATTTCTGGAGGCCAGAGCAGCCTTCAGACTTGGGTAGATCCCAACCAAGCTGTCAGTGGGAGGCTGATGGGGGAGAAATGGGGAGTCCTTCTGGGTTTGTGACTGGGTGCTTGCCACCTGGGAGTTTCCAGAAAGAAGCAAGTGTCCAGGCCTGCTCTGGGGAAAACATGAGGAGTACATAGGTTGGCTGTGATCTGCAGAGGACCATCCAGAAGTTCTATGGCAAATCCATAGAAAGAAGTCACCAAAAGCTCGGTGGAGCCTTGCAGCTATCAAGAGGCTGGTGCCTAGGGCGATTTCTCAGACACATCCCACTCTGTGTGTTCCTAGCGTAGGAGTAAATGTGCTTTTCTTTGTGGCAGGTGTGTGTGTATGTGTACAAAGCTGTGTGGCTGAGTCTGAGTGTGTGTACACTGCTGGCTGGAACCCTGTCTTACCACTTCCCCGACTCTGCTGCCTGAGTTTTGGGACACATATCCTTGGCTGCAAACCTGGGAGCAGGTAAGACCATGCAGTTGGAGGAAGTGTGGGGTGCAACCCCAAACCTCTGCTTGCTCCCCAGGGTGGAGCTCCCTCTCCATCCCCCTCCCAGGAAAAAAGCCTCCTGAGCATTGATGTGGGGTGAGGAGAGAGCAGCCCCTGGGATGACTCTCCTGTAGCCATTTCGAGCCCTTGCACGGTCCAGGCCTGCGGTGGGGCCTCTGCCCAGGAAGAGCTCCGGGAGAAAGTGGGGCACATACTCCTTGCCGGACACAGAAGGCCCTGGTTGGTCCTGTTCCTATATCTGTCCAGCTCACTCCTCAGTCCATAGCAATTTTTTTACCTGGAATTTTAAAATTCTTGCTAATCAGCAGGTAAGCTCCATGAGGTTATCTTGCTCCCTGATGTTTCTCCAGCAGGGTATGGCAAACAGCAGGTGCTCCACACACATGTGGAATGGTGATTTGAGGAGTGAGTGAGTTCTATCAGTTCATACAGGACCCAGGGTACCCCCAGGAACTGGTCCTCCACCTGGAGCAGATCACGGCTTGGTGCCTCGAGGAAATGTTTGCACACACTCAGGAGGCATGATGCATTGATGCATTCATTCATACCGTCTGGGGAAGCCTGGCTGAGGATCCAGCCTCTGCAAAGTCCAGGCTGTCCCCCACATGCCCTGCCTTTCGCTCTGGTCCTGCCGGCTCAGCCCCTCCCCACCTGGGGCCCTGACTTTGTGAGCCCCCATGCAGAATACCCCTGCCTCCTGTTTTTCCTCTGCCAACTTCCTGCCTGTCCTTTGAGACCAGCTCCTCTAGGGTTCTGTCTGCCAGGGTGAGGCGAGGCCTCCCACACCCAGAAACCCCCTGCAGCTGGCCTCTCCAAGGCAGGCCTCTGCTGACTCCCTCACATGCCTGTCTGATCCAGTTCAGCCCCACTGGCTTTTTCTTCCTAAGCGTCAGCCACCCTCCACTGGCCTAAAAACAAATGTCACATCCCCTGACTCAGTTCCTCCATGTGTAGAAGGAGAAGGCAGCGTTCAGGGGCCCAGAAGCTCCAATGTCACGTAAGAGGCAGTCTGCCAGTTCCCGAGGGGCATTCAGCTCCAGACCCACGCATGAGGGGCCAGCACAGGGCAAAGTGCACCCGGAGGCGCTGACCTTCAGACGGCTCCCGAAGAGGTGGCCCTTCCGCTGGGCCTCTCAGCACCTGGTGTCTGAAGTGGGAGAAGGGAAGTGTGTGCAGGCAGTGAAAGAGGTACAATGGGCAGCATGTGAGCCAGGAGCCACACCCTGGGCAGGGCTGCTGGAAGCTTCCAACAAGGACATCTGGGCGGAAGGGCTCCACCATGGGTTAGGAGGACACTGGAAGGAGTATCTGCCTTTTTGTCTCCCTTTTCATCAATCCACATAATTATTTTGAGATCCATCCATCCTGTCTTTCCTGGCATGCTAAGTAGAATTCCACTTCATAAATATGCCACAGGTTTTAATTGAAATATAATTGACATATAACATTATAATTAGTTTAGGTGTCCAAAATAGTGAGGGGCTTCCCTGGTGGCTCAGATGGTAAAGAATCTGCCTGTAATGCAGGAGACCCTGATTCAATCCCTGAGTCCGGAAGATCCCCAGGAGAAGGGAAGGGTTACCCACCCCAGTATTCTTGTCTGGAAAATCCCACAGGCAGAGGAGCCTGGTGGGCTACAGTCCATGGGGTTGCAAAGAGTCAGACACGACTGAGTGACTAACACTTCTACTACTACAACATAATGATTCAGTGTTTGTGGACCCTGTGACATGATCACACAATAAGTTTAATCAGCATCCATTACCCCACACAGTTACAAGACTTTTTCTTATGATGAGAACTTCAAGATCTATGTTCTTAACAATTTCCAAATATACAATATTAATTCTAGTTGCCATCTGTAACCCACCACTTATTTACCTTACGCCACTATTTTTCATCCATTCACCTGTTGATAGACATTTTAGAACTCAGTGTAGGACTATTACAAATAAAGTTGCAGTGCCATTTGCTTCGTGGTCTTTACATGAACACAGGTTTTCTCCAGGGTTAATACTGTAGAGGCGAATGACCAGGTCATAGGGTAGGTATATGTTTTGAAGAAGCGGCCAAATCGACTTCCAAGCGGGAAGCACCAGTTTCCTTCCAGCCAGCAGTCTACAGCGTTCTGATTTCTCTACACCCTCACCAGCACTGGTTATGATCTGACTTTCTGGTTTCAACCGTCCCCGCGGTTTTCCATGACAAGTGATGCCCAGCATCTTGCCTTGGCTCCTTAATTCTCCCTATACTTTCTTTGCGGAAGCTCTCTCCCCTCCTTGGGCCCTTACTCAGGGACGCGCGCTCCTGTCCCACCGCAGCCCCGCCTCCGCTTCACTGTACCCCGGTTACCGCGCTGCGAGTCTAGCACCCCACGGCCACTGTGGGTGCCCAGGGCCCAGCCTGGGAAGAGGCAGCCACGCCCCCCACGGCCAGCCCCTCCCAGCCAAGCCGGGTGCTGCCAAGCAAGTCATCTCTTTTCGCAGCTACTCGGGAGTCCGCCTTCGTGCACGCCATCGCCTCTGCCGGCGTAGCCTTCGCCGTGACGCGCTCTTGCGCCGAGGGCTCCGCTGCCATCTGCGGCTGCAGCGGCCGCCATCAGGGCTCGCCCGGTGAGGGCTGGAAGTGGGGCGGCTGCAGCGAGGACATCGAGTTCGGCGGGATGGTGTCTCGGGAGTTCGCAGATGCGCGGGAGAACCGCCCAGACGCTCGCTCCGCGATGAACCGCCACAACAATGAGGCTGGGCGCCAGGTACGTTTGTGGCCCCCTGCAGTCCTGGGGGTGAAGCAGAAATCCCTGAAACCATACCCCTGCGGGGCTCTGGCAAACAGAAGCTTTCTGGGTAGGACGTGTGCCCTGGCCCCCTGAGGGGTGTGGCCCGCTGGAGGCAGGGTGGTGGGCCATGGGAGGGATGCATCTGACGGCCAGACTGGGGGTCTGCTCACCTCCTGCCCAGGAGTATCTGAAACACAGGGCTGTCACGTTGCCCCACGAGGTCTAGGGCATTCTCACAGGATGGCAGGTCTGCCTGTGATGTTGAGGTCACAAGGAAGGAGAGACGGGAGAAAGGCCTGCTCCTGCACATTCCCGGAGGGAGACAGCCGGGCTGCTACACCACAGTGTGGTATGTTCTCCAATGAAGAAATGCACAGACGCACACACACGCAAGGTGATCTGGGCATAGTGGAGAGGTCAGACGCAGACTGGAGTCTCAAAAAAGACTTCTACTAACAGAGATGTTGAGTGGAGACAAGAGGAATCCTTGGCAGACAGGGAAGCCTGGCATGCTGCAGTCCCTGGGGTCGCAAAGAGTCGGACCGATTGAGTGACTGAACTGAACTGAAGTGAGATGAGGGGAAGCCAGGAGAGCCTCTGGGTAACCCATAGTGAAAGAATGCACAGGAGTTAGTTCAGGGGGAATATGGAGAACAGAGAAAGAAAGATGTGGGGAGTGGAGAGGTTGCCAGAAAGCAAGCTGCAAAAGGCTTTGTGAGCCTTTTCGAAAAGAGCTTGATTAGAGGGTCAGGGGGGAGCTGCTGATAGGAAGTGACGTGTGCAGGGGCTGGAAAATGTCCAGTAAAGTTGGCTCTGACCTTGGTCAGTGAAACTGGGGCATTGCAGAGGGCTGAAGAGTGAACATTTTAATTTCCAACAACAGGGAACTTGGTGACTCACGTTACTCTTCCGACAAAGACAAATGTAGGATGAAACTAAAAAGCACCATTTACAAGTACAGGATACTCACCTGATACAGTTACCTGACTTATCACAGGCAAGAAGACAATGCGGTGCAAAGGGGGAAATGGTCTTTTCAATAAAGGATGCTCAGTCAGTTGGACAGCAATATGGTAAAAAATTAATCTTGACCCCTACTTCACACCATATTTTAAAAAATCAATTCTCCATTTCCAAATAGGAAAGAGTAAACAGAGAATGTTTAGAAGAAAATATCTTTGTGACCTTGGAGTAGGCAAAGAGTTCCTAAACAGGCCAAAAAAAGCACTCATAATGAAAGAAAAATGTGATAATGCAAAGTGTATTAAAATGTATAAAACTGTACCACCGTGAAACTGAAAAGGCAATCCATACAGGAGGAGAGATTCACAATATATACACTCAACCTGTATATTAAAGTTATAGTATAAAAAGAACTCTATAAAGTAATAAGAAAAAGACTGATAACCCAATAGAAAGTTGGCTAAAATATGGAAAGCCACTTCACAAAAGAAAATCTAGAAATGACCAATATGTGTGAATATGTGAAAAGGTGATCAATATCACTAGTAATCAAGGAAATGCTGTTGGAATACACGCCCTGGAAGGAAAGAAGATAACAACTGGAAGAGAGAGTGATGGGAGTTTCTGAGGAGCTGGTGTTCTGAGGCTGGTCATTTGTGAAATTTGGTCATATTTCATGCTTATGACATATAAACTTTTGCATGTATACTGCACTTCCAAAAAAATAATTGTTAAATGTCAAATAGCTAACCATAGAGTGAGGAATTAGCAGTCCAAAGTTCAGAGGGTGACTATAGCCTCCAAGCCAGGTGCCTGGGGCTGCTTTTATCCGGGGGTCATTTGCTGGTCTATGAAAAAAGTATATATGCTGAGCTGCACTTTCAGCAGCCTCACCAAGCTAAAAGGGACCATCAAAGGTTCTATGTCTGGGAAATAATTCCTCAGTTTAGGCGGGATCCTGAGGAGTAAAAGAAAACCTCAAGTAGACAAGCCCTTGTGCACATGTGCAGGCTAGCAAAATCTCAAACCTGGATTAAGGTGATCCCAGATTGCTGGTATCCCCATGCACCTGGAAAAAGAAGACAAGTCTTTTTCGGAGAATGATGACCTTATGATAGGCTGATAGTTTTTTTCTACAAACAGTTTTTCAAACACAGTGTTCAACACATGATCAAATATAACCTATTAAATGAGCTGGTGACAGAATGAGTGATAACCAGCCAAACAAAACAAAGCAAAACAAGAACAGCAACAAAAACAGAAACAAGAGTCCAATACTGAAATTATTAGACACAGATTATGAGAAAAAAAAATATGCTTACTTATGTTCACAAAGCTAAAATGCAATGTAATAGATTTGGGAAAGAATCACAAAGTAAACCTGAAAAATTAATGGGAGCTTCCAGTTAAAAAAAATGACAAACTAAATATGAAGCGTTTTTGTCTGCAGTCTCCTAGAACATCAGTAAAATGACAATGACTTGATTTTAAGATACTAAACTATAGAGAACATGCAAAACAGAAGGGGACAAAGGCAATAAAACTTTGAAAGTGAAAAGCAATACCTCAGTACAGTCAAGAAAGCTGAATCTTAAGCCAATAGAAGCTCTTAAACTAGATCGGCTTTAATCTAAAGCCAGTCTTAAAGCAATCAACCCAGGAATTTCTAGTATTCGCTATCTTGAGAAGTATAGATAGATATAGGGTTTGGAAACAGAAAGATTGGTGGAAATCTATTTTAAAAGCACTTCTAAACCTACTAGCTCTTCTGTCCAACCTCTTGCATCCAGACAACACCCCTCCATCACCATGGCAGAAGCCTGGAGGCTTATTCCCTAACAAGGGTAAAGCAGAAGATGTCTGGACTGCTGAGGGTGAGGCTGCCCAAGTGAAAGGAATCTGTCTATATACACATTTCTCTTCTTAATCTCCTAGTGCCACAGCAAATCTTGTATGCTCTAGGCGGGAGAATGGAAGATTCTCCCCTGAAAATCAGACCAATCCAAGAGAAGAGACTTGAAGATATTGATGTGGGGTTTCCCCTCAAAGTAACGTGGCCAGATCACTCTACAGTGAGGGTCTGAGTACATGAGTCTCTCCTGTGTACAGGAGGTTCCAATAAGTTTTTGGTGCCCCACTTTTAAATACAGCGGGTAGTTAGGGATCACTGAACATGATGCCTTCATACAACCACAACGATAAAGACCAAAATAAATAAACAAAAACCAAACTTACAGGAAAGAGACATTATAGAGAGAGATGAAAACTTCAAAAGACCATCACTATCCCCAGAGAGTTAATACACTGAATCCATAAAACTGGAATAAACTGTTTACTTAAAAGAATATTCAGGGGGGAAAGGAGGCTCTTAGAAATTAAAATAGAACAGCAAAAAATCTCAGCAGAAAGGTTGGAAGACAATTGAGACAGCCTTCCCACAAAGTAGAGGAAGAAAGACAAAGACCTGGAAAATAGGAAAGACTAAAAATATAGAAGATCTGTCCAAGAAAGACAATGATGAACGTGAAGATGAGGAAGTTTGGTAAAGAAGTAATGCAAGAAGTTTCCCAGAGCTGATGACCAGACGTTCAGACCAAACAGGCCGCGTAAGTGATTAGCACAAGAAAGGGGAAGACCCATGTCCAAACTCATTGTGAGGGCTTTCTTGGTGGTGCAGTGGTTGAGTCTGCCTGCCAGTGCAAGGGACATGGGTTCAATGCCTGGTCTGGGAGGATTCCGCATGCAGCACAACTAGGCCCATGCGCCACAGCTACTGAGCCTGTGCCCTAGAGCCCCTGAGCCGCAACACGGGAAGCCACCACAGTGAAAAAGTCCACAAGCGTCAATGAAGAGTAGCCCCCACTCACAGCAACGAAGACCCAGCACAGCCAAAAATAAAAATGTGAAAAGAAAACTTATTGTGAAATTCACAGCCTATGACACAGAGAAGCCTTCCAAACTTCCCAGAAAAAGATTTGATTTCACGCAAAGTATCAGGAATCAAAATATCATCAGTGTTTCTAAGAACAACAGT
The DNA here is from genome assembly GCA_006410635.1 of Cephalophus harveyi. NCBI lineage: Eukaryota > Metazoa > Chordata > Mammalia > Artiodactyla > Bovidae > Cephalophus > Cephalophus harveyi. The sequence goes on along the minus strand of SJYT01046221.1, from coordinate 298,976 downwards.
GAAAGCTAGAATAAAATAGAGCAATACTTTCAGAATCCTGAAAGGGGGAAATATTTTAAGCCAAAACTTTTATACCAAGCTAAATCATCTTTTCAACTTTTCAAGTAGAAAAGATTTGTTTGCAGACATGCACACTTCACAAAATTCACCAGAAGAGCTTTGAAAAAGATGTCTCCAAGAAAATGAAATCCATGGAACATCTGGTATGTTTGAGTCTTGAAGAGAATATTTACAAGACTAGAGTGTATGAGGGAGAAGGCAATGGCACCCCACTCCAGTACTCTTGCCTGGAAAATCCCATGGACGGAGGAGCCTGGTGGGCTGCAGTCCATGGGGTCGCTGAGTCAGACACGACTGAGCGACTTCACTTTCACTTTTCACTTTCATGCATTGGAGAAGGAAATGGCAACCCACTCCAGTGTTCTTGCCTGGAGAATCCCAGGGACGGGGGAGCCTGGTGGGCTACCGTCTATGGGGTCACACAGAGTCGGACACGACTGAAGTGACTTAGCAGCAGTAGCAGCAGCAGAGTGTATGAGACTGAATCTGTAAGTATGTTAAAAACAGCAACAACAAAACAGTTTGTAGAAAAAAAAAAAAGCAATCATATCATGTAGCTCAACCAAGTATGACATTTAACAAAGCCCCAACACTGTCAGCTTCCCTGGTAGCTCAGCTGGTAAAGAATCTGCCTGCAATGCAGGCGACCCTTGTTTGATTCCTGGGTGGGGAAGATCCACTGGAGAAGGGATAGGCTACCCACTCCAGTATTCTTGAGGTTCCCTGGTGGCTCAGCTGGTAAAGAATCCACTTGCAACTGTCTCTTATACACATCTGGTACCCCCAGGAACTGGTCCTCCACCTGGAGCAGATCACGGCTTGGTGCCTCGAGGAAATGTTTGCACACACTCAGGAGGCATGATGCATTGATGCATTCATTCATACCGTCTGGGGAAGCCTGGCTGAGGATCCAGCCTCTGCAAAGTCCAGGCTGTCCCCCACATGCCCTGCCTTTCGCTCTGGTCCTGCCGGCTCAGCCCCTCCCCACCTGGGGCCCTGACTTTGTGAGCCCCCATGCAGAATACCCCTGCCTCCTGTTTTTCCTCTGCCAACTTCCTGCCTGTCCTTTGAGACCAGCTCCTCTAGGGTTCTGTCTGCCAGGGTGAGGCGAGGCCTCCCACACCCAGAAACCCCCTGCAGCTGGCCTCTCCAAGGCAGGCCTCTGCTGACTCCCTCACATGCCTGTCTGTACAGCTACTGAGCCTGTGCCCTAGAGCCCCTGAGCCGCAACACGGGAAGCCACCACAGTGAAAAAGTCCACAAGCGTCAATGAAGAGTAGCCCCCACTCACAGCAACGAAGACCCAGCACAGCCAAAAATAAAAATGTGAAAAGAAAACTTATTGTGAAATTCACAGCCTATGACACAGAGAAGCCTTCCAAACTTCCCAGAAAAAGATTTGATTTCACGCAAAGTATCAGGAATCAAAATATCATCAGTGTTTCTAAGAACAACAGTGAAAGCTAGAATAAAATAGAGCAATACTTTCAGAATCCTGAAAGGGGGAAATATTTTAAGCCAAAACTTTTATACCAAGCTAAATCATCTTTTCAACTTTTCAAGTAGAAAAGATTTGTTTGCAGACATGCACACTTCACAAAATTCACCAGAAGAGCTTTGAAAAAGATGTCTCCAAGAAAATGAAATCCATGGAACATCTGGTATGTTTGAGTCTTGAAGAGAATATTTACAAGACTAGAGTGTATGAGGGAGAAGGCAATGGCACCCCACTCCAGTACTCTTGCCTGGAAAATCCCATGGACGGAGGAGCCTGGTGGGCTGCAGTCCATGGGGTCGCTGAGTCAGACACGACTGAGCGACTTCACTTTCACTTTTCACTTTCATGCATTGGAGAAGGAAATGGCAACCCACTCCAGTGTTCTTGCCTGGAGAATCCCAGGGACGGGGGAGCCTGGTGGGCTACCGTCTATGGGGTCACACAGAGTCGGACACGACTGAAGTGACTTAGCAGCAGTAGCAGCAGCAGAGTGTATGAGACTGAATCTGTAAGTATGTTAAAAACAGCAACAACAAAACAGTTTGTAGAAAAAAAAAAAAGCAATCATATCATGTAGCTCAACCAAGTATGACATTTAACAAAGCCCCAACACTGTCAGCTTCCCTGGTAGCTCAGCTGGTAAAGAATCTGCCTGCAATGCAGGCGACCCTTGTTTGATTCCTGGGTGGGGAAGATCCACTGGAGAAGGGATAGGCTACCCACTCCAGTATTCTTGAGGTTCCCTGGTGGCTCAGCTGGTAAAGAATCCACTTGCAATGCCAGAGACTTGTGTTTGATCCCTGGGTTGGGAAGATCCCCTGGAGAAGGGAAAGGCTACCCACTCCAGTATTCTGGCCTGGAGAGTTCCATGGACTGTATAGTCCATGGGGTCACAAAGAATCAGACACAAGTGAGTGTCTTTCATTTTCAATACTGTCAGCACCAAGTTTTGATCTAACTGGAACTATGCTATAGTTTTTAGAGTAGGGAGGGAGTTTGGAAAAACTGTGCATCAGAGTTGTGGCATAAGGTCCCCCCATGGGACCTCCATGGTGATAGGTCCATAAGACAAGGCCAAACATTGAAAAATCAAGAAGTAACAAGTGAAAGTGTTAGTCACTCCGTTGTGTCCGACTATTTGCAATCCCATGGACTGTAGCCCACCAGATTCCTCTGTCCATGGGATTCTCCAGGCAAGGATCCTAGAGTGGGTAGCCATTCCCTTCTCCAGGGGATCTTCCCGACCTAGGGATCAAACCTGGATCAAGACAAGCATCTTATTAGAGGTACAGAGGTACAGAGGTGCTGCCCCTAGCAGGTCAGGAAAGTACTGTTAATGAGAGTGTGGGAGCAGAACTCCTGTTTTTCTTAACAAGTCTTAGGAACTCTTGGACTCTTTAAAGTATATGCATATATAACTTTGATCAAAAGTAAAACTAAAACAAAAGACTTAGGAGGCAGAGATGGGAAGCGGCAGCTCCTCTTTGGAAAAGCTTGGTCACGAAAGAGAAGAAAATGGAGATTAGACAGAACTGGACTTTGGTGAGGGAATGTAATTTACAGATGCCCCTAAAAAAGTGCCAGGATGAGAAGGAAGTCTTGAAGAAACAGCAAGGAGAGGGGACCAGGGTGGAGGAAACATCTGGACATGGAGCCCACCTGAAGTCTTAGACCAGCACTGTTCAATATAGAAGTGTAATGAAAACCACACAGTATGTATCAATTTCTAGTAGCCATATTTTAAAAGGAAACAGGTGAAATTTGTTTTAAATAATAAATTTTATTGAGCCCAATATAGCCAACATGTTACCATGACAGTAATGCAATCAATATTAAAATTTTGAATGAGGTATTTTACATCCTTTTATGAAATCTGGGGATTTAGTGTGACCCAGCATGTAGTGTGCCCTTAACAGCACTTCCCAGTTTGGACCACCAGCCGAATCTCACGACCTCACAGGTGGCTATTTCTGATTACATCACAGGACCTTTCACCCCCAGCCCCACTCCTTCCCCCAAAGAGAGAAGGGAAGAGATCCTGCTGCTGGGGTGCCCACAGGAGAAACCTAATGTAATTCTCAGCACTCTCCTACAATGCAATAAACCCAGTCTCCTGGGCCCTGAAGATACTGTGCTCAAGCCACTCCCATTATTCACGATCAGGCCAGCCCCCAGGCTTGCCACCCAGCCCATGCGCATCTCCTCTAGACCAAAGTCTTGGATTTCCCCAGTTAGAAGGAACCATTTCCCTTTCCCACCCCTGCACTTACATGTCACGTTACAGCCCCTTCACTGAACATAGATGGCCTAGAAGTAGACTCAGCCCAGGAGGGGGCTTCCCAGACCCTTCCCTCCAGGATCTTGGGTCTGCCAGGGGAACCACATCAAGGATAACATTGAGAGAGGGTGTCTGCTCCGCCTGGGAATGCCAGAGCTTTATGGAGCAGGTTGAGGCATTGTTTGACAGATGAGTGGAAGGAAGACTAAGGCAAGGAGCACAGCCATCCTCCGGGGAGGTGGGGAGGTTGAGGGCCTGCCCTGACCCCACCGCTTGCCTGCTTCTGTAGGCCATCGCCAGTCACATGCACCTCAAGTGCAAGTGCCATGGGCTCTCGGGCAGCTGTGAAGTGAAGACCTGCTGGTGGTCGCAGCCTGACTTCCGCGCCATTGGTGACTTCCTCAAGGATAAGTATGACAGCGCCTCAGAGATGGTGGTGGAGAAGCACCGCGAGTCACGCGGCTGGGTGGAGACCCTGCGGCCACGCTACACCTACTTCAAGGTGCCCACAGAGCGCGACCTGGTCTACTACGAGGCCTCGCCCAACTTCTGTGAGCCCAACCCCGAGACGGGATCTTTCGGCACGCGAGACCGCACCTGCAACGTGAGCTCGCACGGCATAGACGGCTGCGACCTGCTGTGCTGCGGCCGCGGCCACAACGCGCGCACCGAGCAGCGGAGGGAGAAGTGCCACTGCGTCTTCCACTGGTGCTGCTACGTGAGCTGCCAGGAGTGCGCGCGCGTCTACGACGTGCACACCTGCAAGTAGAGGGCGTCGCTATCGGCGCCCGCGGGTTAGAGCTCCACCTGGCGGGGGCGGGGCCCCCGTGGGCGGGGCTGGAGGCGGGGCTCGAGGTAGCGCTCCTCCGTGGGCGGGGCGGAGGCGGGGCTCTAAGGTAGCGCTCCTCCGTGGGCGGGGCTGGAGGCGGGGCTATTAGGTAGCGCTATCCTCGCGGAAGGATTTAAAGTGGACTCATTCCAATTACAGGGCCTCGAAAGAGTCCTGTATTGTTATTTTGCCTCACTACCTCCAGATGTGTATAAGAGACAGGAGGTAGAGCTCCCCCGTGGGCGGGGCGGGGCGGAGCGGGGCGGGGGCGGGGCTCTGAGGTAGCGCTCCTGGAGCGGGGCGGGGTCCTTTCCGGTAGGACAGGGTTGAGGCTCCTGAGGGGCATAAAGTTCTTCCCCGTCCTGGAGTGAAACCCAGGACCATTCTTGGGTCCCCTCTGGGGTTGGGGCTCCAGGGACGGGGATTTAGCCTGCCATTACTGTCCCCCGAAGACCACGTGGTTCCATCCTCCGGACCTCATCTGTGTAAAGCAGAATCTCCTGGCAGAATGAGCTGTGGAGAGCCTGTGGGGAACATCTTGTCCTCCTACCCCTCCCACTGAGGTCCGAGGTATATCCTCCAAGGATTCCTACCTCAATGATACCTGCCAACGCTCTCAGCCAGGCCCTGCAGACACGCAGGAATGGCTGGGATTTGGGTCCAGGAGATAGAGCCTGGTGGCAGTAGGCCGAGGAAGGGCCTGGAACGTGCGGCCTAACTCTGTCCCGGCTGCTTTGTGCTGGGCATCGGACACCTAGGCCCTCTTCCCAGTGCTCTACTGCCCCCCAGGCCCCAGCAAGGCCCCGTGCAGCCTGGTCAGCTGTACCCTCTACTTGGCTGCTGACGGAGTCCAAGCCTGGTTCTCCCACCTCCCTGTCTTCACGTTCCCACAGGCACCCCATCTCATCCCCAGGAGAGGAGCAAAGCCTCCTGTTCCAATCTTGCTGTTGCCACCCTCTTGGCCTCAGCACCTCTCTCCAACTCCCTCATTCACAGTCCTCTGTAAGGGAAAGGCAAGAAGGGGACCTAGACTCTAAGGCTGCCCCGGGCCTACTCAGCTCTATAACCTAGCTTGGAGGCTCACCTGGGGTTGTTCGGGAGATTTGGAGTCGGGGGATGATACAGCACTGATGCTATGGAAACAGGACCCAAAGACCCCAGAGGAGTGGTCTCTGCCCCAGCCCCTTGTGGCCAGGACTGACCCCCAGGTCCAGCTGCTATGTCTATGGTACACCAGACCTACCTGCCACCGGCCATTGTGGAGTCTCCCCAGTGGGCTACTTGGCTTGGCCCTCATCACATCTGACTCATCCATCCTCTCTGGGAATGAGCAAGGCCGATGGACCCCTCAACTAATGCCCATAGGAACTGCCCACCATGTGCTGCCATGCCAAGACTTCTCCTCCTCAGCCTCCAGTACTGTGAAATGCTGCCTGGCCCCTGGCCCTGAGGGCCTCCTCTCCACGCAGGGGGAAAGACAGTGGAGGGACCTGCACACCCCACTAGAATACGACCTTCCTCTGCTTTGGATTTTGCATTTGTGGGTTTTAATTTTATTTCCGATGCTGCTATATCCACCATACACAGGAGCTAGATAAACAGATGTGTTGTTGTGGTTTTCCTTTTCTTTCTGTGAAAGAAACTTGTAGTCATAGCTTGTGAGTTTCCAACAATGGGGAAAGTAAAAACAAACAAACAAACAACAACAAAGAAGAAGAAGAAACAACCAAATAAGCCTGTGGATTGTGCTGGATTTTTGGTGGTGGGTCAGCAAGGCATGGGACCTGGATTGGTCATGACCCTCTAGGAGGGGTCACGATGGGAGGTGGTGGTGGGCATGTTTAGCTCAGAGACTGCTGGGGGCTCTGTGGTGGCCTCCAGAGCCAGAATTCCAGAGGAAGGAAGAAGGATGGCCACTCCAAAGAAGGAAGGAAACAGCCAGTGGTCTCAAAGTCGAGGGGGAGACAGACCTGTGAAAAGTGCAGAGAGCAGGGAAGGAGGCCTGCCTGCTGCAGGGGATGTGTGGTGCAGCAAGCAGGGCACCATGGCAGCCCCAGGGGGGCAGACCCCACGCAAGTCAGGGGTGCAGCAGGACGTCCACCAAGTCAGCTGAAAGCCACTTCCCCAAACATCCACAACATGCCCACTCAGTTGACATCTAAGCACTAGCTAAGTGGCCATGCTTCCTGGGCTTGGGGACATGAACTCTGTATGGGGTCCCCTTCTCAGCCTGCCATGGGGCACTCTAGGAGCCTGGTCTGACTTGGAGGCAAGACATGTTCCCTCAATTGGAGGCTCACCAGCAAGAAGCCTGGAAATTAGGCAGGAACTTCTCACTGGGCCTCACCTCCTTCTGCCCCCTGCAAAGGCCACATTAGAAGTCACAGCTCATACAGCTGGAATCCAGTTGGGAGGTCATGAGGGACATCCATCACTGGCAGAGAGCTAATGTATGAAGCCAGTAACTCTCAGGGGCTCCTTCCTGCCTCTGTTCATCCTCAGGCCTGAGCTGACCCTGGACCCCGGCCTCCTCTCCACCACAGGGCATAGCTCAGGTGTCCAAGAACTGGCAGGGGTCAGCCGTCTCTATATGTATGGTTGGCCAGATCCTGGAATCATGCTCAGAACCTTGGGATGGGGATCTTTCCAAGGCAAACAGGGAGAGACTCGAGGATAAGCAAAGCATACTGTTGGCAAGAGCATCACGCTGTGCCTCCATGGTTATTGCCTACGTCCACCCGCAATCCAGGGTACTCAAGGTATGCCGAGCTGGGTAGCCCTCTGAAAACTGAAGCTACAGGAACCAGGGGATGAAGGGATGGCTTCCTCAAACCACACCTTCACCTCTTCAAGCCAAGAGCAGGGTCCTTGCTTCTCTCTGTGTCCCTCCATGCTCTCTTCCCTACTACTACTACTGCCTCTGAGCCCTGCCCTGATATCCAAGCAGACCCACAAGGAGGGAGAAAGGAGCAGCAGGGGTGGAGGGGCATGCTGGGACAGGTGGGACATGGGGAGAGCTGATGCAGGAGCTGAGGGGAGGAGGCCTAGTCCCCACCCTCTCAGAGGTCAGGCTCAGCACAGCCGCCCTGCAGGAGCCATATGCTAGAAAGGAGGGGGCTGGGGGCAGACGGGAGCCTCATAATCAGGAGGCTTGTGCCTGCTGAGAGCAGAGGGAGGGAAGCCCAGTTCAGCTGGCTCCATGGCTAGACATCAGGGCCACATGGTATCCTTGAGAGCAAAGGAATGAAGGGTGACCCTCTGCCAACAGAGAGCCAGAGCTGGCTGGCCAGGGCCGTGCAGACCCAGCATGGGCAAGAGTATCCACTCCACACAGAGCCCTGCACTGGGAGAGAGGGTTTGAGGAGCTGCCTGGTGGAGGGAGTAGGAGCTCTTCAAGGGAGGAAGGGAGGAAAGAGGAAACATGGTAATAGGTCATGGCCTCATCACTCCAGACAGGACCTGGCGAATACCACCCCCATCACGCTAACGGCCACACTGGTCTTTGCTGCAGGCTCCAAGCCACTAAAGTCAGAGCCAGAAGAGGTCCAGCAAGGCTAAGGGACTAGAGGCAGGGACTTCCCCACAGTCATCCAGTGGTTAAGCCTCTGCCTGCCAAAGCAAGGGGCAGAGTCAATCCCTGGTCCAGGAAGAGTCCACAAGCCACAGGGCAGCTAAGCCTGGGCACCACAACTACCGCAGCCGGCGCGCCCTAGAGCCTGTGCTCTGCCACGAGGGAAGCCGTTGCAGTGAGAAGCCTGGGCTCTGCAACTTGAATAGCCCCCACTTGCTGTAACTAGAGAAAGCCCTTGTGCAGCTACAAAGACCCAGCACAGTCAAAAAGAAATACAAGTAGATATATATTTTTAAAGGGGACTGCAGAGAGACACAGGGCTCTGGACTCCCAAATCCTCTGCTTTCACACTCCAAATCATTATCACCTTCCCAGGCTGGCACAACAAAGTCCCACCCAAGTCACTCGCCCTTGTTTGCTCAGGGCTCCCTGCCTCCTTCACCAGGCCCATTTCAGGGCAGGTCACCACTGCCCCAGAGCTGTAGCTGACCACCAGGGACTCCCTACTGGGGCCTCAAGGGGTCAGCTGATGGACTGCAGGCAGACGCTCTATAAAGAGGGAGACAGTGATGAAGTTCACAGGGCAGTGTCCAGGCCTGGAGCACAGGTGACCCATCTCACCTGCAGCCGTGAGTCACCAGCAGAAAGACCCCAGGCCCACACAGCCCACCAGTCAATAGAGCCAGATCAGACACTCCACACAGGGGTCAGGTCCTGGAGGTGAGGGGTGACAGGGGCCCCACTGGAGCTGCCTATGGGCTGCATCCACAGTGCACAGACGGTACAAATGGTGCGGCACCTCTTAGGGTCTGGGCAGGACCCTAATTGGCACCTGCTGAAAACTAGGTGCTGGGGCTCCATAGATGAAAGGGTAGGAGAGACGGGCTAGTCAGGGAGGGGAGGCACACAGGGCCACACGGGTGAGAGGCCAAGAGAGGAAGCAAGGACACGGCCCGGCTTCCTAAGAGCAGAGGCCAGACACCAGAAGGAAGGTGGAAGCTACCTGGGAGTTGATGCAGAGGTAGGTTCTGCCTACCTGGTCTCAACTCTCCACCAGGTAAGGCACCAGGCCCCCACTCCCCATCTCTATGGCTCAAGGGCAGAGAAAGGCAGGACCCCACCAGAAGAGGCTCCAGGAAATGGTCGAGGGGAGCTAGCAAGAGCCCGTGTGAATGAGGAGGTGAAACCCTCAACTCTCTGCCAGCCAGGAGCAAGCCCCACCCAGAGCCTTAGTTTCCCTCCGGAGGAAGAGGAAGTGGGATGATGGGGCTCCCCTGGGCCTTTCTGCTCCTGCCTTTTGCTGATGTGGGATGCTCCATCAGGAGCCCTCTCTGGAGCCCAACTGGCCCCCTTAACCTGCCAACATCAGCATGTTCCCATGAACTCTGGACCAGCCTCCCCACCCCCAGCCTTTACCCTCAGCTCAGAAGGAGGCCAGAACACAGAGCAGCCAGCCTGCGGGCCTTAGAAGCCACCTGTCCGGGGAGTTTACAGCCCCTCCCGCCAGCCCTGAAGAAGGAGGAAATGGGCCTGGTGGGTCTGTTCACAGGTAGTTGAGACAGGAGAGGAATAACCATATTAAAGGCCCGGAGGTAGTGAGGCCTCACCCCGCCAGGGCCCCCACTTGGCCCAGCTCCCTGCAAATCTCACACCCCTAGGGCTTCAGCTTTGAAGTTCTGGAGGGGGTGTGGTGAGCCCCCTCCTCCTAGGACCCTGATAGGCCCTCCCTTCCCCTCTTCCCTCCCCCCTCTTCCCTCATACTCCCACTTTCTGGGTCCTCAGGACCTGTTTCCACACTTCAAGGATGCGCTGAACCATCCCATCCCCCCACCCCTATGCTGGGCCAGCATCTCCAGGGCTGGGACCCTCAGAGCAACAGGTGCAGGGCTCTGGGTCACCACGCCTGTTTCAGAGCACTGAGGACCCCCAGCCAGGTTCCCTGGTCCTACACGGTGATGGCCTTCACCCCCTGCAGCAGAGCTTGGACCAGATGGGCCTCAACGTCCTGCTGCCATGCCTTTGCCCCTCTCCTGAGGGTCTGGTCTGGGGGCATGACGCAGTCCATCCTGGGGTCCGGCCTGATGGCCTGGGGCGGCCCCAATCCCTCAGCTCTCCCCTTCAGTGGCCAAGCCCCACTCCAAACTCCATGGTCCCTCTCCAAGCTGCGTGGTCCTCTTGCCTGCAACTCATCTGCCGATTGGAACCCTGTGCCCCTTCATGAAACTCTCTGGTTGGGACTCCCAAGGACAAGGCATCCTAGCAGTCAGCAGCTTCCTCTCCAGTAGCCCCCCGGCCCCCTGGCCTGAGCAGGAGCAGGGCACCTCACGCGCCCGCACTGCACACCAGTCTCAAGTCCAGCTTCAGTCTGGACAGCGGACAACCTCCCAGGGTGACGCCCAGGCCTGAGAGGAACAGGGCCGCATCTCTGCCATCCCACCTGGGTGGGAGTTCTTCAGGTCCTTCTGTTCATAGGCATTGACAGGTAAACTCAGACCTATTGGATAAAGCCTCTCTCCCCAGTGTGAGTTCCTGAAGGCAAAACTACCCCATTTTCTCCCTCCCTGTCCCCCCATAAAATGGGGGTATCAGGAGCAGCTAACAGAGGGTACTCCCACTTGCCACACTCCTCATCCCCCCAGATGACCTTGGCCCCAGAGATCTGGGTGATGGGCCCTTCCATACCTTCCGGGTCATCTGGGAGGGCTCCCAAGAGGAGGTGAGCACATGGTGCAGTTTCTGTGGCTCTGACATCCTCGATCTGTGCCCCTTAGGCATCCCGTACTTCTGAGAGGTCCGCCCCACAGATGCCAGGATCAGGCAGGTACCCAGGGCACTGGGGAAGCCCTGGGAAGGGCCCCAGCCTGGGAGCCGCCACTGCCTGGCCTGGCAGCTGGGACAGGAGCTACTCAGAAGGTGCTAATTGATGTTTAGATCCAGGCTGGCTCCTCAATCACGTCTCTCTCTCTTTCTCTCTCTCTTTTTTATTTGAGTCTCTGGAGCACACAGTAAACAGTCATTTGGCTCTCAGGGCCCTGCAAATTGGTGTTTATGGTATAAGGACCAGGACTCGTCCACCCAAACACAGCAGGCAGGGAGGGAGGCACTGGGCTGGCAGGGGTGGCATGCTCTCCCGCCCATGGAGGCCCGGCTCTGGGAAGGCCTTTCCTCCACACTCTAAAAGAGAAGGCAGGCCTGCTCCCAGTAACCTTGATGCCTGCAGCCTGGCCTGAGGCAAGGAGCCAGCTGGTTCACCCTCCACCAAAGGGCCAGCACTGGCCAGAATCCTGCCAGCCAGGCACTTGTGTGTTTGGAGGTGGTCAATACTTGAGGCATTGTCGTTAATCCAGGAGGGCTGCTTGGATCAGGTGAGTCTCTGTGACAGAGAGGACCCTCCAAAGGGAGCTCTGAAGGTTCATCAGGGCCCTCAGATTCCCCGGGGCTCCGTGTCCAAGCTTCTCCCAGGCTTCCATTTCCTTCAAACTTCTCCAAGTCCCTGTGGCAGATGTTGGGACCCTCTACACACACATTCTCCCAACCTCGGCAGCCATCTTCAGGACTCAAGCCAGGAATGTGGGGGGACCTGGGCCTTAATGCAAGAGGTTGAACGGCGGAATTCCAAGACAGCAGGGGGGAGGTTTTGGGAGAGAAGGGTGACTTCCCAATGTTTGCCCCTTGCCTGACAACTGGACTGCAGAGAAGCAGGCGGGCCAGTGTAGAACCTGCAGCTGGATTCAATAGCTGTCCCAGGCTCCTTGGCTCCCTCTGCTGCCTGCAAGTTGCAGGGATGCATTCTACCTCACCTGGCTCACCCAGTCTGTCAGCCTGCAACCTATAGAAAGGCAAAGCCTGGGGCCCTGGGGAAGTTGTTTCATGTTTGGATTTCGGAAGGAGCATCATAGATCACATGTGCTTCTTCCCTGAGTGCATTTTGAATTTTCAGGTCTGAGCTATGGAACAAAAAACCAGCCCTCTCTTCTCCTCAAGAACCTTCCATGGCTCTCCAGTGCCAAGCTGGAGTTGGAGTGCCTCAGCCTACACCCCTCACAAATTGGTCCCACTCTGAGCTAAAGGGGCACCTCTAATCTATGGGTGGAGAAACTGACCTGGGCAGGACATGATCTGCCCCAGGGCACTCAGCATGTTAGTCAGGCAGAGTCTTAAGGAAAGCTGAGACCTCACATCATACATTCTGGTCCCACCTGCAGTTCACTCTAAACTTCCTTCACCCTTGCCCCCATCCCTCAGTCTCAGGCATCTCTTGGCCTCTGCGGAGGCCTCCTCACCACATCACAGCCATAATCTTTGTGGTTCCTATATCACGGTCCCCTGGGACCCAGCTGCACCTTAGGGACCCACGCAAGGCAGAGGAGAACTTATGTATGTTGCATGATGGGGAGGGATCTCTGGTGCCAAGCTGATCCATCCCCAGGGCTGCAAGCCTCTGTAGGGGCCCTGACCAGTTCCAAGGGCTCAGCCATCTCCCCAGCTCTAGACCTAGCTCCCAACAGATCCACTCTTGCTAGCTCCAACCTCAGGCAGGCCAGTCTAAGTCAAATTATCAGAATGCCTCAGGAGAATTCCCAGGCTTCCATTTCCTTCAAACTTCTCCAAGTCCCTGTGGCAGATGTTGGGACCCTCTACACACACATTCTCCCAACCTCGGCAGCCATCTTCAGGACTCAAGCCAGGAATGTGGGGGGACCTGGGCCTTAATGCAAGAGGTTGAACGGCGGAATTCCAAGACAGCAGGGGGGAGGTTTTGGGAGAGAAGGGTGACTTCCCAATGTTTGCCCCTTGCCTGACAACTGGACTGCAGAGAAGCAGGCGGGCCAGTGTAGAACCTGCAGCTGGATTCAATAGCTGTCCCAGGCTCCTTGGCTCCCTCTGCTGCCTGCAAGTTGCAGGGATGCATTCTACCTCACCTGGCTCACCCAGTCTGTCAGCCTGCAACCTATAGAAAGGCAAAGCCTGGGGCCCTGGGGAAGTTGTTTCATGTTTGGATTTCGGAAGGAGCATCATAGATCACATGTGCTTCTTCCCTGAGTGCATTTTGAATTTTCAGGTCTGAGCTATGGAACAAAAAACCAGCCCTCTCTTCTCCTCAAGAACCTTCCATGGCTCTCCAGTGCCAAGCTGGAGTTGGAGTGCCTCAGCCTACACCCCTCACAAATTGGTCCCACTCTGAGCTAAAGGGGCACCTCTAATCTATGGGTGGAGAAACTGACCTGGGCAGGACATGATCTGCCCCAGGGCACTCAGCATGTTAGTCAGGCAGAGTCTTAAGGAAAGCTGAGACCTCACATCATACATTCTGGTCCCACCTGCAGTTCACTCTAAACTTCCTTCACCCTTGCCCCCATCCCTCAGTCTCAGGCATCTCTTGGCCTCTGCGGAGGCCTCCTCACCACATCACAGCCATAATCTTTGTGGTTCCTATATCACGGTCCCCTGGGACCCAGCTGCACCTTAGGGACCCACGCAAGGCAGAGGAGAACTTATGTATGTTGCATGATGGGGAGGGATCTCTGGTGCCAAGCTGATCCATCCCCAGGGCTGCAAGCCTCTGTAGGGGCCCTGACCAGTTCCAAGGGCTCAGCCATCTCCCCAGCTCTAGACCTAGCTCCCAACAGATCCACTCTTGCTAGCTCCAACCTCAGGCAGGCCAGTCTAAGTCAAATTATCAGAATGCCTCAGGAGAATGCCCCTTATCTGGGAGATTTGGGAGTGATTGGGACACCTGCAGTGGGCCATCCCTACAACATGTGGCCTCAGTATCAGCTGTCCCTGCATTGATGCCAGGGGCTCCCTGTGTGGATGCCTCCCATGGAAACTCTCCCCACCTCCCACATCAGGGTCCCCAGGAGATGGCCACGAGGAAGGGTGTCCCAGGTCTCAGGATGACAGCATAGCAGCTGGTCACATTGCAAACAGGGAAACTGAGTCTGGGAAAGAGGCAGAACTTGTCCCAGCCTCTCAAAGTCAACAGCACACTGAGGACAGGCAGAATCATACCTTGCATCACCCCTGCTCTGGGAGGCCACTGGGAAGCGGCTGCATCCAGCGCAGGCAGCTCCAGCTGGGCAAGTGTCTAGGAAGGAAAGGTGCTGCCTGGGACAGGATCAGGGTCAGTCTGAGGTCAGAAGTCAGCCCGGCAGGTCAGAGTGGTCTGGGGCTGCCCCTTGCCTATGTCCCTTTGTGGATGTCGCCCCCAGTGTGGGGGAGGGTGGCCTCACCGAGGCTCCTGGACACATCTGCAAGTGCAGCATCAGCTCCATGGCCCCCACCCACTGGACCATCAGGAGCGGCTCTGACACTTTCCAGCGGCTCACAACTCTGCCAGTGCTTGTCTGACGACTACCCCTAGTGGATGTGGAGGTTGGCGAGTTCTAGCCTCTCAGATGGGGGAATGGGCACTGAGCCCACAGCTGATGTGATGTGAGGAACCCGGTGGGGCTGTTTCAGCACCCACCCACTCAGACTAGGAGGACTTGCCCCAAGGTAGCCAAGAATGACAGGGATGGTGGCGACTCAGGTGAGGGTGCGGCAGGTGAGGACACTGAAGGTAAGAATGATGCTGTAAGTGAGGGTGATGCAGGTGGGAAGGAGAGGGTGCAGGTGGGGTGGATGCAAGTGGGGTCACTGTGCTGTGGATGCTGCAGGGGAGGACAATGCAAGGGAGCACGTTACAGGTGGAGTTGCACACAGCGCAGGTGTGATGCCTCAGGCTCAGACACACTCACAGGTGGTTCAGACTCACTCTCTGCCTCTCCCTGTCACACGGCTGGCCCTATGATGGACAAAAAGAGGGGACAGCTCAGCCAGCCCAGGCCCACAGGGTCCAGCTCCTGCATTTCAGCCCAAGGCTGGCATGAACAGTGGGACAGGCCACCATCCACTCTGATATGCTTCCTCAGTCAGCAGCTTCAGGAACAGGTGTGACCACTTCCTGTCTCTCCTCCCGTGGGGCTTGGGGTCCCCAAGCAGGCCATGGGGTTGAGGGTACGAGGACACACCCGGGCCCTGGAATAGGACCAGAGGTCTCTCCAGGGCTCCCCCTGCAGCTCGAACCCAGCCAGGTCCAACATGCTGCTGGGCAGCAGCACCCGCCAGCTAATACCCAACCCAGACGAGCTCCCGGCATGGCCAGCAGTCTCCGGCTCTGGGTCCAGGGTCCAGTGTCCTTGTCCAGTTAATGAGGAATAGTGCTCATTCCAGAGCCAGAAATCATGCTGGGCCTCCTCACACTACCTGGCCTGCCTGGCTCTGCCGGGCCTGTAGGCGTGGACTGCCTGTTGCCTCGATGTCCAGCTCTGGGCAGGCAAGCAGGCAGACATCCACCCCTTTGGGCAGCAGCAAGGCACTCTGGCCGTTTCTTTTCCCATCTATGACAGAACAGTGGCTGCTTTTGTCAGGGACTTGCCTTCCTCGGCCTGTCCGTCTCCCTCTCTATAACCAGACCTTTGAAGGATCAGATCACAGACCCTGATGTCCCTGGCTGATCACCTGGAAGGCTTCTGCCTCCCCACTGGCCTCCCTCACAGGGCACCCACCTCTTAAACATACCTGGGGAGCCAGGTGCCCTCTAGGGTGACCTTAGCCTCTCCCCTTACAGATAGCCCTAACACGGGGTGGTAAGAGGTAGCAGTCTGTGCAGGAAGAGGCTTGAAATCCTTCTTGAAAAGGGGGCTTCCCAGGGCAGATGCCCAGCTGGGCTTGCAGGTACGGGTGGGGTGCTGAAAGGGGCAAGGCTGGCCCACCTTGACCTGGGAGCCAGAAGCAGCACCCAGCCCCCCTGGCTGGAAACAGGACCCAGCAGAAACAGACTAGTGTCCCCAGAGCCAGCCTGCCCTCAATTGGTGGAGACAGAAACCCACTTCAGAGCCTCAGGATCCCTGTGCGATGTTCACAGTCTCGGAGAGACCAGAGTAGAAAGCATGGAGCTGGATCCCAAGCCAAGTGACAGGTGTGGAGGCTAGCCCTCTGGAGTGTGAGGCAGGGCGCATGTGGCAGATCCCGGCAGCAGACGCTGGACACTGCTACGCCTCGGGCTGGGCTTTTTAATTAACCTTGGCCACTCTGATGGGCCCCAATTAAGTGGAGAATGTGATGGCAGAGCGGGGTCAGGCAGAGAGATGGGTTTTAATTAAAGCGCTGAAGGGTCCTAGCCAGGGTGGCGGTGGCCTTGGCAGGAGCGCCCCCACCTGACTGCCTTGGTCATAACCTTGCTCCAAAGGATGCTGGCGCACCTCAGGTGGCAAGAATAAGTACTGCTTGCCCGCAGCCAGGCATGGCACCCGCAGGGCCTGTGACCTCTCACCCTCTCTGTGTGGCCCAAGCTCAGGCAGCGCCTCTCTGAGCCACTGTCCCGACTGGCTTCCCCTCTCTTCTTCCTGTCTCTGAGCATCTACAGTGTGTCCACTGTAAAGGCCTTGCTGGGCGGCAGAGCACGGAGGAAAAAAACCATGAAACAAACGTGAAAGTGAAACTGAAATTGGCTCAGTCGTGTCCGACTCCTTGCGACCCCAAGGACTGTACGGTCCACGGAATTCTCCAGGCCAGAATACTGGGGTGGATAGCCTTTCCCTTCTCCAGGGGATCTTCCCAACCCAGGGATTGAACCCAGGTCTCCTGCATGAAACAAATTAAATATGTTCATGTGCAATAGGGGAAAGTGGAGTGAAGGGAGGGCTATTTTCAATGGAGAGGGGAGTTCAAAGGAGCATAGACCCTCAGAAAGAGGACAGAAGGAGAAAACGAACTCACCTGAAAGGGGGCAGTCAGTGCAAAGGCCTTGGGTCAGAACCCTGGGCACAGCTGAGCTGCCTGATACCAGCAAACTAAAATGAGAGGGAGGGCCTCCCTGGAGGTCCAGAGGTTAAGAATCCAAGGTGCAATGCCGGAAACACCGGTTCAGTCCTGGTCTGGGAAGATCCCACAGGCCGCAGAGCAGCTAAGCCCTTGGGCCACAACTGCTGAGCCTGTGCTCTGGGGCCTTGCTCTACAACAAGAAGCCCGCACGGCGCAGCCAGACAGTAGACTGCGCAGCAATGAAGACCAACCAGAGCCAGAAATCAACAAAAATAAATACAAATTTTAAAAAATAAAATGAGAGGGAGCCAGACAGCAGAAAGTCACGGGCATGGAAGGTTTTCAGCGTCACTCAGGTGGACAAGGGCCACATGGGGCTTCTGAGTTGGGCCACCTGCTAGGTTCCAGGAACCAGAATGCCTGATCCCCGTAACTCAGACACCAGTCTGCTTGGTGCTCCCTACTCAGTGGAGTGGCAAGCAAGACACTTGTGAGTCCTTGACAGATTCTGTGAGTCTGAGGATGGTCCACACTTGGGTCTGGGCTTGGAGCTGTCTGGGAGAGGCGGTGGCGGGCAGGTACATGAGTCCTGCCCCACATCTGCCCATCTCTCTTCAGAACAGTTCTGCAATGACTGCAGCTACAAGGCTGACATTCTCCATGGCTGGCTCCCTCCAGACCCGGGGCTTCAGGAGTGATGCGTGAAGGAAACAGGGTGAGAGAGTGTCCTTCCCCTGGTCCCGCCAGGGGCTGCAGGCCAGGGGGAACCCAGGAAAGGACTGTTCTAACCCCAAGAGCCAGAACCGCTGCAAGGTGTGGCAGTCACAGCAGGGGACAGCTGCCCCCTGGGGGGCACACACCCAGCTGCACAGGTTATGTCACTTGCAAGAAGCTGGCCACCCTCAGGCCAATGTGTGCAGATACCACCTGGACAGGCAGGTGAAAGGAAAGAGGGGTGTCTAGGGGACCCCCATACTTTCAGCCCCAGACACCAGTCCACATGAGCCCCTGGGGGGGCCGTGACAAATTTCCACAAATGTAGTGGCTAAAACAACAGAAATTTGTTCTCTCCTGGGATTGGAGGCTAGAAGTTCAAAATGAACGTGTGGGTGGAGTGTGCCCCCTCTAGAGGCCCTGGGGCAGACCCTTCCTGCTCCTGGTTCTCGGTGCCCGGGCATCCGTTGGCTTATGGCTGCGTCACCCCGGTCTCTGCCCCTGTGGTCAGGTGGCCACCTTCCAGGGTCTGTCTCAGATCACCTGTAATAACACTTGTCACTGAATCCAGGGCCCTAATCCAGTCATCTCACCTCAAGATTCTTGATTAATTACAACTGCAAAGACAGCATTTCCAGACAAGACCCCATTCTGAGATTTTGGACAGATGTGACTTTGGGGGGAATACCATTCTATCCCCTGAAAATCCTGTGGGGTAAATCCAGGTACTACCGCAATTTGGCTGCACCACATGCAATCCTTGTGCCAGTACATGCCACCAAGATGTTCCAAGGCCCTAACCCCCAAGGAGATTGCGTATATAAGGACTGTTATTTTAAGCCACTAGGGTTTGTGGAACTTGTCACCAGTCCATAGATAGGGCAGGGACCAACAAACTTTTCCCTTTCCCAGGATTTTTGAAACCCTGAATTCATCAGATGCCTCCCAAGACAGGTTGGGTCCCTCCCTCCTGCTGTCCTCTGTCTGGGGGTTTTAAGGGGGAGAAGGGCCCCCCAGAGAGAGGAACAGACACACCAGCCCTCTCAAACCTGGGGGTGAGTCCCAAGAGAACAGCTTGGTCCAGGTGGAGATGAGGGCTGCAGGCCCCTCACAGTCTGTGACACAATCTGCGCCCAGACCCACGGGGGCCTGCCCCCTCGTCCCTCCCTCCCCTCCCCATCAGCTTGCTGAGTGCCATAGCTGCACACCCTGTCAGCCTGGTCTGATGATCTCCTGCTGGCTTCCTGGCCTCCAGTCAGACTCAGGGACCACCATGGAAAGTGCCTGAGTCACTGGGGTCTTCCTGCCCCTCAAATTCCATGTCAGATATCTCTGTTGGTCCCCTGCCCTACAGCTTGCCACATGCCATCCCCAAGTGGGGCCTCTCTTCCTCGCCTACTGACCTCATCTAGAAGTTAGAGCAGGGAGGTTATGTAGGCACCAGGGACCCCCTGGCAGGCTAAGGAAGTCCACAAGCGCCTTCTCAGAATACGGTTTTATTACTACCTAACATAAATGATGCACCATCAGAAACAGATCCAGTTACCAAAAGTTTTAAGATTTTTGTGGCATGTGACTTCAGGGGCAACAGGTTTCTATGACCTCGATGAGGATGACGGTTTCCAAAATGTACCGAGTGCAGCTGGCACTTTCCGGACACATACATCCAGCGGGTCCTTCTGACTGTGTTCAGCTCCATAATGCTGGCAGACGTGGGAATGGAGCCTTGTGCAGAAGCGGGCACGAATGCAGTGCTGTGATTTCTGTCGGCCTCCGTTGCCAACACCAGAGATGAAAATGCTAGCTGCAGGCTGACAACCTCTGTAATCTCAGTTGAGTGGAGGACAGAAACAAGATTTCATGGTTCCTGCAGCAGTCATGACAAGATGTAAAATTGTCTTGAGGCTTCTGTTGCTGACAACATCATAGGGCCAGTGCATACTGCTATTTGGGAATGTCACCTATATTCAAAATGGGAGGGAATGGCAAATGTCAGTCAGAGGGTCCTAAAAAGACATGCTTTTTGGCTTCCCAGTGCGAAGCTCACTGAGAAGCACTCCCTGGACTCGCCTTTCCTATCGTCTGCCCAGGCATGAAGTGAGACCAAGAACCAGGTAAGAAACATCTTACCCAGTGAAGCTGGCCTTCTAGAGAGCACTGCCATGCCCAGGAGAGCTGAGACGAGTGTTCAAGAACTGCACATTCCCAGATAGTGCTTAGGAAGAGGGAGAAAAGCCTTGGTAGGGAATGGTCCTGGGCTGTTCCTGTAAGCTGGGCCAGAAAGAGGATGCAGGGAAGGGAGGAGCCTGCGTGATATGGGGACACTGAGGCAGGAATGGGCATGCTCAGAGTCTCAAGGTGGAGAGGCCCCAGAGTCAGCCCACTCACAGGCATGGAACTGGGCCATGGTCCTCCCACTGACCCTTGACCGCTGTGCGGCTCTCGGTGGGCACATCCCTATGCCAAACACAGGCTTCCGACATAATCTAGCTGTCCCAACTCCAACCCAGGCCCAAGACAAGGGGCAGAATGGCTTGGGGATGGAGCAGGAAATCGGGCATGAGCATGGAGGCATGCAGGTGCCGTCCCAGGACCCACACCACCAGAACAGCTGGCATAATCCCTGAAGCCTGCACCAGGAGGGACACGTAGGAGAGAGGGTTTTGAGGGTGGGTCCTAGAGAGGAAGGGCTCTGAGCTGAGCAGAGGGGAGGATGGGGCCCTCTCCACATCCCACCTGTATCTGGGACAGAAACCTGTCTCAGGGTCCCCTCTGGGCTCAGGGGTTCTTTAGAGGCCAGCTCACCAGGGAAGGGCAAGTAGGCAGAGACACCCCAAACCCCCCAACCATCCCGAGAAACTTTTTAAGAGGATACAGTTCTGCAACTAGGTCCTGGGTGTTGAGTGCCTTAGTAAGTACAGAGCTCCCCATCACTGGAGAAAAACAAGATAATGTTGCAGCCTACAGATTCACTGAAGCTCCAATGTCTTCAGAGGCAGGGTGGGGACAGAGGAAGAGATGCTGGCAACAAACACGCTAGGATCCGAGATCCAGGGGCTCAATTCTAACTGTGTGACCTTGGGTGGGCTTGCTACCTCTCTGACTGCCACTAGCCTGGCATAAATGTTGCCCGCCTCACAGGTGCCACACATAGAAGCCGCATGAGGTACTTACCAGGCTGGGGGTCTTGGAGGGTGTACTCACATTCCCTCTCCCTCCTGCCTCAGCTCCTTTGCTCCTTCTGGCACTTTTGTCCCTCCAACCACCCTTCCCAGGGTTCAGCATCCCTGTGTCTGACCTTGTCTCTGGACTCAGGGACCCCCCCGAGAGGGGAGGAACTTAGCCCCAGACTTCCGCTCCAGCTCAAGCTGAAGGTGAGGATCTGGGCTGGGGGTTTTAAACCTGACAATTGATGTGGCCATGGATGCTGGCAGGCCCTCTAGCCGGCTCACTCTGCCCTCTCCTGGCCAAAGCTGGGCAGGTACACAGCTTTTCCATCCCTGGAAAGGGGACAGGGAGGTCCTGGTGTGCATTAGGGCCTCATTTTCCCTAGGCAATTGCCTAGTACCTCCTGGGTCTCTAACGTCTCCTGCCTGGGGCAGGGATCCTTCCCCTAATGTGCCCACCCTGGGCCCCCATACCTGCCTGGTCTGAAGACACCCTCTTTTCCCAAGTTGGGGGCCAGACCAGGAGAAAAGAATCAGGAAGAAGGTAAATTGGGTAACCTCGGGTTTACGTAGGACTCCACCTTATTTTTTAAAACTGTGTATGTATCTTTCACATGCTCCTTCCTGTCTATTTAAGGATGCTCCTGAGGACACAATCATTTGCAGGCATTCAGCTGTGGGTCAGTTCTCTAGGGAAGAGAGCCAGTAGCACCAGAAGGTTCTGTGCCCCTCTCTGGAGACACAAAACCCTGAGGGCACGTTGAGTGAGCACTGTGACGTGTTTACAGCAATGGGGAGGCAGAAGCTGAGGTGCAGAGCACAGGCTAGGTCTTCCATAAATGATGAGGGCTGGGGGAGGCTGCGGCTCAAAGCAAGAGTCTGGCTCACAAGATCGAGGGCCCTCAGCCTCTCGGATGGGGAGGTCATCAGTGTTTGGTGCAGGAGGGCTGCCTGGGGGCTAGTGGGCAGCCCCAGGGAGAGCTAGTGAGGTCCCAGCCACCCCAGCGCTGTAAGGAGGCCCCAAGAGGAGTGGGTAGGTGGGGAGTACAGGAGAGAGGTCCCTGGACCAAGAGGCAGGCCCCTAGACCAAGGCCCAGGTAATGACCTGCTTTGTGCTCTCCACAACATGCAAGATAGTGAGTGAAGGCTGCCCCAGCAATCTTACCGGTGCCTCCCGTCACAGTAGCTGGAGGATAGCACAGGAGAATTCAGTAGCGCAGAAGTGGAGTGATGGTATGGGGCTCGCGTCGGGAGGCCACAGTGAGTTCCCAAGCAGGGGGCCACACTAAGGCCCGAGCCTGGAGAATGTGGAGAGGAACCACAATAGGCCCCCTCTCCCTTCTGATCAGCTTAGGGAGGCTTCCCAGAGGAGGGGCTCCCCTGTGTCACCTGGATCCCGCTTAGATGGCACCCCAGGGCAGCATTGTTCCCTGCCCAGGTACTTGCTCCACCCGTGCTACTAGATGCCTTCTCCATTTGATCTTGACTCTTGCTTCTCCAGGTCGCTCCACGACCGCGCACAGGACAGCGTGGGTCCCTGCGGTCACCGGGCCTGAGGCTGGAGAGGGGAGCTGGCACCCAGAACCGCCGCCCCGGGACCGCAGGGACCGCCTGGGACTCAGTCTCTGCATCTGCCAAATGGGCTTGAGAACTCACCCCCGGGCAGATCACCGACAGGCGCGCGCAGGCGCAGCCGGACTCTGCCTGGGCTAGGCGCGCTGGGGACGCGGGGGGCGCGCGCAAGCGCAGCGGTGAGCGAAGCGTCCTCCCTGGGCCCCGCGCCTACCCAAGGTCCCGTCCCTACCTCCCGCACAGAGTCTGCGCCTGCGCACCGCAAAGGGAGAGTGGGTGGGACTGCGGGGGGGACTGCCCCGTTCCCCAGCGTCCCCCGCGGCAGCAGGCACTGACGTGGCCGCCGTCAGAGCCGCCATCTTGTGGGAGCGAAACCAACGCCTGCCTCCGAGCAGCATCTGCGCCGCGGCCGCCGAGGGTGAGGCTGGGCTGGGGCCGAGGCGGGGGCGGGGGCCGAGTTGAGGCCCGGCGCGAGGCTGAGCCGGGGAGGTGAGGACCGAGGCAGGGGCCGAGGTGAGGCCAGGCAGGGCGAGGGGCGAGGTGAGAGCCGAGGTGAGGCCGGGCCGGGGGCTGAGGCGAGGCGGAGTCGAGGCGGGGAGCCAAGGCCCGGCGGGCCCAGGGTCGAATAGAGGCCGGCGTTGAGGCGAGCCTGGGCCGGGCTGCGGGTTCAGGCTGGGCTGGGGACCGAGGCGGGGCGGGGCAGGGCGGGTGCGGAATGCGGGGCCAGGGGTCTAGGCTGGGATGGGGGTCGAGTCGGGGCCGAGCTGGGGCGGGGGCTGGGTCGGGGCCGGGCAGGGGTTCTGACTGGCCACCCTCTCACCAAGCCCCCCAGAGTGGCCGGGGCGGGCTCCCGGAAGTCCGGCCCGCACCGCGGGTTCTCCAGGAAGCCCCGCTTCTTGCTCCGCCTCCGAGGCCTCCAGTCTCGGGGTCGCAAGGACCAGGAAACTGAGGCCCGCAGCCCGGGACACGGCCAAGGTCACACGATGGCCAGGGTTTGAGCCCAGTTCCTGTTTGTTCCGAGGACAGAGCCGGCGAGGCCGGGCGGAGCCCCGGGTTCCTAGGCGCGTGCTGTGGCGCTTGGGTCTGAGTAGGAGCGCCTATGGCCCAGGAAGCCCTCGATGGACGCGCCTACGGTTGTAGGGCTCCTTTAACCAAGATTGCTGCAACCCCGGGATTGCTTCCCGGGTGCCTTTGACATGAATTAGAATACACTTCCGAGCTGGTGAATCTTTAACCTACCTATAGAGCGCGACCTGGCCGGAGTTGAGGCAGCCTCCCTAGCAGAGCGTCCTAACGCTTTCCAGTCCAAGCAGTTACGGACGGTAAAACAGTAGCTTTGTTAATAAGGCTTGGCAATTAATTTCAGAGTACTTAAAATATTTGTGACCCCATGCACCTGTCTCTTATACACATCTGGTGCGGAATGCGGGGCCAGGGGTCTAGGCTGGGATGGGGGTCGAGTCGGGGCCGAGCTGGGGCGGGGGCTGGGTCGGGGCCGGGCAGGGGTTCTGACTGGCCACCCTCTCACCAAGCCCCCCAGAGTGGCCGGGGCGGGCTCCCGGAAGTCCGGCCCGCACCGCGGGTTCTCCAGGAAGCCCCGCTTCTTGCTCCGCCTCCGAGGCCTCCAGTCTCGGGGTCGCAAGGACCAGGAAACTGAGGCCCGCAGCCCGGGACACGGCCAAGGTCACACGATGGCCAGGGTTTGAGCCCAGTTCCTGTTTGTTCCGAGGACAGAGCCGGCGAGGCCGGGCGGAGCCCCGGGTTCCTAGGCGCGTGCTGTGGCGCTTGGGTCTGAGTAGGAGCGCCTATGGCCCAGGAAGCCCTCGATGGACGCGCCTACGGTTGTAGGGCTCCTTTAACCAAGATTGCTGCAACCCCGGGATTGCTTCCCGGGTGCCTTTGACATGAATTAGAATACACTTCCGAGCTGGTGAATCTTTAACCTACCTATAGAGCGCGACCTGGCCGGAGTTGAGGCAGCCTCCCTAGCAGAGCGTCCTAACGCTTTCCAGTCCAAGCAGTTACGGACGGTAAAACAGTAGCTTTGTTAATAAGGCTTGGCAATTAATTTCAGAGTACTTAAAATATTAAATAACCAATTGACCACTTTTGAGCGCTCAACAGAACACCAAGTTGCTGTTTCTAGCGAAATTGCACAAGAAATCACTGGCAGGAGATGGACAATTCAAACGCTTTGGGTGTCCCCGGAAGTCACTGTTGAGAACTGTGTAGTTGATGTAGTCATAACTGATGTAGTTGGTGTTGGAGTGGTCAGCTCTTGGTCTTGTTTCAGAACTAGTGGTCAGCGTTTTTTTTTTTTTCCCCTGCTGGCTGTTTGCGTGGTTGCTCTTGGGTTTTTGGCAGAGTGTCTGAAGGAGTGTGAGATCCCATGGTGTGTGCTGTGTCCTTGGGAGTTTTCAGAAACCATCATAAGTAGCCAAAACTGGAAGAACTTTCAATGCATGGTGTTGCTGAGTCCAGGATTATGAGCAGTTGAGTGTGTGTGTTTGTCACAAATATGGCCACTCTGTTACAGTGTGCCATCTTCCTCCCATAAAGGTTTTCTCTAGTTAATGGGTAGAATGTAATGTGCCTCTTCACTGGAAATGTCCTGTTGAAAACAAATCGTTGTCACTTGGGCATTACAAATTTGTTCCTGTGATGGCTAACTTCAGATACAAGTATTCAAAATTGCTACTTCAGAAAGATTTAAAATAGTTGGTTTGTATGATAGCTGACTCACATGCTGTCTGCTTATCATTGTAAGAAGGTTAGAAAGCAAAAACTGGTTCTGTGCTTCTCACAGTTCTGGTTTTTTAAATTGTCTGGTTTAGCTATTTGCTTTGCCTCTTGCGCAATGTGAAGGGGCCGTTCAGACCTGCTAAGCCACCTTTTCCAAAGATCACGACAGGCTTGAAACTACGAGGTACACCTTGACTTTTCTGTTGACTTTAGTAAAATTTAGTATGGACCCTCGAGTTGATCTCCATGGTCAAATGGCCTTAGGAATAAACCTAACAAAGTGGGGAAAACCCTTGTGCAAGTTCATAAATAGTATATTAACTTGGTTTGAGAGAGTTGAATCAATTTTCTTTAAATTCTTCAAATTGGATGTTGCCTTGATACATGAATTTAAATCTGCTCTTGATCACAGGTCAGGCTCACCGAGCGTTTCTGTAGCCCTCCTGAGGATTGTGATCACTTACTGAGCTGGTGTTCAAACCCATCTAGCCTGTGCTTCCTATACCACTTAGGACCGTCTCTGTGCACAGCATTCCATAGTCTCCCCTTTGACCTTCCAGCCTTTGTAGGATTAGGAGAATGAAGGAAATAAAATGCACATCTGTCAGAGGTTGGAAAAGAAACATGAAAAATTCCTTTCAGTTGGGATCTTAAAATTAGGTAAGAACTTAACCTCTTTTGTGATCTGTCTGCTCCTCATTGATGTGGATGGTATTAGAAATGTCCTCCTAGCACCATCTGAAGTGGTCTTTTGGAAATGTTTTTGACCTAACAGTGGGTTGGGTGTAATGCTTCCTGCTGGCAAGTAAAGGAGGGCTTGGGAATGTGTGAGTGTGAGAAAGGGGGGTTGGTTAATTTCAGAGTGTGAGCCAAGGTGAGGGAAGTACTTAATCCTTATCCTTTTGTGATTGTTAAAAATTCTTTAAAATATAGCACCTGTTATATACAGCTGTAACACTATTCTGGAAGGTACTCCAGCATTCTTAGATGGATCAGATGGCCTGATTAGCTAGAAAAAATGAGGCAGAATTTAACACAAATACATCAAAGCTCCTTATTCATAGGAGAGTCTGTTAGGCCCTCACACAGTTCTTTCACATTAAGCTTCCTTATATGAGTGGGAAGAAATAGTGAAGCTATCTGTTGCAGGAGCTAACCTTAGTATTCCTAACCCTTGTTTCCTGATTTTTGCATATGTTGGAGACTGAGCTGGGCAGCCTGTCATCGGCAAATAGGAAGAGAAGAATAGGACTTCTCACTGACTAAGAGAGACAGAAAACATACAAGGCAGACAGATTTTTATACACATAGCACTTGGGAGTGATTCTCTTTAGGAGGCAAACATTTTTACACACCTGAGGCAACAGAGGTGACTGTTAGTATACAGCATAAGTTAACAAAAGCCCCAGTTATGATCCACGCACATTTCCAGAAGTTAAAAATGTAGAGTATATTTTAGAAACATTAATTAATGTAATTAGTAAGTTTTTGTCCTCTAAAGGATGCTAGCAAGTCAGTAGAATTTGTCTCCAAAGAGCAAGTCATATGTAAAATAGCCAGCATCTTTCAGTTTGTATTGTATGCCAAATTATTTTTGCAGTGCTGTCAGTTCAGTTCAGTCGCTCAGTCGTGTCTGACTCTTTGCGACCCCATGAACCGCAGCACGCCAGGCCTCCTTGTCCATCACCAATTCCCGGAGTTCATTCAGACTCATGTCCATCGAGTCAATGATGCCATCCAGCCTATATGTGGGCGCTAAACAGAAAGTTGAGTGGTGCTAGGTCTCTGAGGCTCTGGAAATGTTTTGGCCTGAAGTTTTAAGTATCCTGTCAGTTTGACATAGGGACAAACGGCCAAGAAAACAATTTCAAGATTCTGTCTAAACTCATATGTGTAAAGTAAGAATAAAGGCAAAGTTAGATGTGCCAGCATTTTGAGCACAGGTTTCAGAATAAAGGATATCTTTTAAAATTGCTGTGAAGAGTACATTTTCCTGTGGAGCTTTCTGTTATCTGTAGATGAGCATGCAGTTCCTAACTCATTGAATCTATTATAGTATCTTGTCAATTCTGGTGATGTGACTTTGCTTAAAATAATTATAGTTTTTAACATTTCTCTTCATCAAAGTGATAGAGGTTTTGCAAATTCCTGAGGAGATCAGTGCAGATGTATTCTTAGTCACTAGTCCGCAGGTCCCGAGGGCAGGTTTAGGAAGCAGATTGTGTACACGCCCCTTCTGTGGCATTGAGCATTCCTGAGCTGCACACATCTGCCCTGAGTAGCTAACTGTCTCGTATTTCCTCCTCACTGGAGTGTCAGAGAGATGTTCGGGTTCCACTACACTCACATGTACTTTTACATCAGTGTGAGAGTCATTGTTGACTTGATAGGTTGTTTTTTTTTTCTGACAGACTAATTTTTTAGAAAAACGTGTGTGATTAATCTTTCTGTTTTTTAATTCTTAAAGCCCTTAAATATTCTTTTATGATTCTTTTCTCCTTTCCATGTCTGTGAATCTCTTGGGTGCCCAGGGAGGTGGCCAGTGGAGAAAGACAAGCAGAGATAGGGAGATGAGTAAGGGAAGGTGGGTGAGGGCCGCGTGGAAGGTGGAGGGCGGCGGCAGTGAGTGGAATGGGAAAGCAGGCCCACGGGGCCCGGAAGGAGCAGTGGGCGCTGAGTGTAGCTAGTCAGGCCTGTTGGGAGGACGGAGAGGAGTGTCGTGTGAGCAGAGGTGTGAAGGAGGGGCTCCTGTGGGTCTTTGGAAGAAACAGGAAGCTTCTCCCTTGCAAGGGAAAACAGCAGCAGAGGCCCTTAGCTGGGAGTGCGCTTAGTGGTTTTGGAGACTTGCTAGGAGCAGAGGAGGGGAGGGAAGCCTACTGGTGTGTGCCAGTGGTCCTTGAAGGGGAAGCCCCACAGAAAGGGTATTTTGGAAATGTGTGGGATGATTTTGGGCTCTGTCAAAGATGGAAGGCAATACTAATATTTAGAAGCAAGGATGCATTCTGCATGACTTTCATGTAGGTGAAAAAGCTGTTTATATCTTAAACCTAATTCTGTTTATGTACAGAGTCAACTTGTGTGTGTATAGTTTTAATTGAAGGTGTGAGTCACTCAGGCATGTCCAACTCCTTGTGACCCCATGAACTATAGCCTGCCAGGCTACTCTGTCCATGGGATTTCCCAGGCAAGAATACTGGGGTGGGTTGCCATTCCCTTCTCCAGGGGAATCTTCCCAACCCAGGGATTGAACCTGGGTCTCCTGCATTACAGTCAGATTCTTTACCATCTGAGCCACCAGGGAAGCCCTTGGTTTTAATAGATATTCTGAATTCTCCAGGAATGAAACTACCTTGTAAATTAAGGGTGATTGTATTTGGTTCTTTGCAGAATTGTACCAAGAGTTGTTCTTTGTTTCCAGGTAGGGGAAGGAAAAAAAACTTGGTGGACACACCAGGCCTTGAATGTCTGAGATGCTGCTGCATTTGTGGCAGTCTTCATTAGGTGGTTCTCTGACTGCCTGCCTTGAACTTGTGGTCATGACCAGTATTGAAGGTCACATTTTATCATATGACACTGTCTTTCATTTCCCAGTTACATTTTAGTTGGGGCAGCGTGGGGTTTTTGCAGTCCAGTGAGTACGTTGGTTATATTGTCTCCTAGCTTTCTTCTGAAAGGTAGAGGTGATACTGTGAAATGAATGGGAGTGTTGGCTCTGATCTTTTTAAGGAACCTGAATTTGGTCTGATCTTTCCTTACAGTTCCCTCTTGCTGGCATCGAGAACACCTTGTGGAGTGAAAGCTACAGGCTTTGGGAATGTCAGAGGGCGGGGGATAAGGTGGCCAGGACCAGGCACAGGCAGACAGTGATGGGGAAGCACCTTTCGAAAAAAGATGATGGGACTTGCTGGTAAACAGATTTGGGGATGAGAGGGACAGAGTGGGATTGTGGGTATCTCTGAGGTTTGGGTCTGAGGAACTGGGAGGAAGTTGCACAGGATTAAAGTGGGAAAGAGAGGGTCCTTTTATATTTGAGGATTAGATTTTGATGGGAGATCCATGCATTGAGGGGGAAATAGGAGATAAGTCTGGAGATGAAAGGAAGGTTCAGCTAGGGTCCCATATAGGGGGCTGCATTCCCCTGGGACTGCATGGCTGGACAGGGGCAGTGCTAGTGAGTGAACGCACCAGACACTGGCTGGCGGGGCCTCTGGTCACCTGAGGGGCGCCAGGGACTGCTGGGAGGCTTTCAGCAGAGGCTGGCGGAAGTAGGTGTGTGAATGAAATTTCCCTGAGTCCAGGGCTGCCCCCAGTTTAAAATGTGAGCAGAGGGTTGCTGTGGCTGTTTGGGCCAATGAGAAGTTCACCCAGTCACATCGGCCTCCCAGGCAAGACCAGCGAGGGTGTCCTGAGTGCTCCCAGCTGGTGCAGCATCTCTGGGTGCTTCTAACAGGGGTCTCATGAAGGCGGGTCCGGCAGGGAGCGTCAGAGGTAGAGGATCTAACAGACTCTCAGTCATTGCTGCTCTCCCCTGTTTTCTCTCCTCTGGGAAGCCCATCTCTCAGAGGTAGGGCTGCGATCTTTTTTACATTTTGTTTTCAAAATGAAAGTTCTCTGCAGGCAAAAATCAAGTTTTGGAGATTGATTTAATCATTTTCAGTTCAGTCGCTCAGTCATGTCCAACTCTTTGCGGCTCCGTTAATCATTTTAGTCATTCATAAAGTTTTCTTGTTCTGAAAAAGCCTTGGGGTGGGGCACACCTGCCACTCTGAGAAACTTTGGGGAAGAAGAACTGGGCACTTTGACAAGCTAATAGTTGGTTGCACTTCCCTTTTTCTTCAAGGGTGTGGAAAGGGTCTCAGCAACACTGGCTTCCCTAGAGCCCTGCCCTCATGCCTGGAGAGGGCCCTGTGTCTGCACCGTAGGTGCAGGTGGCCTTTTTAGAAGACACCACAGAGGACAGAAACCACAGAGGCTTCAGCACATCTGTGGTGATTACATAATTAGAGTGACAAAAGCAAATTAATGTGAGTTATTGCACGACAGACTCCTGAACTGCCATCTCTTTCTCATTCTCACTTCTAGAACTAAAACACAGGGTTGTGCTGTTTGACAGATGTGCCTGCTTTTTCTGTCAGGATCATGGGGACTGAGACTTCGGCAGCTGGAGATGTGTGTGTGTGTGAGCGCGTGCATGCCCTCGCGTGCACATGCTAACGCTTTGGGGCCCAGTGTAACTGGATCAGTCTTTTGATGTTTGACAAAGTCTACCATTGAGGTGAGGTTGGGAGGGTGAGTGTGTCACTGTCGCACTTGAGTTTCGCCGTCTGTCAGTTGGTCTCAGTGAGTATGGTGAGTATGGTGAGTCTCAGTGAGTTGGTCTCAGTGAGTACAGTGCCCACAGCTGTACTCATCACACAGCTGCTCCTTAATGTGAGTGTGGTGACTGTTCGCCCCACCGTATGTTGAGGGTGCCCTGAAAAGCATAGAAAGGGAAGGACTTTTTCTTGTGAAAGGTAGCATCTGAACTTGCCTTCAGAGGTTGAGTGAAGGGCTCGATGGGCATGGCATGGAAAATCAGTATGAAGAGGGGGCTGGGAGCACAGCTAAAGTCTGAACAAAGGATTGCTGATGTGCAGAATTCGTAAGGAGTTAGTGGTAGGGCACTTTTCAGGGTGTCTAGGTGGTTTAGGGGAAGATCCTCTGGAGGAGGGCATGGCAGCCCACTCCAGTATCCTTGCCTGGAGAATCCATAGATGGAGGAGCCTGGCAGGCTACAGTTCATGAGGCTGCGAAGAGTCAGACACTACTGAAGTGACTTGGCACAGCACGGGTGGTGTAGAGTTGCCTGTAGTTTCTGATACCCTGCTTTGCATTTTAGTCATAAGTTGCTTTGTTTCCTCCATTTTCTGTTTAATTTGTTACACGTCTTTTTGTTTTTTTTTAATGTTTACTTGGCTCTGTGGGGTCTTCATTGCCGCTTGTGGGCTCCTTCGCTGTGGTGCGCAGGCTTAGTTGCCCTGCAGCATGTGATACCTTAATTCCCTGACAAGAGTTCAAACTCTAAGTCTCCTGCATTGGAAGACCGATTCTTAACCACGGGACCACCAAAGGAAGTCCCTGTTGCACATTTTAATGTTGTGAGGTTGATGCAAATTTGTGTTTTGGGTCTTTTGATTTTTTTTTTTTCCCTCCTAGGAACAACTTGAGACTAAGTGTGTTTGGAGTCAGGGTGTATGTGCCCTGACTCCTAAAATAGGAGTACTCGTCAAGGTCCATGGTGCCGGCTGCTCCATCGTGGAGGGCCCGGGTGCAGGACCTGCAAGCCATTCCATCCCACAGACAGCATACTCAGATGGTCCTGCGTAGCTGCCGTGCACTAGGAATGTAGGTTTACCCCGGAAGGCCTCGAGCCCAGGGGCAAATCCAGGAGAAGAAATAGCAAGGAGCAGCCAGCGTCTGCCGCCAGGACAAACGCACAGAGCCATGAGGGAGACTCCTGATGGAGCATCTGAGCGAAGCCTCGACTTGGAGGGATCACCCACTCCTTGTTTCACCCCGGTTGAAGGCCACGTGACGTTTTTGTTCAGAGGTCCTATGTGGATATTGTTTTCATTTGGGCTAGGTCATCTGGTTACTTGGTCTCATCTGTAGATTTCAGGTCGATCTAAGTGTCTTTGGTAATGGACTTTGAGGATAGTTATGGGTTTTTTTTAAAAGTAGTAAAATAAAACTTAAAGACAATGGATGAGAAGGAACTGCAGAACCTAAATACGTTCATCAGTTAATGCTTTGACTTTTGCAGTTATTGGAAAGCAGGGTTAATTGCAGTTACGCTGTTTTCGACGTTTGCCTTGTGTTTCGGTGTGCCTGCTCCATGTGACACTGGACAGTGGCTGCTGAGTGCTCACATTATTGTGTACCGAGAGCCATATCCATGGTGAAGCTTATTTGTCACTGTCATTTTAAGAATTTCACCTTGAATCTTAAGCTGGCAGAGAGGGAAGTAAATTGAATTTCACTGATTGCTCCTCCTAAGCATCAGACCTGACCGGAAATCCCCTCCTTGAGCTTTGGGAGGCAACTTGCAGGGCATCTGGGGACCAGCCCTCCAGTGTCATTGTACTAGCCTTTGGGTTTCTGGCACTCATTCTTCTTTAGGGGCAGGAATTGGGGGTGACTGCTGCAGAGAGACCAGGTCTAGTGTCTAACTGATTGACTCCTGCACAACATCCTGAAAGTTCTGTTGTGAAAAACAAAAATCAGTCTCTCATGGGAACTCACCTTTAGATGCAGACGAGAATTACACTGTTGTAGAATGTTTTTGCATGTTCTTTCATTCATTATTTTTCTTTGTATTGAAAGTTCAGAGTCAAGGTAGGTGAAATGGGTGAAGGTGGTCAAAAGATACAAACTTCTGGTTATAAGGATAGATAAACCCTGGAATGTAAGGTACAGTATGGTGACTGTAATTCATCATACTGTATTGTATATTTGAAAGTTGCTGAGAGAGGAAATCTTAAAAGTTCTCATCACAAAGAAAAAAGAGTGACTGTATGAGGTGACAGAAGTTAACTAAACTTTGTGTGGTGATCATTTCACAATAAATACACATATCAGATCATTATTTTGTACACCTGAATATAATACAGACAATTCAGTCAACCTAATTATATCCTTTGAGTGTCTCAGTCTGAATATTCTTCCTTCTGAACATGATCTTGATCCTTAGCTTTGTCACAGTTGTGTCAGGCCTGTAAGGCATATCTACGTATCATTAGTATTGGGATGTTCAGTTTTCTTACACTAATTTTTATAAAAGAGTGACAATATGTGGTGTTCTGCTCAGTTGCAGAAGAATGTCAGAGCCGCTGAAGTGGACTGCTGGACTAGTAGAGTGGTGCCTTAGGGCTTTATTTAGTTGATGTGCTGGAGTCCCAAGTTGATGTACAAAAATCAGTTTGTAGCAGATAGTAATACGTGGTCATATCACTTACAAAAGTAGGAGACCTTCCCCTTTAAAATTAAATCCTCCACGTCAGAGATGAATTAGGCTTTTGAGTGGTTGATAATCTAAGCACATTCATTTTGCTAAAAGAATAATTGAAACAGTTAAAGAAAATATTTTATAATGTATATCAATTCCTTGGGAAGATCTTCACTTTATTAATTTTTCTCAAATTAGATATTAAAACTGACATTATGAACTGTTGAGCTGTACTTACACCTAATAAACTTCTAAAAAAAAAGATAAAATGAAAAGAAGCTCTTATGTCACCTAGCTTGTTCATTTGAGTAGGGGAGACCCATGTGATCTCTTATTTACAGAGGGACCAGAGCAGCCTGTCCTGGGCTGGAGCACAGAACAGAAAACACATGGGTTTTTTTTGCCTTCCCGGGTCACACTTTTATTTCCCAAGGTTAGTGATTTATTCTTCTTAATGATTCTCAGTAGATTGGGTCATCTGGATATTCACTGTTACAGAGATTCTGTTAAATAAACCAGCTCCTAGCCATTTTAGAAAATGTGACAGATTTTCCTTCTGCAGAAGTAAGCTGCACAACTCTGTAGGGGCGGGTTTCCCTTGCTCATCCCGAATCCTCTGAGATTTGTTAGGAGATGCAGCGGGCACAGGTAGAGGTCGTGGAGATACATATTTCTCTTTAACAGCTATAAATCAGTTACTCTGGATTCATTTACTGGCGTGGAACAGGTGTAAACTCACGGCTACATTTTTTCCCTCTCTCTCCTGGCTTTCCTGGGGCGGCATCTTATTTGGCCTTGGCCTCTAGCCTAGTAGATCTTTGCGGACAGGAATGTAGCCAGCCAGTTGTGTCCTATTCTTTGCTATAGTGTTGAACCGCCACCCAGTCTTGTTTCTGGTCCTAACGAGAAAAAGGAAAAAAATGTTCTTAAGGGGCTGCATTTGCTCAGAGCTTTCTGTCTCAGGAAAGAGATGATCTTTTATTACTCTCTTTATGAGCCAGCACAAAGGTGCAAACTCAGGCAGGTGCAGGGAAGTGCTCTTTTGAGAAAGTCAATGTCTTCACTGCTTACAAATACGATCATTACCGTGAACCTGAAAAACAGGTTTCAGCCTGAGTGCAAAGGATCTTGGTGGAGGAAAGGGTGAAATAGGCTTAGGCTGGATGTCCTCAAAGTTAGACCTGTATGGAGAGGCCACAGAACAACTCTTGTGGTCACTGTTGAGCCTTCCACTGCGACACATACTGTGTTAGATCAGCAGCTGACAGGGTCCCTGGACCAGGTGCAGGGCGGATATAGATGGATGGCTGGTATAGTGGGAGAAACCAGGTGCTGTGTGTAGCGCCTCCCGGAGTTCCCTCCCGGAGTTCCTGTGCCGTGTGCTCAGTCGCTTCAGTCGTATCTGACTGTTTGCCACTCTGTGAACTGTAGCCCGCCAGACTCCTCCATCCGTGGGATTCTCCAGGCAAGAGTATTGGAGTGGGTTGCCCTCCTCTAGGGCATCTTCTTGACCCAAGGATCAAACCCGCATCTCACAGGCAGATTTTTTACCATTGAGCCACCAGGGAAGCCCAGAGTTCTGCTCTCCCCCATCTAGGTTCAGCCACCAAAATATATGGCCCCCTTTCCCTTTGGGGCTGCAGGAGTTGGGTAAGTTGAAAAACTGTGTGGAGGAAAGGGACCAGATTGATAATTAGGGCTCAGCCGACTGCAGGGCCAAGGCAGGCCGGGGACTGTGAGTGGGCAGACACGCTGGGCTGGGTGGGACGAAGAGGAGGCCCCTGGCCTGCTGCGGCTGACTGCATCTTCAGGCTGACCTGCGGTGCGGGCTTGCTGCTGGGCCCAGTTCACCTGGAGTGCTCCATCAGTCCCATGTAGGGGCTGGGGAAGCATAGAAAACGGTTTCGCTCCTTAGTGCCCAGGTTTCTGTGTCAGTTTGTATGAGCTTAATGCTAAAACAAATGTGGACAGCAGTCTTCCAGCCTGCTTCACAGGGATAGCCCTTTCATGCCTTACTGTTTTGAGTAGGGTGCTAATACCGTCTCTCAGTATGTCAGCTTCGGACGCTTGAGACCACAAGTTCTGTCCTTGGCTCCCCAGTACCCAGGAGTGCCAGTCAAAGTGTCATGACTAAATAAATATTATTCACTGCTGAGTCAACTGGTGACTGGCTTATTTCTCAGGAAATCTTAAAATGACTTCATTTTCATCCTTGGGTTTTTTCCTGGGTGTTATTATTTTTTCCCAATTCCCTTAGAATTGCCACACCCCGTGTTTAAACCGCATAGGAAACGTGTTCCTCTTTTCCAGGAGCTCTCCTCCTTCCCGGGGCTGCTGCTCAGGCCTTCCTCTGCCTCCCTCTGTCACCGTGGGCGGCAGCGGGGAGTGTTGCCCTTGCCTGTAGCAGCCTGCAGACGAGGCGTGTGTGAGACTTTGCACTGGTGACCTCTCTGTCCTGCCCTTTCACTGAGCCCATACTTTGGTTGACACAGAACTGCAGGTGGGAAGCAGTGTTTGTGTCTTTCTTTGCAGGGGACAGGTTTAGGTTCGCCCCGTAATTGAGGGAAACACACAGCCTTCCTCACTGTGTCCCCCACTAGAGTGCGTGTCCGCTACAGCTGATGAGCCTACGTTGGCACACCATCATTCAGAGCCCATACTTTATCTTAGGGTTCACTCCTGGTATTGTGCGTTCTCTAGGTTTGAACAAATGAATCATGACATGTATCAACCATTGTAGAATAGTTTCACTGTCCTAAAAATGCCCTATCTCTACCTATTCATCCTCCCTTCCTCCTAACCCCTCAAAACCACTGAAAGGATCTTTTTACTCTCTCCACAGTTGTCTTTTCCAGAATGTCACGTAGTTGGAATCATACACTGTATAGTATTCTTAAATTGGCTTCTTTCACTTAATGCACATTTATACTATAATAATAATATACATTTATCTGTATATTAGCACTTTTCTTTTAGTGTTGAATAGCATCCTATTGTTCGGATTTACCAAACAACAGTTTATCCGTTCACCTACGGAAAGACATCATGGTTGCTTCCAGATTGTGGCAATCATGAATAAGGCTTGTGAACATCAGTGTGCAGGTGTCTGTGTGGTTGCTCGTTTGCAGCCACTTTGGGAGCATGAGGGCTGTGTTTCATGTTCAGAGTGTTTTGTAAGAAACCTCCAAACATTTTTCAGAATGGCTGCTCTTTCTTTCATGGGATCATGTCTTTGGTGTTGTGTCTAAAAAGTCATCATCATAGCCAGGGTAGATGTTGGTCTTCTACGTTGCTCCCGGTCTCCCTGTTCTGAGGCTCTTGTGTGTGTGGATTTTTCTCACTTTGGTTGTGAGCTCTGCCATGTCTGTCCTGACACCCTGTTCTTGTCTGATGGGCGCCAGATCCCCACCACGTTGGTGCTAGGGCTGTGTGTGGCTTGGGAGTTCTGTTTGTTTACTTTTCTTTTAAAATTCTTTTCTGTCTTCCTTCTCTCTGAATTCTTTGTTTCAGTCAGTCCCACTGGGGGCTTCTTACAGGGAGATAGGGGCATGGATGTTTGGGGGCCTCCAGGTGTAAGAGTTCAGTCCTGACCTTGAGGCCTCCACGTCTCGTGTGCAGGTCTGTGGCGGCAGTGTGCCTCCCTGTTGATCTCGCCATATTCCTCTGTTTCCAGAACAGTGCACCCTGTGCCCTTCTCTGACTGGAGAGCAGAGTAAGGACCCCTGATTCAGTTGCTCCAGAAAGGCCGCCTGGCTCTCCTGCAGGGCTGAGGATGAGTGCTTGGTCAGGGCCAGACCCCGCCAGAATTGCACCTGCTCTCGGTCCTTTTGAGTCAATGATCACTTTTACTTCTTTATTGGTAGTGACTTCAGAAATAAGCTGAGATAAATATGCGTTCAGTTCATTCTGTTTTCCATAATTTATCATCCTCTGTATTTACGAAAAGTGGTTGTCTGCTGAAAAGGAAATACCATAGTAAAGATCTTCTTAAATTTTAATTTTATAAATAGGTAATATTATTCAAAACCGAAAATAATTTTAAAACGTTGAAAGAGCACTGAGGCCTGCTAGAAGGGGCTCCGCTGGATGCCCCTAAGGCCATTGGAGCATCTAGGTCACAGTGGAGTGGTGGTCTGACCCACTGAGCAAACTAGGAATTCCTAAGTTCACACCGTATCAGTATATGGAGAAGAGAATGGTGTCCTTGGGTAGAAGGCTAACTAAAGCTGGAAGGAATGACTCTATAGAAAACCACCATTTGAACAGTCCTGATGGCAGTAATTCAGCCAGGAAATGTCAGAATGCTGAAACTAGAGGGTGAAAGTTGGATGAGGAGTGGAACATGTACCTAGTCCCCAAATGCTCACTGACGGCTAAGGCAGAAAGGAGCTTACAATGGAGACCTGGCAACTCCACGTGAGCCTGTCATCAGAGTTGACGTGGGGTGGTGGGGGCCTGGGGCACACCCCCTAGGTGGAATGGAGAGGGGAGTGCCTGTGGCAGGCCCATATCTGTGTCCTCCATGGAACTGGCCTCTTACCCAAGCAGTATCCGTCCAAAGTTCAAACACTGGGAAGCTCATAGTTACTTCTGGGGGGTTAGGTATGCAGGGCAAGACTCCTTCCCAACCTCAACAGTAGCCTCCACCAGCACCCTCCCTGTGATCAGGTGTGAGCATCTCCCATCAGCTTAGAACAAGCTCTCTGTGGTTCATTTGGTTTTCTGTCAACATTCACACAGAATCTGCCCAGTTGAAGGCTGCTCAGCCCTCCACAGCTTGACTTCACCTTAGGTGCTAAGTCCAGATTCCTAAGCATTTGAGAAAGTGACCGTTTTTTTCCTAAAGCCCTGTTTGGAAATAAAACAGTAGAAGGATGAATGTACTGAGTGTGGAGAGGCCATATGTGGGTCTTACAGTACAGGAGATCCCCACCTCTGTGATCACTTATCCCTTCCTGCAGGTCTGGGTGTCGGGGCCTGGGCTCTGACCTGGGGTCCAGTCAGCTCAGTGGCTGCTCCCAGTCTGCTCTGCTGAGTGAGGAGCGCTGGCAGGGGGGTGGGGGGCGGTGCAGACACAGCACACGTGTTCTTCTGCACACTCGTGGCTGCACCACACAGGCCGCCTCTCCGACCAGCGCTGACCACAGGTCTGGGGAAAGTGCTCCCTAACTGTGGGCTCACCCTTGGACTGCCCTGGTGTGCTGCTCTTGAGCCCTGGGTGTTCCCACTCACCCAGTCCTGCCTGCAGGGTGTGCTGAGCTCTCAGCTTGTTGGGAAGGGTTGGCTCTTGGTCTTGGCCAGGGCCCTCCTAGGTTCTCAGGTGTTAGTTGTCTTACCATTGAACTCTGCTTCATTGAGACTTGGGGCAGTTGGGAGACATGGTAGGGCCTTGAAGTGGTTGTTTCTGGCCCCTTGAAGAACTCTGCATTAGATTGTGGAGAATCTAGCATTCATTTGAAAGCCACACTACTGCACCCCAGAGTGGCAAGTTGAAGGACTTAGAGGCAAGTTGCCCTAAGGCCTTGGGTGTAAGTTCCTCAGATAATGGTAGCAGCTGCTTCAAATTCCAGTCAGCCTTGTTTTAAGATTCCCATATGCTGCCTTATTACAGTGATTTAGAGGCTCAAGAGGTAGGTGGGCAGGACTGTTTTCTTTTGGATAGGAACCAGAATTTCATCAGCTTGTGAGATAGGGGGAGCTGCCTCAGCCTGGCTCTGGGTGAACGGTCTCTGAGCTGCTCCTGCTTGCCTGGCCCTGGGCAGCACAGAAAAAGACCCCAGGACTCCTTGTTCCTGCAGGTTTCTCTGGCCAGTGTTGCCCCCACCGGTCTGCAGCATGGGGAATATCTTTGCAAACCTCTTCAAGGGCCTTTTTGGCAAAAAAGAAATGCGCATTCTCATGGTGGGCCTAGATGCTGCGGGAAAGACCACCATCTTGTACAAACTGAAGCTGGGTGAAATTGTGACCACCATTCCCACTATTGGTGAGGACGCTGGGCCTTGGGAGGCTGGGAGGTGGTGGTGGCTCTGGGGATAGGCTCACCCAGGTCTCTTCCAGGCTTCAACGTGGAGACCGTGGAGTACAAGAACATTAGCTTCACTGTGTGGGACGTGGGCGGCCAGGACAAGATCCGGCCTCTGTGGCGCCACTACTTTCAAAACACACAAGGTAAGAGTGAGCTACCCCATTACACCCCTCAGGAGTGGGGCTCAGGGTGTCCCGGGTGCCTGCAGTCACGCTTACTGTCCCTTTGCAGGTCTCATCTTTGTGGTTGACAGCAATGACAGAGAGCGTGTGAATGAGGCCCGCGAGGAGCTCATGAGGATGTTGGCAGAAGACGAGCTCAGGGACGCCGTTCTGCTCGTGTTTGCTAACAAACAGGTACGTGTGACTGAACACCCTATGTGCCGGTGGGGGTGCACGTCATGCAGCCAGCCTCTCAGGGCTGGAGGTCTGAACGGGGGGCCGCAGGTCAGGTGGAAAGGGTTCCATGCAGCCCCCCTGACCCACGCCTGCTCTGCTGCCACCCCCAGGACCTCCCTAATGCCATGAACGCGGCCGAGATCACGGACAAGCTGGGCCTACACTCTCTGCGCCACAGGAACTGGTACATTCAGGCCACCTGCGCCACCAGCGGGGACGGGCTTTACGAGGGACTGGACTGGCTGTCCAATCAGCTCCGGAACCAGAAATGAGCTGTAATCCTCTCTCCTCCCCTCTCACTCCCTCCTTCTACCCTCGCTTTACTCTCATGTGGCAAACGTGCCCCTGTGGTGTGAGTGCCAGAAGCTGTCTCCATGGTCGGCCACAGTGTGCTTCACCATGCTGTAAATGTGCAGACGCAGCCTGCAACTGGGTTTTTATTTAATGTAAATAGTTTTGTTTCCAATGAGGCAGTTTCTGGTACTCCTATGCAATATTACTCAGCTTTTTTTATTGTAAAAAGAAAATCAACCCACTGTTTAGTACTGAGAAGGGATTTTAGGCACACGGGCCATCCAGGAGTTGTGTGTCAGACGAGCCCAATACTCCTCCTATGGGCTTTAGATCTGTGTTGAGATCCATTTTGGTGGTTGGTTTTTAACCCAAACTCAGTGCATTTTTTAAAATAGTTACAAATACAAAATAAGGAGAACACTTGAACACACAGAAGGGAGAAACGTGCCTAATGTAGGTTCTGCGGTAGCGGCCTGAGTCCAGCCCACCGGTGGTCTGTTTCCCGCTGGGAACATGAAACGGGGCAGAACCAGCCGTGATGTCCATTCTGCATGGTCACAGTAGGTCCCTGTGATTTGCTCTGTCTCGGGTCCTCCCACACCCCATAGCGTTTGTGCTTGTATTTGTGCATACGTGGCCGCCCAGGAGATGGGGTGGAGGCTGCAGCCCCCGTCCTCAGACCCCTTGGAAGAACCCCGGCCTTTTCTCGGGTCAGCATGGGCACTTTGGTTGGAACGCCCTGGCTGGAGCGGGAGTCCTGCAGTCCCCCTGCTTGCCTGCTCCGGGCTCTCTGGGGTCTCACCAGCAGGAGTGCGGGTGGTCATCCTTGAGCCCCAGCCCCTCAGAGCCCCTGTCTACATGTGCTTTCACTCCCTCAGCCTGCAAGGGTCAGATTTGCCATTGAAAATGATAACCTCTACTTTTTTCTTTTGTATTTTGATAAACACTGAAGAAGCTGGAGCTGTTAAACTTTATCTTGGGGAAAACCTCAGAGCTGGTTTATTTGGTGTCGTGGAACCTCTTACTGCTTTCAGTACACAATTAGTAATCAACTGTTTTGTATACTTGTTTTCAGTTTTCATTTCGACAAACAAGCACTGTAATTACAGCTATTAGAATAAAATCTCTTAACTATTTCATGGCTCTCCTGTGTTTGGGTGCCCCTGACAGCCTTCCCTCCGGGAGCTGGGCAAGGACAGCCACTTCCTCCTCACTTAGTGAGGGCCGCATGGCTCTGCCTTGCCCCATTCTTGCTCTGCCCATCCCTTCCTTGCCCACGCCCCCACCTTCACTTTGCCATGGTCCAGTGTGAGTATGTTCCAGTGCCCTGGTAGTAACCACCTCATTGGTCTCATTGCTGGCAGTCCAGCCCCCTGGTCCCAGGCTTTGCAGTGCCCAGTCATGAGAGGGACAGCAGGGTCACCATATAGGGTATGCCCCAGGGCCCAGGGCCAAGCGTGGTATGGAAGAGACCCCCCACACACACGCCCTAACATCCACTCTCTCTGGTACCCCCAGGCCATACAGCTTGTCCTCTGGAGGGGCAGCACAGTCTCCAGTGTCGCTGCCTAAGTAGTTGACACAGGCCTGGCTGGGTGATCTGTATTTCTGTGCCATAGACCCCCTCCCACTTTTGCGGGGGCTGCCCCTCTGACCTGGAGCCCTTGTCACCCTTGTTTTCCCCACTGGGCAGCCTTTGGTAGGCCAGAGTCCAGGTGGCCTTACCCCAGGAGGCAGGCTCCACCCTAGATAGTCATCTCTAACAGGTTGATAACCAGTGCCAAGTGCCTTTAAGACAGTTGCTTTCAGTTCTCATTTCTTTTAAAATCAGCAGCAAAACAAGAACCTCGGTAATGAATCCAGTCTAGGTTTTGTCTTTATTCCAGTGTGGTTTGTAGGATGTTTTCTTTTTTCCTATGGATGGCAACATTGTATGTGTGCCTTCAGCCTTGGAGATGGCTGGGTGGAGGGAGCCAGTGCCTTTACAGCAGGCAGGGGGGTGGGGGTGGGTACATGTGGGACAGTGGTTAGAAGATCTTTGGTGGCCGAGGAAGACAAGGGTGGCTGCAGGTACAAGTCCCCTTCCCCAAGATCTAGATGCCCAGCCCAGACTGCCCCCTTCTAGCACGGTCACCTGCTTGCAGCTGAGCACCTTTTGGTCCCTCCGCCCTCCCTGCTGACCACACATAATCCAGGGCTCTTGGTACACCTGAAGTAGATGCAGGAGCCAGGCCAACAGGTGACTCCAGGATGCTGACCACCAAAAGGACAATGCCCCTCAGTGTGACTGCAGACGGCCTTGCTGGAACTGCCAAGATTGACCGCATTTTCACATATCACTTTCTGTTGTGACACAACAGCAACTTTCCTTTTAGTATAAGACACTTTCCACTTAAAATAAGTTTATTTAAGTACAAAGAGTGAGTCAATACAAAGAAAAATAGAAGTAGCCATACTGGACCACAACTAAGCCTCTTCAGTATTCTGGCCTGGAGAATTCCCTGGACAGAGGAGCCTGGCAAGCTATAGTCCATGGGGTCGCAAAGAGTTGGACACGACTGAGGAATTGCAAGCCTCTGTGGGAGCCTGGGGTAACGCCCACAGGCCAGTCCTCCAGACCCCTGGGCCTCAGTCGCTGTCGTGCCTGCGCTTCTTGCAGCAAGTTGAAGAGTCAGAGTCATGCCTAGTGAGACCGCGAGAGGCCTGGGGTGAGGGGCTCAGCCTGCCAAGCACACCCTCACCTCCACCCCCAGGCAGCTGCACCTACTGAGTGGGCGCAGCGGGCAGCGAGGAATCCAGCCTTCTCCCGTGCTCCTTTTCTTTCTTTCTCTTCTCTTTCTTGTGCCTCTTCTTTTTCTTCTCTTTCCTGCTCTTCCTGTGGCTTTCAGGACTACAGGGGGAGTGCACGAGTGCTGGAAGCCTCTGGGGCTTTGGGGGGTCTAGACCACAGTAGCCACTGACTGTGTAGCCATTTCAACCTCAAGTCACTAAGAATAACTCAGTACCACGTGTGGCCAGCGGCTACCGTGAGCAGCACAGACACGACTATGGCAAAAGGTCTGCAGGACAGCACCTACCTGACAATCTCATAGCTGCTTCCAGCCCTCCCACTGGGATGCCCCTGCACTCTTGGGGCCAAGTGCAGACACCCTCCAGTGCTCCTGACCCTGCTGCGGGTTAGTGGGCAGCCAGGAGCCTTCCCTAGGGCTCACTGCACCCCAAGGCTCCTCAGAAGAAAAAGGCGGCTGGAGCTGGGAACCTGACTGGAGAAGCAGCCAACATGCTGAAAGCAGTTCTGTGCCCTGGGAAGGGGTGGGGGGGTGCTTACCCCGGCTCCACCTTCTCCTCTGACCGAGGCTTCTTCTTGGCCAAAGCCAAGGAGGTCCCTGGCCGACTGCTCTCCACGCGGTGGTGCTGCCGAGAAATGCCACTCTGGGGGCGTGCAGGGTGCCCCGAAAGGGAAGAACCAGCCAGAAGCTGGGAGGGCCTCCCCAAAGGGAGACGGCCTAACTCGTGGCCCTCAACTGAAAGAGGCGCTCAGACCGACTCCCACCCCGCCATGAGATCCCAGCACATTTGGGAGTAATTACCGTGAATACCGAAAGCCCCAGCTTAGCGGCCTCTTTGTCTTCCCTGGACAGCGCCACTCGCCCTACAGAGCCACTGCGGGGACGTGGGTAAAATACTCTATGGTGAAACACCCCCACGACGAGGGCCACCCCCCATCCCCAGTCCTCCCTAGAGAAGTGGTTGGCCTAGATGACCCATACTGGTTTCCACCTTAGGCAGCTGACAGTGCCAAGCCCCAAGAAGCCGCCCCCTCGAGATTTCTGGGGCTCCCGAGGACCCCACGGCCCCGCACCTGGAGCTCCCCAGACCCAGAAGCCGGTCCACTCCTTTCTCAGGGTCACCACCTTCCCGCTTACAAACTTCGACAAAATCCTGTGGAGGGGAGTGCAAGTGCTCGCTGGAGAGCGGGATCAGCCCCCTCCCCAACCCAGCCCCACTCTCCAAAAGAGCCCATCTCACCTCCTTGCTCAGGCCGGTGGGCTGCTTCTTTACGTTCTTGTAGCCTCTGCGGGGGCCGCGGGTGAGCTTCAGGGAGCGACGAGCCTCGCCTCGCCTCTTCCCCCAGCCACGTTCCCCCCGCCCCCAAACCGCCTCCCCACTCAAGCTCCCGAGGCACTCACAGCGCTGCCATGAGCGCCTCCTGTTC
This sequence comes from Cephalophus harveyi, assembly GCA_006410635.1. Taxonomy (NCBI): domain Eukaryota; kingdom Metazoa; phylum Chordata; class Mammalia; order Artiodactyla; family Bovidae; genus Cephalophus; species Cephalophus harveyi. Next base: position 254,820 of record SJYT01046221.1, on the reverse strand, counting down.
CGCCTGCCTCACAGCCGCCAATTCCTGCTCCCGGCTCAGCCCAGCACTGTTCGCCCGGCCCTTGGCGTACCAAGTGAGGTCACGGCCCTTCTGCCAGCGGCCCACCGGGGCCATCAGCGAGTTGCCTGCGGAACAGAACGCCAAGCCCTCCGCACGGCCCGCGGCTCGGCGAACCCACAGCCCGCGAGCCCCCGGTCCCTGCGCCCCACTCACCCAGGTAGTTCTCCCTCTGCTTGTCAGTCTTCACATCCTCCCAGCTGAACTGGTCCTGCCCGCCGCGCACGCCGCCCCGGCTGGAGCCGAACATTGTGGTAAAGTGCAGCCCTCTCCCCGGGATTCCCGGTACCAAGGCCCTACAGGTCCTAGCTCCCGCTCCCCCGTCGCACACGGTGACGTCACGGCCGCGCCAACCCCGCGCGCTTGCGCAGTCCCCCTTCCCGCCCAGGCGTCCTAGCTAGAGCGCCTGCGCACTGACGCGACACGGCATCTGCACTAGCGAAAGGTGCCGCGGCTGTACCTGAGCGTCGCGCTGATACAACCGACAATTTTATAAATCATATTATGTGGGTGACGCCCCAGAGCCACAGTTCCCATTGCGTGCCGCGTTCCTGGGGCTGTGCTTGGAGGAGGGGTAGGCACCAGAGACAACGACTGAAGGTTTCCAACTATAGCTGCTGGAGGTGTCTATCAGGTAGCCGGCTGCCTGGGAGACAGGAGAGCGGCCAAAGTCAGGTTGTGCCTGCCAGGCTCGGCCTCCGCCCTCGGGGGTCCAGCTGTGTCTAGTTCCCGAGGAAGCAGGCAAGCACACCGCATTGCATTCATTCCCCAGACAGCGCAGGGAATGCCTCAGTCACCCCCAAGGTGTTGGCAGTCACTGCTGACGGGTCAGCATCTGAACTAAACTGAGCTAGTTGTTGGGCAAGTGCAGTTGTGTTTATCATCACAGCAGACCAGATTAGACTCAATGATAACAATTCTAGTGAGTGGAGGAGTGCCACTCCACTAGCCAATCCCTGAATTGAATCCGTTGGGTGAACAAATGTTTTCTGAGGGATTTACAACGAAGTGTCAAGAGTGTTATTTGAATGTCCTTTGTATTGATCTTTTCACAAGATACAGCTTCGTCAACTCATGATTTAGACACGTACCCCTCCCTTCTTCACAGCATTCCCTAGGACACAGCAGCTTCCAGGCACCATCACTTTTTGCTCCAAAACTGCTTGTACTGCTCCACATCAAAGTCGTCACCCAGCTCTGGCTCCTCCTCCTTCTCTTTGAGCTGGCCCTCTCGTTTTCGGAATCGTGCACGCCTCTCCTCTGGGGACAAGGAGTCCAGGTCCACAGGCATCTGTGGGGAGGAAGGGGTGTGTACATGGCTCAGGTGGAGGGCAGGATGTTCTCCAGGGTCCCCACTTTACCTTGTTATCATCTACCACATAGTTTAGGTTTTATGTGTTCTGTGGGTTTTCTCTCGCTTCAAAATTTTCATTAAAAAAAAACAAAACAAAAACTTTTCTGCTTGTTTTCATTTCACTTGCCATTTTTTCAACCATACAGCTCATTGCTTTCTTACCTTGGTCTGTGGAGTGCACTCCACGTCACCTTCTTGCCTCTCCTCAACCAAAAATTCTGACCCATGACTCACTCCCCTCCCAGTCCAGTGATGGTGGGTTCTAAGCCAAGGAGCTCCTGGAGGAGTAGTTTCTACAGCCTGGGTCCTCCAGGACCTGATCCTAGGGAGTGTCGGGAAGGAATCTTACTGTGAGCATCCGACGCGGTTCCGGATAGCGGATGTGGATGGTGGAACCATCCTGCTTGACCAGCAGAATAGGGTAGAGGCGTGCGTAGGTCTGCCGGTGCACTCGAGTGAGCGAGGCTCTGTTGCAGTCAGCCCGCCAAGAGGATGTATACAGGTGGCGGCAGCTCTCCGGGGCAGCCCTTGTCATCCCACGCTGCCAGAGCAGGCTGCAGACACACGTGTGCTAGTCAGTGGCTGGTGCCAGGGCCAGAGTGGCCACACAGCCCAGCTCCTGTGGGGGCACACAGCAACACACACCAGGGCAGGATGTGGTCAGAGCAGCTCCACGCCACATCCAGAACCCTGGTGGGTCTCTGGTGAGGCCTGACCCCATGGCTAGGGTGCTAGACTATAGCACTGAATGGGAAGCTGACTTACAGGGGACTGCAAACCTGGTGTTGTGAACTGTCCATTTGAGTCCACCCCGTCCCCATTCACACGTTGAAGCCCTAACCCCAGTAAGATGGTGTCAGGAGGTGGGACCTTTGGATGGTGATTAGGGTTAGATGATGGTGGGGTCCCCACAGTATGATTGGTGCCCTTATAAGAAGAGACCAGAGAGCTAACTCTCTCCATATGAGGACACCACCACAAGGCAGCCATCTCTGAACCGGGAACCTGGTTCACCAGAACCCTGCTGGCACCCTAATCTCAGATTTCCAGTTTTCATAAGCTGCCTGTCTGTGGTGTTCTGAGACACCCAGTCCACTTGGCTTCTGAGTGTCATGAGCACACAGCTCTTTTGCACACAGCAGAGCGCATGCGCTAAGGTGACAGTTCACACCCCACTCAACCCAGCTATGTGAGGCCGTTTGTCTCATCCACTTAGGACCTGGATTCCCATGTCCTAACCTTGCCCTGTGACACCCGTCCCCACACAGAGTCCCTTCCAGCCTGCTTTCATACAAACTTGAATTCCAAACTGCAGTCTGTGCCTCAATCCATCTGTTTACTGATATGCACATCAATTCAGTAGCTCCCACCACTTTCAGGACTTCTCTCTCCACAAAGCAGCCACAGGCCTTGCCCAGCCACAGTATGGCAGCCTCTGCTTTGATGGTGGTTCCCGTCACCCCACTGCAATTTCCAGCTGACACCTCAGACTAGATGGCCCACTTCCACTAGTATGATGGCCTGGGGTGAGAGAACTGCATCTTACTTGCTATGAAGTCCCAGACCCTCCCTAGCTGAGTGCTCAGTAAATTCTGGCAAAATCCTCCAGAAGTGCAAGACAGGAGAAAGAAGTGGGTGAGCTCCAGCACCAGAGGAACCCAGTGAGTCGGGCAGGGCCTGTGCCTAAGCAACACCACGGAGCTCAGGGCACAGCCACTCCAGACAATCTGGGGTTGGTGATTCAGGAGGCTCCTGGAAGGGGCAGGAACCAACCCTTGAGTGAAATGCTTTCCCACTAGAACAGTAGCTGCAGTTTCAACATGAACCTTTTCCAGCACAAGGGCCCTCCTGGAAATGCTGCAACCAAGTCCCTTCCCCATCTTCATAGTAACCCACAGCTCAGGTGCTACATCCCTCTTCCGAAACAATTTAAAACCTGAATTCATTCTCTCCTCCATCCACACTCACTTGGGGAGATTTGCAGATGGGGAGGCAGTTCTGATGGGAAGAGCAGGAAGGCCATGGTCTTCTCCAGGGATGGCCTGCAGGCTCTGAATAGGACAATGGCCACCACCACATCAGTTTGGTGCCAGGTACTCACAAGTCACTTCCATTCCTCCTTCAACACTGTTAAGGTGTCCATACATATGTGGTGGTGGTGATTTAGTCATTAAGTCATGTCCAATTCTTGCTACTCCTCTGTCCATGGGATTTCCCAGGCAAGAATACTGGAGTGGGTTGCCATTTCCTTCTCCAGGGGATCCTCCCAACCCAGCAATCAAACCTGGGTCTCCTGCACTGCAGGCAGATTCTTTACTGACAGCCACCAGGGAAACCCCCACACATATGTACTTGTATGTATTTCTCCAGATAAAACACGCTGGCTCTGGAGGCTTTACTAAGCCTGCAAAGCCTAAGGCTGTTGAGTCTCTTCGGGTGGCCCCATTACAGGAGTCCCAAAGGGCCTGGAAGTCCATGCTTACCGAAGCAGGCTGCCCTTGGTCGCCATTCCTCCTGAGAGCCCCTGCAGCACCTGAAGGCCTAGGGTCATTCACTGGCTCAGTGTGCAACTGCTAGGCAAGGAAATAAACGATCTTTTTAAAAGACAGGACTTTCCACCTAATCGGTTCTCAACAAATCCCAGGCAGGAACAAAGCCACCTCGGACAGACTTTACCAGGTCAGTGCAAGTGTTGCCCAAACGATCTGTGAGGCTTTCGGGCCTCACCTGGCATTAGAATTATCTGTGGAACGTCTCTGACCTGCAGCTGCCTCAGTTCTACTCCCAAAAACTTTGATTCAGTAAACTGTCTGCAGCAGGGCCTGGGCCCATTCTGGCGGGTTACTGAGTCAGACAAGTCACTCTGAGGATGGAATGCAACGCAAACGGTGACGACTAGCTCATACCTGTTTTCCAAGGTCATTTCATTCTCACAAAATCCAGCGAGGTCAGGATTACCAAAGAGCAGCCGCGGCTTCCTGAGCCCTGACTCCCAGGGAAGCTGAGGTTTCCGCGGGCATAAACCAGTTGCTTCAAATGTCGACTACCTGATGTCTCAAACATTAAGACCCCAGGAAAAGAGCCCTCCCTATCGAGATTCCCTGCAGGCCTCCTTCCGCCTTAGGAGATGACTCAACAGGAAACCGCAATGCTATAAACCTCCCAAGTGATACCCTCAGGGGCGGCTAGCGGCAGGGCCCGGACCCTCCCTTGAAGGAAGCCCTCCAAGCCCGCGCGACGCGGCGCCTTTCCGGCACCAACTTGCCACCCACCCTCACCGGCTCCGGAGCGACCTCGAGGACCAGCGGCTCGGCCGCCACAGGCCAACGGGTGCGGGCCTGGCCAGAAGTGAGTACACAGCCAATGTAAACTCAGTTTTCACGCCTCGTGTGGCTTCGCCCCGACGTCATCCGCGGGCGCAGGGTGTCGCGGCGCTAACGTACGGCCTTCCAAGGCGCGGCGAGGCCGGCGCAGCTCTGACTTACTTGCCCGCGGGCTCAGGCGGGCCTGGCGCGGCGGTGACGTAAGCCTCTGAGGGGCGGAGACAGGCCGGTGCGGCGCGGCGCGACGCTGTGACGTATGTCCGCCCGGGCGGCGGCGACGGCGCCCCTTCATGCTGCGGCGCCCGCTGGCCGGGCTGGCAGCGGCCGCCCTTGGCCGGGCCCTCTCGGACGGTGAGTGGCGGCCCCTCACAGCGGGATGGCGTTCTGGGCGCGCGCAGACCACAGGAGGATCCAGGCCCGTGTGTCACGGTCTGAATCCGCGGCACAGAGGCGGGACCGCCGCTACTCGCGTGCGAGGCGCCACCGCAGCCCGTGCTGAGCGCGGGTGTCGCGGGTCTCCTTCAGGGACTCGTGGGGTTGTGCTCGTGAATTCTGTCATTTCGCCAGCCACCGAAACTGCCCTCGGCGTCCCTCAGTGGTTCCCAGAGCTCTGTTTCAGGATAAGCAAAGCGGAGGGAGACAAGAATAGGGTAGTCTTTTCATGGAGTTAAATTCAGGGAGGCTTCCCTTCACTTTGAAGTTTTATCCAGTATGTCTCTGTGTTAGAATTGCCTTTGGTAGTTATTTTTACTTGGACAATTTAAAAACTGGTTCCCCTGTATCAGTTCTCAAAATATAAGAGGAAATTATTCTGACATTGGATGCTCCAAACAGTTTGTAAAACCCCTGCAGTCTGAGGACTTCATGCTGGACGCCTTGTGGACCCTGCAGGATGCGGAGCGGCGAAGAGGGCAAACAGCTTGACACCCTTCTTCAAGGAGGGCCACAGAACAAAGCCAGAAACCCTGGGAGATCAGGGTTTTGAAGGCCCTTAGGTTGCCCCTGGCACGGCAGAGTCACCAAAGTCCCGATTAGCTCACCTGGCCTGTAGAAATATGCAGTCTACGCCGCCGCGCTTAAGGGAAATCCTCCCAGTAGTCCAGCTCTGGCGCTATGTTTGGTTCCCACCGCAGATTGCAAACCCAGTGCAGGGTCCTCGGTGGGCACAGCTGACTGCTCCAAGGACTCCCAGACAGGAGGGCCCCTGGGACTGCCGCAGTTTCTTGGCCAGCCCCACAGCCTAGCACTGTTGGACATTGGCGATTTGGGCACTTCCATACAGGAGCAGGTTGTTGGTGGCAGGCCTTTCTGACATGACATGGGGCATGGTAGTTGGGGTTCAGCTTCCCTGGGGACAGGACACCGCAAGTCTTAGGTTGCTGGAGCTGCTTAAGTGAAGTCGCTCAGTCGTGTCCGACTCTTTGCGACCCCGTGGACTGTAGCCCACCAAGCTCCTCTGTCCATGGGATTCTCCAGGCAAGAATACTGGAGTGGGTTGCCATTTCCTTCTCCAGGGGATCTTCCCAACCCAGGGATCGAACCCAGGTCTCCCGCATTGCAGGCAGATGCTTTAACCTCTGCGCCACCAGGGAACCCGCTGGAGCTGCTTATCTGCTTTAGACATTCTTTTCGAAGCAGTGAAGGGGAATAAGCCTCCTTTGCCCAGGTGCTCGTTTGAGGAGGAGCAGTGAGGTATGCCACCTCGCTTGTTTTGACTGCCTTTCATAGGAGTGGGTGGAGAAGGCAATGGCAACCCACTCCAGTACTCTTGCCTGGAAAAATCCCATGGATGGAAGAGCCTGATGGGCTGCAGTCCATGGGGTCGCTAAGAGTCGGACACAACTGAGCGACTTCATTTTCATTTTTCACTTTCATGCATTGGAGAAGGAAATGGTAACCCACTGCAGTGTTCTTGCCTGGAGAATCCCGGGGATGGGGGAGCCTGGTGGGCTGCCGTCTATAGGGTTGCACAGAATCGGACATGACTGAAGCGACTTAGCAGCAGCAGCAGCAGCAGCATAGGGGTAGGGGAGGTGGAAGCTGAGGTGATGGTTGGCCAGTGTGAGATGGGGCCAACCAGGACAGGAGGAGGAAGCCAAGATGTGCTTTTCATGGCTGTCACTCATGCATGAGTCCCATGCGAGTGCCCCTTGGTGGCGTGCCTGCCCAAGTGTGGGCTTTTCTGTCATTCGCCTCCCACACCATGACTTGTGAAGTGTGTTAGTCGCTCAGTCATGTGTAACTCTTTGTGACCCCATGGACTGTAGTTCAACAGGCTACTCTGTCCATAGAGTTCTTCAGGCAAGAATACTGGAGTGGGTTGCCATTTCCTCCTCCAGGGGATCTTCCCCACCCAGGGATCGAACTTGGGTCTCCTGCATTGCAGGCAGATTCTTAATTGTCTGAGCCACCAGGGAAGCCCATACGACTTGTGAGGGACCCAGGAAAACCTTTACCACTAAGAGGAATGTGTGTGGGGTTGTGTGGGGTGGGGGGGGGGGAGTTGGCTTCCTGTCAGGGATCATTTCTATAGTTTGTCTTATCATTAACAAGTTGAATTTCCTGCCACATGAATGCTCACCCTGTTCTCCTCTTGTAAGGATTCCACACACTTGCCTGGACACACCAGGCCAGCTTGTAATCTGAGTTGGTGCCACACCTGTGACAGGTGTAGTTTGCCTGGGATTTCCTTTAGATTCCGAGAACACGTTGACCCAGCCTTTGTCTGGAACTGGGAAGATCAGAAGTTTCTTTGAGTAGTAAGTAGATTCTGGGAGTTCTAAAATTGTACATTTTTCTTCAGCCATACCCAAACTTTTTTTTTTTAAAGACCTGAACTGTTCATTTCCATCTTCTGCATCACGTTTAGCATAACTCAAGAAACATGCTCAGAGAATTTGAGGAAGAGCAGGAGGGAAGGTGTCACGGTGTGCTCGGGTGGAGGGCGGTGACCCCAGTCCTCAAGGAGGACAGGGAGGACACAGAGGGCGAGCCGGGGGCCCTGCTCTCGGGTCCTGAGCCCCGGCTGCAGCGGCACCAGGCCTCTTCTCCTCCCAGGCCTTCCTCTGACCCTTGGTGTGCCCAGCCGTGGTTTCCTCTAGGTCCCTCTCTGATCCTGTGTGTGCTGGGCCTTGATTCTCCCTGGTCCCTGGCTGATCCTTTCTTCCCTGGGGACCCCACTCCACCCAGAAAGGCTCGGGCTTCTTCCTGCTCCATGGTTTGTATGTCCTGGACCTCTTTCCCGCTCACGCTCCCTCTACCTTCCCTTAGGGCTAGAACTGAGGCTCTCACATGAGACTGAATCTCGATTCTCGATGGAAAGAGACCCAGATGCAGCTGTGTAGTGCCATGACAGGCCTAAGTCCTCCGCAGTGTGTGCTTCTTGCCACAGTGTGGCTTCTTGCTTCTTCCCTGAGAGGGCCAAGCTTCCTCCATGCAGGGCATGGTCCCACCCTACTGTGAGAAGAAGCAAGAAGGAAACTGCTGGCTCTCCCACGTCAAATCAGTTTCTTGAAGGTGAAGTGTTTTTTGAAGGTCCCTGGGCCAGGACGTGTCCCACACATGGAGTGCCTGAGGCCACGGCCGGAGTAGTTCTGTCCCGCACAGCCTGTTTGGGGGATGGGGCGTGGCCAGCCGTCCTGACCCAGATGAGCACAGGTCTAGAGTGCTGGTGGGTTTGACTCTCCCTTCTCTGTGTCCCCAGAGGGCTGTACCTTGATTTAGGCTCCCAGAGAGGAGAGAGGTGGTGGCCATGCCCCGCCCTTGGGACAGGACGGGAAATCAGGTGGAAGCAGAAGGGAGCGCAAACCTCCCAGGGCTGCCTGAGAAGCTCCTTGCAGAAAGAGCATTCCAGAGCACACAGGCTCATACCAGCAATTCCTACAGAAATTGCATCCCTCATCCTTATTGGTGTCCTTGTGAAAATTTCCAGCATCTTGCCAGGAAGCTGGAGTTTGGAATTGTGAAATAGTCAAGGAGGAGAGGCTACGGAACGTTCCCGACTGCCAGTCAGTTCCGCCAGGAGATGGGGCCAGAATCAGTCCCGGGGTCTGGGGCGCTCGGTCCCCTGCTGAGTGTGCCCTGTCGCAGCGGGCTTTCGCGGGCACTCTGGTCCCCGTGGCCACGGGTGGAGCCCAGCACTCAGCAGTTCTGCAGGGCTCGGCCTCTCTGATGGGGTCTGTGTGGTTAGAAGCTTTGTGGTGAAAGGAGACAGCCTCAGGGAGGGGCCCCACACGAGGAAAGACTACAGAGATGCACAGATGAGCTTGGCCGGCTAGGTCCCCCCCACCTCGAGGCAGTGGTGTAGGTGGGTGCCCAACCCCCTGTGCCCAGTGGTGTAACCTTTGAAGAAGAGCAACATGAGTGACAGCTCTGAGGAGGCCTGGGGCCTGGGCTTGAGGGGCAGGTGGGGACTCGGAGGACACCCTGTGAGGGATAGCCGGCAGGGCGCAGTGATGGTTTGGACCCACGCAGGCAGTGAGTGTCGCAGCCATCAGCCTGTCCCCCGGGTGTGCGTACGTGCCTGCTGCTCCCTGCCCGTGGTGGTTGGGCTGGGGGGTGGGAGGTCTCAGCGGGATGCAGGGGCTGTGTCCCTGCCTCCAGAGTTCCCACATGGGCTATAAAGCCAGATGGAGGCCAGGGTTACCAGGTGAGACGATGAGTAAGACTTGGGCACAGCGTGGCCCGTGAGGGCTTAGGCGCTGGCACTTCCATGTGAAGTAATTGGTCCTGATTGAAGACATGTCTTCCCTGTGTAGTTTTCCAGTGTTCAGATGTTAGAGCTTGTGACCACAACATCTATCCATGGCCGCATGCATAGGAAGCAGAGCAGGAACTGCCAGAGGAGCGTGTTAGGCTGCCTGTGTGCTGGCCTGGAGCACAGAGCAGGCAGGCACGGCCTCCGGGTGTGGCTGGCAGGTGTGGAGTTGCAGGCTGGGGGATGTGAGGGTGGGGGACCTGCCCAAATTGGGCGTGGGGAAAGGAGCAGAGTGTTCCCGAGGGGGATCTTCATAGGCAGGTGCGATGGGTCCTCCGCTCCCCGGAGGTGGATGCCCCAAGTTGGGTCCAGAAGGTGCCAGCTGCACCCGCTGAGTGGAGCATTTGCTGCTGCGAGCGAGGCCCCGGGAGGCTTTCTGGCCCACCTCTTGTGAGAACTGGCATGTGTCCACTGTGGTGTTACCCCTGCCTTGGGGAAACTCACGTTCCTGTGGTGCCAGCGTGCTGCTGGGGCCTGGGAAGACCTAGGATGCTGAGTGGCCACAACTGCCCCTGCTCGTGAGGTTGGGAGGGACATGTGTGCCGTGGTGACTTGGCACAATCCAGAGGCCAGCCACTGGGTGACCGACCTCAGCCTCCATACTCCCTTTCCAGGGCCCCTCTAGAGGCAGCAACCTTGCTCAGGGACCTAGTGACCCCCAGTATCTCCTCTGCCCTCCGATATCCCTCCCCCATAACTCACCTAGCACCCTGGTCACTCAGCATCTAGAAAGTCAGGACAGACCCAGGGGGGTGGGCTGGGCTGCCCACAGGACATTCGTTCTGCAAAGGAAGGGACTTTATGAAGGGCAGTGTGAAGCAGAAGTGAGACCTTCCCTTGCACCAGTCCTTAGGATAGCAAGGGTGCTGTGCTCTCCTGGGCAGGCAACAGCAGTGGGCTTGGAGTCAGACACACAAATGCGTGGGCATTTGTATGGTGGCACTGTGTCTGGGTGGGAAAATCAGGACCCCAGAAAGGAGTTGTGAGTCAATGGGACTTGCTATTTTAAAACAATGCACTATTGGGCTTCCCTGGTGGCTCGGATGGTAAAGAGGCTGCCTGCAATGTGAGAGACCTGGGTTCAATCCCTGCGTCAGGAAGATCCCCTGGAAAAGGAAATGGCAACCCACTCCAGTATTCTTGCCTGGAAAACTCCTTGGATGGAGGACCCTGGTGGGCTATAGTCCATGGGGTTGCAGAGTCGAATACGACTGAGCAACTTCACTTTCACTATTCTAATAGGAAACTTGGACGAGACAAAGGAGCTAAGAACTGGTCACTCAGAAATGACAGAGCATTGATGAGCTCCTCTGGATCCATTTCTTCTATCTCTTTTCAGCAGGTGGTCATGTCTGATTCCCAAGTCCTTCAGGGCGTTTGCATACAGCCTGATGGTCCCAGAATAGCTATGCTTTAGCCAGATTACCCAGGTTGGCCTACATTGCAGATTAGGAAAGCAGTGCCCACCAGGGGCCCTGCTGGAGAGCTGCCCACACTGAGTGGCCTGTTCCTCCCGGCCCTCATTGCTGGCCACTGCTGCTGCTTGGGCACCTCCACGCAGAGAGAGCGCTGCGGGGGCAGGCCAGCTCATCACGCGCGCGTCTGGGCTCTGCCTCCCTCTGGGGCAGTGCATAGCCTCCCAGCCCCTTAGCTCAGTGCCAGCCTTGATTCCTGTCTTCTGAGGCTCCCAGTGCACCTAACCTCCCTCAGTTCATCTTGTCACGTGGCTGGGGAGGCAGGTGCACTTCTCTCGGGTGAGGAGCAGCCTTTCCCTCTGCTGAGCAGGTGGTGCTGGCTGCACTGGGAGGGATTTAGTGCTCAGACAGTGGGGAGCAGGCAAGGATTACCACTCTCTCATCTCTTCCAGTGCTGCCCCAAGCTGAGCACAGAGGCTACTCAGAAGGTAGGTTCTATATGAGGGGCGCAGGGTGGTCCAGTGGGGATAGAGCAGGCTAAGCTGACCCCTCCAGACCTCTTCCACTCTTCCTGCCCTCGGTGTTCTCACCTGTGGCAGGCACCTGTGTTACGAGCTGGAACGGTGATGCCCTGCTCTCCTGCTGGCTTCATGAGACCCAGGTATCACAGAGGGGAGTCAGGGACCCTGGGATTAGCCCCTTGCTTTTCAGTGGAAGTTCCCAGAACAGACCTTGGGTTCCACTGACCTTGACCAAGGACACCTCCGAAGTGTGGTGTCAGGAGACACGGGAATTGGGACCTGGATGTGCCCCTCCCAGGAGCCAAAGTCCAGGCCCCTTGAGAGGTAGGCTGGTAGTGGACAGCTGGGGAGGCCACACATTTGCGGTCGGTGCATTTGTTGCCACCCACAGGGAGGCATAGGCAGGGTGTAAGCATGGCTCTGAGTGATTGTGCCTCGGCTCTGCCTCATTGCTGGGGTGAGTTCACTCGGGCACTGCAGCCACCGCCATGTGCCATGCAGCAGGGAGCGAGGCCCCGCTGAGACTTGCCTCTCCCCTCACCTCCCCACAGGGATGTCAGGACCAAGGCCCGTTGTCCTGAGCGGACCCTCGGGGGCTGGGAAGAGCACCCTACTGAAGAAACTCCTGCAGGAGCATGGCAGCATCTTTGGCTTCAGCGTGTCCCGTGAGGCCCCGGGGAGGTGGGGGAGGGCCCAAGAGAGACTCCCCAGTGAGAGACCCTTGTTCACGTGCCCGAAGCACCGCATCCACTGCCCCACACTGGGGCAGAAGCCCGCACACTGCTGACCCTAGCCTGTAGCCTCCCTTCCCGCACCTCCGGATGGGCGGAGCCAGGCCACAGGGCAGGCCCTGGGGATGGGATATGTGAGGTTCCAGGTGTTCCAAGGCCGTCGCTGTTACTTATTCCTAGACACGACAAGAGACCCGAGGCCAGGAGAGGAGAACGGCAAAGGTGAGCTTGGCCAGCTGGCCCTCTGCTCCGGCCCAAGACGCAAGCAGCCTGACACTCATCAGAGGGGTGCCTGAAGCCTGTCTCCCGTCCACGCCTTCTTGCAGATTACTACTTTGTGACCAGGGAGGTGATGCAGCGCGACATTGCTGCCGGAGACTTCATCGAGCACGCTGAGTTCTCAGGGAACTTGTATGGGACCAGGTGGGTGGTGCTTTGGGCCTTCCCTTCCTCTTATTCCCCCAGAGACCAGGAGTGGGTGACCCAGCAGGGGGTGTCTGTAGGCCCTGGGGGTCTCCCCTTGGCTGGGCCCCAGGTTGGGGTGTTATCTCTGCTGGCTGTCTGGGCTCTTGAAGCCAAGGACTCAGCCCTCTAGAGGTCACGATGGAGCTTGAGTCAGAAATCTCTGGGCTGCCCACTCTGGGCCCAGCCCCACTGTGTCTCCCTAGCCAGGCTGCTTTGAGAAGTGGGCCAGACGAGGAGCTGGGGTGCAGGGAGGACTCGGGGGACTTGGGTCTTAGGGGTCTGCAGGTTTCATGTGGCCCCTCCCCTCCAGTCAGTAGGGTAGCCTGGGAAGGGTCCCTGGCAAACAGCAGCTGCCCCCCAACCCCAATGCTACCAACCAACCAGAGCAGGGTCTCTGCAGGCTCCTCCCATCTGACTCACAAGGCCCAGGAGCAGTGTCCTGACTCAGGCAGGCGGGCCTGGCTGGGCGAGGCGGGCACCACCAGGACCCGTCGTCCTCTGCCCAGGGTGCAGATGGGCAGAGTGGTGGGCCACTGAGGGGCGGTCCCCCCAGCGGGTGAGGAGCACATAGTACTTGGTGACCCCCAGGTGAGGGGCCAAGGCCTGCAAAGGGCAGCCAGGAGGTGAGAAGGCCCAGGGGTGTGTCCTGTAGTGCAATGGGGGCCAGAGCATCCCTCCCCACGCAGGGCCCCCGCGTGCAGGACGTGGGAGGGGGTTGCCATCAGCAGCCTGGGGACGGGAGCCAGAAGGTAGTGCAGACGCTGCTGGGGGCGTGATGGGCGGGTGGGACTGGTTGAGGTGATGGTGGTGGTGTGGGGCCTGGGGGGACGTGCCAGGAGAGGGAGAGGCTCTGGGCCAGGGTCTGAAGGTTGCTGCCCACTACCAGACACACTCCCTACACTCCCTCACACTCACTCCCTACCACCACCCCTAGACCAGCAGAGGGCCCCCTCGTGCAAGCGTTGCTCAGGGAGTGCTTCCAGAACGAGGGAGCAGATGCCAGTTAGAGTAGGCCCTTGTGGGCACCCCCAGACAGACCCAGAGCTGGGGATGGGGAATGAGGTCCCACTGAGGCTCGCTGAAGCCGCGGGGACTGTTAGGACCCGGGGCGCCCACAGCTGAGCGGCTCCCCTCCCCTCACTCCCCAGCAAGGCCGCTGTGCGGGCCGTGCAGGCCATGAACCGCATCTGCGTGCTGGACGTGGACCTGCAGGGCGTGCGCAACATCAAGAAGACTGACCTGCGGCCCATCTACATCTTCGTGCAGCCGCCCTCACTGGATGTCCTGGTAGGGGCCGAGGCGGGGCGTGGGGGGCAGCCGTGCGTGCTCGGACCTGCTGACCCTGCACTCTGTCTCAGGAGCAGCGGCTGCGGCAGCGGAACACAGAGACGGAGGAGAGCCTGGCCAAGCGTCTGGCGGCCGCCCGGGCTGACATGGAGAGCAGTGAGTGAGGGAGCCGTCACGCCGCCTCCCCTGGGCCCTCCCCGCACCCCGCAGGAGACCAGTCCCCCACCGAGGGGCGCAGGAGGGCTGGAGCCATCACCCAGCCCCGTGGTCCCTGTGAAGGGTCCCCAGACCCCTGCTCTGTTCCCAGAGCTTCTGCTGACCCTGCCCCCACCCTCAGGCAAGGAGCCCGGCCTGTTTGACCTGATCATCGTCAACGACAGTCTGGACAAGGCCTACTGGGCCCTGAAGGAGGCGCTCTCCGAGGTGGGCTGGGGTGGAGGTGGGGCCTCAGACATCTGTGTGGCAAACGGGTAAAGCAGGCTGGGACAGGTGATATGGTGGCCCCAGGCCCTGGGCGAGATCTTCCTTTCCTCAGCCTCTCTCTCTCTCTGGCAGGAAATAAAGAAGGCTCAAGCCACCGGTCAGTCCTGAGGAGGCCCGCCGGCTGTGTCCTCTCAGGTGGGGCCTAGGGCCTGGCGCCCACGCCAGTGGGCCAGAGTCTCCTGGCAGTGGCTCTGCCCACCTCAGCTGGGACCCAGAGATTGGGGTGCTGCCCATCTTCCCTCACCCCCCACCGTGGTTGGAGGACCTTGTCTCTTACCCCCATTCCCCATGTCCATTTCTAGGCTTCCTCCCCACCATGCCCTGTCAACCCCTTACCCGTGGAAGCCAGGCCAACATCCAAATAAAGAACTGCTGGGTTAGAGTGTCCTTGAGCCCTTGGATCATGGCCCTGGGTGGGTGGGTCCACAGCATACCATTCCAGAACCATGCCATCCCCACTCTGGACAGCCCCGCTCTGACTGGCCACCCCAGAGGGCAGCAGCCTCCTTACACCTGTTGCTCCGGGCTGCCACACACTCCTTGCCCAGGACTGCCCCATGGTGGGTGCCGGACCTCATCTCCCACTGTCTCTCTGTGAGGCTGGGGTCAGAAGGTCCTGGGGCTCATCCTTCTCAAAGCACTCGTCCTCCCGGTCCCTGACCTGGGCTGAGAGTGGCAGAGGGACAGACACTGCCGACCCGGAGAGGGACGGAGCCTGCAGAGGAGACGCCTGCCCCTGGGGCCTTGTGCGTGGCCCCCTGGGGATCTGGCTGGCCCTGGAGCGGCCCGCCCCGGGGAGGACGCCTGGGGGCCTCTGCTGGGATTCCTGGCTTCAGAGTCTCGGAAGATGCCTTCAGAAGCCGCCCAGCTCAAGTCAGGACAGCTGAGCTGTATCAGTACTAGACACGGGGTGCTCGCCTGTGCCCTGGTCCACTCCCAGGCCATGTTCTGCCGTGGAACCCAGACAGATGGTAAATGCAGGCTGAGAGGAGGCAGGAAGCCTACGCAGGAACAGAAAGGCTGGGCTTCGTCCCTGAGCCCCGACAGACAGCACGGGCAGGCGAGAGCTGGGCCTGGACGCTGGATGGCAGCAGAGGGGTGCTACGCAGCCTTCACCCTGAGGGCCAGCGAGACAGGGCTGGGCTGCTCCTGACCTGCTGTGTAGCCTGGGAGAGGCTCCTTCCCTCTCTGGGACCCGTCCAGCCCCAGGGACAATCGGGGATTCAGGCCCGGGGCCCGGGGGGAACAATGGAGCCCTTGAAGGCCCTCCCCCCACATTGTGCTTGGCGGCGAGAGGTGGCTCTGGGTCGGCCCTGGACTTAGCTGGGTGCACGCTCAGGAGGGCCGTGTCCAGCTGGCCAGCAGGTGGAAAGGTTCAGAAGGACTTGTTTCCTGGCCTGGAAAAGGTAAGATGTCACCAGGAGACCAGGGCTGGGGTGCCCTTTAGGGCTGAGCGGCACATTCTTCACTCTGGGTCCGCGGTCCCAGGGGCCTAGGCACAACTCTGGAAACAGCCAACCCCAAGAGATGGCAGGTTCTGAGCCTGACTGTCCCTCCATTCTGGGGGTCTGTCCATCTCAGGCCCCCTGCCCTCAAAAGAGCCAGATGGGTGGCCCCTCTGGTGCAGTGCGACTTGAGGGCAGGAGGAGGTAGAGGCAGTCTGCCCCCATTCCCCTGGAGGCTGCTAGGCTAGCTGATGAGGAAGGAGGGAAGGGGTGGCCCTAGCAGCTGGGACCCCTCAGGCAGCGTGGGGCTGGCCAGCTCGCCAGCTGCGGTGTGTCCAGAGGCCGGCGCCTCGGGCTCTTCAGTCCTGGGTGGAGGCTGGGGAGCCCCACCTCCTCCACATGGGCAGACAGACTGGTTGGCACACCTGCCTGCTGTCCACCTTCCTCCTGGACTGGCCTTTATGTAGCCGCGGGCATCTTCCTAAACCCCCACTTGTGGGCGCCTGCCTCCTCAGATCTGGTTCCTGGAGGTGAGCAGAGAGCAGAGCAGACTCCTGTCCTCCAGGAGCAGGCCCTGCTGCGCCACAGATGTGAGTCGTCTGGGTGAGGGTGTGTGCAGGGCGGCTGGGCAGGCGTCCTGACGAGGGGCTGCCCGGCTGAGGGACACAGCCGGTCCTGTGGTGCGCTCGGCCTTCGGGGGAGCAGGCCTTAGGGCAGGACGGGGATGTGCAGGGCAGGAAAAGTGACAGTGCCGCAGACCGAGAAAGATGGCAGAGTGCAGGGCACCTTGGCTTTACTGTGGCATTTTGGGGCAGCTCCAGGGTAGATGGATAGGAGGGGTGGACAGTGGGGCACCCCATGGGGTCTGAGGGGCGTAGTATCCTGCTCTTGGCCAGCGGTGCCTAGGGAGGTGCTTGAGGGCCCTGAGCTCAGGCAGGGGCCCTGCTTCAGCCTCCTGCCCTTGCTCCTCTTGACACCTTCCTCTGCCAGAGCCCAGCGTTCCGCAGCCCCGGCTCCCCTGAGGCAGGAGCAGTCCCGGCCGCTCCACCTTGACTCACTCCCCAGGCTTGGCCCCGCCACACCCTCCACCCCTGCAGGAAGCCCCTCACTTCCCAGGTTCAGGCTAGAATGGAACAGGCGGCCCTGGTTCCTCCGCAGACCCAGTGCTGTGGCAGAGCTCCGCTGCTTCCGAGCATGCAGTGGGGAAGCCTCACTTCCCAGAGGAAGCCCACTGCAGGGGTGGGGGGTGGCACAAGGCAGAAGGCGGCGTGCATGCGTGTGTGAAAGTGAGTGAGGATGGAGGATGGGTGTGCAGACGCATGTGTAAGTGTGTATCCATGTGTGAGAGGAGGGGCTGCAGAGCTGGCAGCTCTGGATTGGGCAGGAGCAGGTCAGAAAATCATCCCTCAGGACCCATGAGGATATGGGTTTTGTTTGGAGAGCCCTGGGCTTCCTGGGACCCCACCTTGGGGTGCCTGTAGTAAGGGAAATGCGGGTAGGCGGCTGGGAGGGGAACCTGGTCACTAACTGGTGTCTACATGGTGTGGGAGGCTGTGGTGTATCCAGGAGTTGCTGGGGGCAGGTGAAGGTGGCAGAGGAGCCCCAGGCCTGGGTTCTGGGCACCTGAGGTGGGGGAGGTATACACCTCTCACTGGCCGGGGGTCCAGGTAGGACAAGACTGGAGTATCTAGGACGGGCCCGGAGTGGGCAGAGATGTGGAGGACCACCTGCAGAAGCATCACAAAGCTGACAAGGGGAGATCTGAGCATCTAAGGCCCGGCTGTGGGGAGAGCAGCCTTGGGGGATTGGCGCCAGTGGAGGCAGGGAGAAATTCCTCTGGGCATGCAGTGTTAGGGCCCGAGCAGCGGGAGGTGCTTCAGCCTCACTCAGAACTGTCCCTGACAGGGTACTTGGGTGGGTGGGTGGGCACACAGCAGGAGGGAGAGCCTAGCTTGGAGGCCTGCAGAGGTGGGGTTTCTGGAGCAGGCCCTGGTCCTTAATAAAGACCGCAGTCTCCTGGGGTTGAGTCCACCTGGGGCTTCTTGAAGGTGCTCATATGTCAAGGTGGCACCACCCAGTGTCCGCTGCACCCAGGAGTCCTCAGGAAGGGGAGGAGGCTACCTGCGGTGCTGAGATTCCCAGGGAAGTTTCCACCAGCCCTCTTGGTGAGCCGAGCACTCGAGTGGGGAGCAGGCCAGCAGCCACACTGCAGGCAGAGGAAGCCCGCCCACAGCGCGATGGGGCATGTGGAGGAAGCTAGGCCGGGGTGGGAAGGAAGTGGCTGGTCAGGCCTGGCCTCACTGTACTGCAGGAGGCGGCCCTGGGCACCTCTGGGTCCCAGTCTCTGACCAGCCCCTCAGGGCCTTCATTCATATCCAGGGTGGAAGGAGCTTGAAGGGGAAAGTGCCCAGCAGCCCACCTCTGCAGAAGCCACTCTGTTGGTGCCAGAACCAGGGGTAGAGGGCCCAGCTCACCCCAGCACAGGTCATCCTGATGCCCCTGGAGCCGAGTGTGCGCCTCCCACCCTCCTCCCAATAGGGTGCCTCCTCGGGCAGCTCTGGGTGAAGGTGATCCCAGCCCCTTCACGGGGAGCCTCGGCGTGCACCCTGCTCACTGGCCAGTCCCCTCTCCCACCCCGGCTCACTCTCCGCTGAGCACTCCCAGGCCTGCCCCTTCCCAGGCCTTGACCCCAGGTGCACCTGGCCCTCTGTCCTGGGTCCCACTGAGTGGCCCCTACCCACACTTGCTGTAACACGTAGCTCTGGGGGGATTCCCTCTGAACAGATGCCAGAGGGCCCAACAAATGCCAAGAACTTGTTCCCTGAGGGGCCAGCATCCCCTCATACACCTTCTCCTGCTGGCCCAGCCAGGGCTAAGCCCCTACGGGCTGCCTCCTCCCGTTAGCACCAGACATCTGTGGGCCTGGCCTTTGCCTCCCACTTCTCCAGCTCTGTGTCGGGGTCCTTGTACCCCACAGCCCCAGGACTGGTCACTAGTGAAAGTCCTCGCTCTGTACATGAAGCCTCCAGACACAGAGAAGTACGTTCCAGATGGGAAAAGATAGGGAGAAGGAGCTTGTAGTGATGGGGTAGGAAGCCACTTAAAATATGGTTTCTTATTTTACTCCACCTGTGGTTTACAGAGAAACTGAAGAGACTGGGGAGAGTTCTCATTTGCCCCCAAGCCCAGTTCCTCCGTGGCATGCTTGTCACAATCGGTGCACCAATACCGATATGTCGCCATTAACCAAAGGCGCCTCCCTTTGCACCTGTGTTCTTTTGCTCTCCTGAGAGCCCCTGAGCGGTAACTGTCCCCATGTCTCCTTGGGCCCTCTTGTGGTGACTTCCTCAGATTTCCATAGTTTCTGGTGCCCTTGGGATTTTGCAGGTCAGGTAGTTTGTAAAAGCCCCTCCTGGAACTTGTCTCAATCTATCTCATGATTGCCTGTGGCGAGGGTTTGGGAAGAAGGCCTCGGGGGCAGCAAGCTCTGTGCTCTCAACTTTGGGCAGGGATCTCTGTCACAGCCTGCTGTCTGTCCGGCACCCTCCTTTCCTCCGTGCTGTGCTCTCTGGAGGAACACCCTCCTGGAGGTCACAGAGGCGGCATGAATATTTAGAGTTCCCTTCTCCCCCATTTAGTTATTGTATCATTTGTATCACTGGGGACTCATAGATTTTACCTTGGGCTACAATCTGTAAACCAATCTATAATAGTACTTTGCTTTATTGGCTGAATTGATCTGGTTTCAGACACTGGGATCTACTTCCCTCAGCTCCCATGTTGTGTCCCTTTGACTAGCCTCCATTTGTGTGTGTGTGTGTGTGTGTGTGTGTGTGTGAGCACTTCCTTCCTCTGACACCAAGAGATGCTTCAGGCTCGTTTCCTGCTGCTGCCCTGCAACCAGCTGTTTCTCCACTAGCCCAGTTTCCTTTATTGGAGAGTGGGACCAAGGTGTGTTCATCGCTTTGGGGTGTTTTTCCATATAGGCCTGACAGGCATGGTGTATATGCCAGTGCCTCTTGTCCATACTGAGCTGAAGATGAGTTCAGAACCACATAGCCAATGTTAAGCCATGACCACGTGGAACATTCCAGCCCTCTCCTCTCACTTGTCTGTAACCCCCACAGCCATGACCACGTGGAACATTCCAGCCCTCTCCTCTCACTTGTCTGTAACCCCCACGCAGTGAGAAGCCGGGCCTGCTCCGCATCCGCCCGTGGTTCAGTCCAAGTGCGCAGGAGCACAGAGCGCCCGGCAGGGTACTGGGCTGGCCTCGCAGGCAGTCGAGTGGAGGGACTGGACGAGGGGCGGGGCTGTGGGCGGGGCGTGGGCAAGGACGTGGGTACTAGCAGAAGCCTGAGTGGGGGAGGGGGCGGCGGGTTTCCGCCTTGCAGGGAGCGAAAGGGGGTAGCTGGTGCGCTGGGGCCAGGTACGCTTGGCATTTTACTCCAAAGTCGGAAGGAGTTGCAGGAGCACAGGTCGATGGGCTCCTGAAGGTGCCGAGCGGAGGCGAGGTAGGCCCAAGGGGCTGCCGGGCGTCTCTCCTGATGAAGCAGACGGAGTGCGGGGCAGAGAGCTGTCCAGTATAAGCCCACCTGGGACGGAAGCCAATTTGGAGGGAAATTTTGGGGTCCAATCTTCTGGGATTTGCTGTGCCTACTGGCATTCATGAGCCTATGTGGATGTAGCAGCTGGCACTAGAAGTCTAGATTTGGGGGACCCAGTGGTGCCCAGAGCTGGTCAGCATCAGCCCCCTGATCACAGAAAGATCCTGCTGTGACTGCGTGTGTGACACAGGCCCTGCACACACATGCACACAGGCATGGGCCCCTGCGTCTACAGAGCCAGAGCCTCTGCCACACACCCAGAGCGTGCCTGAGCTCCCCGACTGGCCCTGGGGGAAGGTGGGAGGTTTCCTCCCACAAGGGAGGCTGTAACTGCACCTGGGTCAGCCCCTCAGGGCAAAGTGCCATCCTTCACACCCCAGGGCAGGGTCCACCCAGTGCCATGCTAGAGCTGGTCTCAAACAATCCCCCCGCCGCCCGGTGCGTGTCTCCTGGCATTGCTCATGGGCCTTGTGGGAGCATTTACACCACAGGAATCAGTGAACACTACACCATGGCTCTCCCACCAAGAGCCAGTTGTTAAATGCCACACACGGGGGGTCGGGATTGTCCTGGCACCATCCCCTTCCCTCCTGTTTCTCCACTGGCATCCATCTTGGAGGGGAGAAAAGTCGGGACTGCTCTGCCATCCCTTTTCTGGGTTCCTGCACAGTGGGGCTGTGGGCCCCAGCCTCCTGTGATGTGGGACTGTCGAGGTCAGGGATGGGGTCAGGTCCTGAAAGAGGGCTGAGGTTCAAGCTGAGGAAGAACGTCCAGCTGAGTTCACCAAGACCTTCGTGGGGGTCATTCCTTCTTGAGGCAGAGGTATATCAAACATGGCCTGGAGGGCTGGGCATGTGCCAGTCTGTACCTGTGAACGCATGCCTGTACACAAGTGCATTGCACAGATGACTGTGTATATACGTATGTGTGCACTTGTATACTTGTGAGTGTTTGCATGTGTGTGGCTCTGAGAGGGGCGTTGCACACAGATGTAAGGAAATAGGGTCACTTCCCCAGGAATCCCGGCTGCCCCCTCTTCCTGCCCCCACCCCTTGCTCCGGGAGGACCCAGCTCAATAAAGAGGCCGGGAGACCTGAACGCCCCTGCTGTTCCACCCCACACCTGCCCACTCTGCTTCCCAGGCCTGTTCGAGAAAGAAGGGACCAAAAGCATCAGGGGTCTTCAGCCCCTAAACTGCACAGGAGCAGGTACTGGTGTGAAGGAAGGAGGGTGGGTGTTAGGAGGCTCCAGCCCCCTCCCCAGAGGCACGGGGGTACAGGAGTGCGCGCTCCTGCCCACTGAGCCCCTTCTAGGCACAGGCCCCCTCAGAGGCAGCTGATCTAAGAGGAGCACTGGTCCAGGGCCTGGCCAGTGGCCACAGGGCTGTCTGAGTGTCTCAGGTGCCCGAGTGTAGTTGTGCGTGTGCTTCATGGTGTTTGAGGGCCTTGCTGCACTCGGTGCCACCTTGAACAGACACCTGGGCTTACCTCCGCCCTCAGCCAGGCTGTGCAGAGGACATGGGAGTGCTGCAGTAAGAGGGAGTCGCAGCCTGGAGGGTGGGCACCAGTCCCTGGCATAGCTGAACCGGTGGGGGTGGGGGGGAGCATGGCGGTGATCCTGAGTGAACATCCTCTTCAGGCTGCGGAGGGAGCTGGGAGGGGGCACTGTTGGGAGATCTGGAACTGAGGGGGCTGGAGGCTGACAGAGCCACTGGGTCTGGAGGTGGATGGGATCGGGGTGTGATGGGGAAGCAGCAGGACGCCGGAGGCTGAGGGAGGGCCACTGGGACTCGGGGCCTGGGGAACTGTGGGCTGATGGGGACTGGAGTGGCTGCGGAGTGAAGGCCAGGCAGACGGGGGCTCAGCCCCTGGCACACTGGAAACAGGACTCCAGCAACCGGGGTGCTGCCACGGGGGAGCAGGCACCTGAGGTGAGGCTGCTCTGCTTTCTGGTTGCCCCTATTCAGGCAGCTCACCTGATGGACTCCCTGTTGCTCTCAGGGCCTGGGGTGGGGTCCCCACAGGCTGGAGGACGAGCATGTCTTGCCCAGGGCCCTGCTTTCCTGCAGGGTGGGGGAGGGCAGGAGGGACTGGCTTTGTTCCAGGCCACAGAGACCTGGGGCCAGGTCTTGGGGCAGCCAGGGCATGTGTTCAGCAAGGTGGCCCAGCTTCTGTCCTTGTAGGCTCTGTCCTCTGGCTGCAGAGGCCCCAGCCTCTCCCTGTACCCATCCTAGGGCAGGGTCAGGACTTGGGGTGAGAGTGGTACTCCTGGAGGGGCTCTGGTGCCACTGCACATCCCCCCCACCCCACCCCACCCCATCAGCCCTTGCCCCCTTTGTCCTTGCCCAAGGTTGAGTTCCTGCTGGTGACCTGCAGGTCTTATCCCCCGCCCCTATGACCAACATGAGCTGGAGTTTCCTGACGCGGCTGCTGGAAGAGATCCACAACCACTCCACGTTTGTGGGCAAGGTGTGGCTCACGGTGCTGGTGGTCTTCCGCATCGTGCTCACCGCCGTGGGCGGCGAGTCCATCTACTCGGATGAGCAGACCAAGTTCACGTGCAACACGCGGCAGCCAGGCTGCGACAACGTCTGCTACGACGCCTTCGCACCCCTGTCCCACGTGCGCTTCTGGGTCTTCCAGATTGTGGTCATCTCCACGCCCTCCGTCATGTACCTGGGCTACGCTGTGCACCGCCTGGCCCGCGCCTCCCAGGATGAGCGCCGTCGCGCCTCTCGCCGCCGCCCCGGCCGCCGCGCGCCCCGCGCTCCCCTGCCGTTGCCCCCACCGCCCCACCCGGGCTGGCCCGAGCCCGCCGACCTGGGCGAGGAGGAACCCATGCTGGGCCTGGGTGAAGAGGACGAAGACCCGGGAGTGGCCGAGGGCCTGGGTGAAGATGACGAGGCTGAGGACACGGGGGTGGCCAAAGGTGCAGGAGGGGACACAAAGGTGGCGGGGGTCCCGGGTCCCGCAGGGCAGCATGACGGGCGGCGGCGCATCCAGCGCGAGGGCCTGATGCGCGTGTACGTCGCCCAGCTGGTGGCGCGGGCCGCCTTCGAGGTGGCCTTTCTGGTGGGCCAGTACCTTCTGTATGGCTTCGAGGTGCGGCCCTTCTTCGCGTGTAGCCGCCAGCCCTGTCCGCACGTGGTTGACTGCTTCGTGTCGCGGCCCACCGAGAAGACGGTCTTCCTGCTGGTCATGTACGTGGTCAGCTGCCTCTGTCTGCTGCTCAACCTCTGTGAGATGGCGCACCTGGGCCTCGGCAGCGCGCAAGACGCTGTGCGCGGCCGCCGCCCACTGCCCACCTCCCCCGGCCCCATGCCCCGGCCGCCTCCCTGCGCTCTGCCCGCTGCGCCTTCAGGCCTGGCCTGCCCGCCTGACTATAACCTGGTGGTTCGCACAGCTGAGCGTGCACGTGCCCAGGACCAGGACCTGGCCAGCCTGGCCCTGCAGGCGCTGCAGGACCGGCGGGCACTTGGGGACCTCGACAGTCCACCCGGCCCGGGCCTCCCAGCGAACGCCCGGGTACCCCCGAAGGCTGGCGCCCCTGCGTCGGGGTCGGGCAGCGCCACGTCAGGGGGCACTGTGGGGGGCCAGGGTCGGCAGGGGAGCAAACCCAGGATGGGCTCAGAGAAAGGCAGCGGGAGCAGCAGCAGGGAGGGCAAGACCACCGTGTGGATCTGAGGCCGTGCCTTGGCGGCTCTGCATCTTCCCTCCTCCCCGGGGCAGAGGCAGGGGGCTCTGGGGGAAGTCCAGGAGCTGGACACCACCTGAGGCACAGAGCACAACCTGCCCTCCTCTTCCTCAGCTGGCTGCTCACCCCTCTGGAGGGGATACAGGGCACCAACCTTCTCTGCATCACCACCCCTCTCTGCCTGAGCCCAGTCTTCCTCCAGGGTAGGGTGGGCAGCCTGGGAACCAAGAAGGGTCCCCATCTCTGACCCATAAGCCCTGATGGGGGATAGGACTGTGGCTGGGGCACTGCCCCACTCCCAGAGCTACCCAGCTGGCCCCCTCAGGACAAGAGGGTCCTCCAGGCAGGAGCTCTACCCATCCTGTCCTGCTTCCCTGCAGAAGCCCGTGTGTGACTGCCCGGGGGTGCCTGGCCTGGGTGTTGAGGGGTTTTGTGCTTATCCCTACTCCCTGCCTAGCAAATGGGGCTCCTTTCCTAGCACCCGCACTCTTCTAGTCCACGTTCTGGTTCTTGCAGAGCTAGAGGCAATGCCAGGTCTTCCTGATGCAGAAGGAAGAGCAGTGAGCACAGTGGTGGGAGGCTGCACCCAGTGCTGGTCGGCACCACTTCACGCCTCACCCCCACCAGGTCCCAAGTGTGAGCTGCCTCGAGTGCAGCTGGGACTGCGCCCTGCTTCCTGTTTCCGCCCAGACAGGTCTGGGGCTAAGGCCTTGCGTGGGCTGGGTGGATGGGACCATGCCCTCTCCAGCTCTGTGCTGGCCTGGCGTGGCCCCTTCCCTGGGCACATACTTGAAATTCCAAAAAGACGCTGGCCTCTCTTGCCACTCAGACCAACAGGGTGGTGGTCAGGGGCTATGACTTTGGCCACGCTGAGGGAAGGGACTCTGAAGTTCCTGCCACAGCCTCTTCCCTCCAGCCCCCTCTCCAACTCAGACACAGCCTCCATACAAAGGGAGTGAAATAAAACTAACTTTTGTTTACAGCCCCATGTGTGTGTGTGCTTGTATGCATGTGGGGTGTGGTGTGTGCATGTGTCTGAGTACACACATATGCCTGTGTGTACCTGTCCACCACTGGCCTCTGGGGACACATGGCTCAACTCTAGGATGACTGGGAGAGGAAGCCACTCTTCAGGGACCATCCAGGGAGCAAGGCCCAGGCTGAGCCCCTGCAGGCCCCTGGAACACTCGGGTACCACTCTGTGCCAGGCAACAGGCTTGGCCCAGAGGACAGGGATGCGGCTGGAGGAGAACAAAGAACAGCCAGGCGTGCGTGCTTAGAGCCCAAGGTGGTAGTGCAGAGGACAGAGGGGCTGTCCTATCTCTGGCCCTGGCATTATCCAGATGCTGGCCAAAGCCTGCAGTGGCAGCTTTCGTGGAGAGCAAAGGTGAGCACAGTAGGGAAAACAGCTGCTGCCAGCAAGGAGCCACCTTGGTCTAGACTTCAGTGAGCCCTGCTGACTCTCAGTCTCCCTCCAGCCCACGGCAGACCCTCTCTGGAGTCCCAGGGCCAATCTCCAAGCCCACATGGACCCCAGCCTAGCCTGCCTCTGGTCAGATTTGTCCTTGCCCAAGGTTGAGTTCCTGCTGGTGACCTGCAGGTCTTATCCCCCGCCCCTATGACCAACATGAGCTGGAGTTTCCTGACGCGGCTGCTGGAAGAGATCCACAACCACTCCACGTTTGTGGGCAAGGTGTGGCTCACGGTGCTGGTGGTCTTCCGCATCGTGCTCACCGCCGTGGGCGGCGAGTCCATCTACTCGGATGAGCAGACCAAGTTCACGTGCAACACGCGGCAGCCAGGCTGCGACAACGTCTGCTACGACGCCTTCGCACCCCTGTCCCACGTGCGCTTCTGGGTCTTCCAGATTGTGGTCATCTCCACGCCCTCCGTCATGTACCTGGGCTACGCTGTGCACCGCCTGGCCCGCGCCTCCCAGGATGAGCGCCGTCGCGCCTCTCGCCGCCGCCCCGGCCGCCGCGCGCCCCGCGCTCCCCTGCCGTTGCCCCCACCGCCCCACCCGGGCTGGCCCGAGCCCGCCGACCTGGGCGAGGAGGAACCCATGCTGGGCCTGGGTGAAGAGGACGAAGACCCGGGAGTGGCCGAGGGCCTGGGTGAAGATGACGAGGCTGAGGACACGGGGGTGGCCAAAGGTGCAGGAGGGGACACAAAGGTGGCGGGGGTCCCGGGTCCCGCAGGGCAGCATGACGGGCGGCGGCGCATCCAGCGCGAGGGCCTGATGCGCGTGTACGTCGCCCAGCTGGTGGCGCGGGCCGCCTTCGAGGTGGCCTTTCTGGTGGGCCAGTACCTTCTGTATGGCTTCGAGGTGCGGCCCTTCTTCGCGTGTAGCCGCCAGCCCTGTCCGCACGTGGTTGACTGCTTCGTGTCGCGGCCCACCGAGAAGACGGTCTTCCTGCTGGTCATGTACGTGGTCAGCTGCCTCTGTCTGCTGCTCAACCTCTGTGAGATGGCGCACCTGGGCCTCGGCAGCGCGCAAGACGCTGTGCGCGGCCGCCGCCCACTGCCCACCTCCCCCGGCCCCATGCCCCGGCCGCCTCCCTGCGCTCTGCCCGCTGCGCCTTCAGGCCTGGCCTGCCCGCCTGACTATAACCTGGTGGTTCGCACAGCTGAGCGTGCACGTGCCCAGGACCAGGACCTGGCCAGCCTGGCCCTGCAGGCGCTGCAGGACCGGCGGGCACTTGGGGACCTCGACAGTCCACCCGGCCCGGGCCTCC
Source organism: Cephalophus harveyi (assembly GCA_006410635.1). Taxonomy (NCBI): domain Eukaryota; kingdom Metazoa; phylum Chordata; class Mammalia; order Artiodactyla; family Bovidae; genus Cephalophus; species Cephalophus harveyi. The sequence continues at coordinate 227,948 of SJYT01046221.1, read as the reverse complement.
CAGCGAACGCCCGGGTACCCCCGAAGGCTGGCGCCCCTGCGTCGGGGTCGGGCAGCGCCACGTCAGGGGGCACTGTGGGGGGCCAGGGTCGGCAGGGGAGCAAACCCAGGATGGGCTCAGAGAAAGGCAGCGGGAGCAGCAGCAGGGAGGGCAAGACCACCGTGTGGATCTGAGGCCGTGCCTTGGCGGCTCTGCATCTTCCCTCCTCCCCGGGGCAGAGGCAGGGGGCTCTGGGGGAAGTCCAGGAGCTGGACACCACCTGAGGCACAGAGCACAACCTGCCCTCCTCTTCCTCAGCTGGCTGCTCACCCCTCTGGAGGGGATACAGGGCACCAACCTTCTCTGCATCACCACCCCTCTCTGCCTGAGCCCAGTCTTCCTCCAGGGTAGGGTGGGCAGCCTGGGAACCAAGAAGGGTCCCCATCTCTGACCCATAAGCCCTGATGGGGGATAGGACTGTGGCTGGGGCACTGCCCCACTCCCAGAGCTACCCAGCTGGCCCCCTCAGGACAAGAGGGTCCTCCAGGCAGGAGCTCTACCCATCCTGTCCTGCTTCCCTGCAGAAGCCCGTGTGTGACTGCCCGGGGGTGCCTGGCCTGGGTGTTGAGGGGTTTTGTGCTTATCCCTACTCCCTGCCTAGCAAATGGGGCTCCTTTCCTAGCACCCGCACTCTTCTAGTCCACGTTCTGGTTCTTGCAGAGCTAGAGGCAATGCCAGGTCTTCCTGATGCAGAAGGAAGAGCAGTGAGCACAGTGGTGGGAGGCTGCACCCAGTGCTGGTCGGCACCACTTCACGCCTCACCCCCACCAGGTCCCAAGTGTGAGCTGCCTCGAGTGCAGCTGGGACTGCGCCCTGCTTCCTGTTTCCGCCCAGACAGGTCTGGGGCTAAGGCCTTGCGTGGGCTGGGTGGATGGGACCATGCCCTCTCCAGCTCTGTGCTGGCCTGGCGTGGCCCCTTCCCTGGGCACATACTTGAAATTCCAAAAAGACGCTGGCCTCTCTTGCCACTCAGACCAACAGGGTGGTGGTCAGGGGCTATGACTTTGGCCACGCTGAGGGAAGGGACTCTGAAGTTCCTGCCACAGCCTCTTCCCTCCAGCCCCCTCTCCAACTCAGACACAGCCTCCATACAAAGGGAGTGAAATAAAACTAACTTTTGTTTACAGCCCCATGTGTGTGTGTGCTTGTATGCATGTGGGGTGTGGTGTGTGCATGTGTCTGAGTACACACATATGCCTGTGTGTACCTGTCCACCACTGGCCTCTGGGGACACATGGCTCAACTCTAGGATGACTGGGAGAGGAAGCCACTCTTCAGGGACCATCCAGGGAGCAAGGCCCAGGCTGAGCCCCTGCAGGCCCCTGGAACACTCGGGTACCACTCTGTGCCAGGCAACAGGCTTGGCCCAGAGGACAGGGATGCGGCTGGAGGAGAACAAAGAACAGCCAGGCGTGCGTGCTTAGAGCCCAAGGTGGTAGTGCAGAGGACAGAGGGGCTGTCCTATCTCTGGCCCTGGCATTATCCAGATGCTGGCCAAAGCCTGCAGTGGCAGCTTTCGTGGAGAGCAAAGGTGAGCACAGTAGGGAAAACAGCTGCTGCCAGCAAGGAGCCACCTTGGTCTAGACTTCAGTGAGCCCTGCTGACTCTCAGTCTCCCTCCAGCCCACGGCAGACCCTCTCTGGAGTCCCAGGGCCAATCTCCAAGCCCACATGGACCCCAGCCTAGCCTGCCTCTGGTCAGATGCCAAATGTAGACTGTCTCTTTCCCTTGTGGGGTCTGACTGGTTGGTCCGAGGTGCCAAGCAAGCCTTGGCCCCAGGTAAGCCCCGCCCCCATGAAGTCCCAGATGTCAGTGCTGGAAGCAGAGCCTCAGAGGGAAAGTGAATCCACATCCAGAGCAGGGATTCACCATTTTCCTCCCCAAAGGAGGAAAGTCTAAGGATCTGGCAGCCCTGGCAGACTTGGGGGCTGTCACACAGTCGTTGCAAGGAAGACGGGGTCTTGTGGTGGGGAACATGCCATCCAGCCATGTCTGGCTCCTGTCAGTGCGACTGCAGGCAGTGAGCAGCAGAGCTGGGGAAGGACATCTGCAAGGCACCGCTGTGGGTGAACACCTTGCCGCGGCCCCTCCACGGCCTCCCTGCGGACAGCATCCCGCAGCCAGTGGAGGTCCCGCAGGACCTCAGGAGCTCAGGGGGATGCGTGGGCATTCCAGGTGGGGAATGGTGGGAGACTTCAGGGTTCAGAACCACCCTAGTGGCTGGAGAAGGCTGGTGAGGAAGGCAGGTGTCCACTTCCAGCATGGCTCGGAGGTTGGTTCGATCCTGAAGGTCAGTGCTCCCATATCTCAAGGCTGTGAGGCACCCCTGATGGTGACAGGGTCCCATAAGGGGTGGAAGGTGGGACATGAACACTCAGCATCTGCCTGAAAAGAAGCCTTACGTCAGCAGACAGGGAGCCCCTGGGCAGGTTTGTGTTTGGGAAGAACATTCTTGATTTCACTGTGACAGTGTCCAGGGAAGCCTCCTCCCACCCACAGAGAGGGACCTTTAGGTCATGCTCAAGGGGCCAGGACCTCATTCTCTGGGCCCTTCCTGCATAAAGTAACATCAGGATCTCACCCTCTCTAACTTGAGTTGATTCCCTGGTGTAGCTGCAGCCTGGACTGCCTGGTGGGGCCAGGGCTGGCTTAAAGATCTCCTTACTCACTGAGGTGGGGGTCCATGCTGGGGTTCCTTGATGTGGTTTGGACCTCCTTAGAGCACAGTGGCCCAGCAAAGGCCAACTGACTCTTATCACCATCCCTGAAGGCACGTCATTTCACATCACTGCAGTCATAGGCCTGCAGGACCCGTCTCAATGGGCCAGTGTCACATCATAAGGGCATGTGGTGTAGTTTCTGCAGGCCCCCTAGCCAGGTGTGAAGCTCAGCACAGCCCCCCACCACGTGTGAGCTCGGGGCCTGCTCCCTTCTTTTGCCACAGTTCTGGTATCAGTCCACAATTCCCCCTAGGCCGTGTAGCCTGTCCAGTGTCCAGCATCTCAGTTCTCCCACTCCTAACTGGTTCAAAGATGCAGTTTGAGGCTTTTGGGTCCCAGGAGGAGGACTCTGCCCAGGGGCTGCTGGGGAAGTCTGTGCTGCATGTCTGCGACACGGAAGTCGGGTGGGGTCAGCTTGTGAGTCTCTGTGTGCAGCGGGTTGGTCCACCACCAGTCTAGATGTTGGGGTGAAGGTGTGCTTTTAGATGAAATTAACATCAACCATCTGGGGACTTTGATAAAGCAGACCTTTCTCCCTAGTGTGGGTGGCCCTTATCCAATCTTTGCTCCCTTAAGGGCAAAGACAGGTTCCCAAAAAAGCGATTCAGCCTCCAGACTGCCAGTGAGGATCACTGTCGTTGTGTCAGTTTGACTGGGTCCTGGGGTGCCCAGAACAAGCATGATCCCGGGTGTGTCTATGAGGGTGACTCTGGATCTGCACGCAGAGTAAAGGAGATGGGCCTCAGTGAGGGTGGGCCTCGTCCAGTCAGGTGAGGGCCCGAGAGGAACAAAAAGGCCGAGTCAGAGAGAACTCCTGCCTGACGGCTAGCGCTAGCGCACTGCTCGCCTGTTTTCAGACTCAGATTCAGGCTGGGTCCACACCACGGGCTCTCCTGAGTCTCTAGCTTGCAGACGGCAGATTTGGGGACCCCTTGGCCTCCACAGTTGAGTGAGCCAATTCCTTATCTTCCTCTTCCTCTGTGTATCCTGAATTGGTTCTGTTTCTCTGGAGAACCTCAACTAACACACAGCCCATCAGCCAAAGGTTATCAAGAGCATACCAGCTGTGAGGAAAGCTGCAGATGGAGGCGCTACTCTGGATAGTATCTCGATCAGCTTGGTCTGTGTAATACCATAGACTGGGTGCTCAGACAACAACATTTCTTTCTCACAGTACTGAAAACTGCAAGCCCGAGACCACGGTGTCAGTACCTGAGCCCTCTCTTCCCCGGGGCCTCACATGGTCTTCCCTCGGTGTGTCTGCTCTCATTTCCTCTTCTTACAAGGACACTAGTCTATTGGATTAAGGTGCACCCCTGGGACCTCATTTTACCTTTACCACCTCTTAAAAGGTCCCATCTCTAAACACAGCACCATTCTGAGGTCCTGGGAATTAGGGTTCCAAAATGTGAAGTTGGGGGGATGCAGCGCAACCCGCATTAGAAGGTGGACGTCAAACTAAAAGCTCAGTTACCACAGAAGTGATCCTAAGGCATAGGCCTCCTGTCTCAGGAACTTAGGGGCCTGGGTACACCACTGCGGTCCTGTGCGTTTTGTGAGCTTCTGGTGGGGGTGACTTAGGATTTAGTCATGTCCTCCCAATTGAGGTCATTAGCCATCTCAGCGTCATACCCCAATTTCTTGATGTTCTGGACAGCCATAACCATGATTTCATGGGTTCACTCCAGTATTTTAACAGGATGTCCATCTCCTATCTGCTGCTGCTCCTGCTAAGTAGCTTCAGTCGTGTCTGATTCTGCGTGACCCCATAGACAGCAGCCCACCAGGCTCCCCCGTCCCTGGGATTCTCCAGGCAAGAACACTGGAGTGGGTTGCCATTTCCTTCTCCAATGCATGAAAGTGAAAAGTGAAAGTGAGTTGCTCGGTCTGTGTAATACCGAGAGGAACAAAAAGGCAGAGTCGCAGAGAACTCCTGCCCAACGGCTTGAGCTAGCACACTGGTCGCCTGTCTTCAGACTCAGATTCAGGCTGGGTCCACACCACGGGCTCATGTCCGACTCAGCGACGCCATGGACTGCAGCCTACCGGGCTCTTCCATCCTTGGGATTTTCCAGGCAAGAGTACTAGAGTGGGGTGCCATTGCCTTCTCCGATCTCCTGTCCAGGACATAGTATTTAAGATTCTCAGAGGTGAAGCCCAACTGCTAACTAAGTGATTCAGCCTCCAGACTGCCAGTGAGGATCACTGTCGTTGTGTCAGTTTGACTGGGTCCTGGGGTGCCCAGAACAAGCATGATCCCGGGTGTGTCTATGAGGGTGACTCTGGATCTGCACGCAGAGTAAAGGAGATGGGCCTCAGTGAGGGTGGGCCTCGTCCAGTCAGGTGAGGGCCCGAGAGGAACAAAAAGGCCGAGTCAGAGAGAACTCCTGCCTGACGGCTAGCGCTAGCGCACTGCTCGCCTGTTTTCAGACTCAGATTCAGGCTGGGTCCACACCACGGGCTCTCCTGAGTCTCTAGCTTGCAGACGGCAGATTTGGGGACCCCTTGGCCTCCACAGTTGAGTGAGCCAATTCCTTATCTTCCTCTTCCTCTGTGTATCCTGAATTGGTTCTGTTTCTCTGGAGAACCTCAACTAACACACAGCCCATCAGCCAAAGGTTATCAAGAGCATACCAGCTGTGAGGAAAGCTGCAGATGGAGGCGCTACTCTGGATAGTATCTCGATCAGCTTGGTCTGTGTAATACCATAGACTGGGTGCTCAGACAACAACATTTCTTTCTCACAGTACTGAAAACTGCAAGCCCGAGACCACGGTGTCAGTACCTGAGCCCTCTCTTCCCCGGGGCCTCACATGGTCTTCCCTCGGTGTGTCTGCTCTCATTTCCTCTTCTTACAAGGACACTAGTCTATTGGATTAAGGTGCACCCCTGGGACCTCATTTTACCTTTACCACCTCTTAAAAGGTCCCATCTCTAAACACAGCACCATTCTGAGGTCCTGGGAATTAGGGTTCCAAAATGTGAAGTTGGGGGGATGCAGCGCAACCCGCATTAGAAGGTGGACGTCAAACTAAAAGCTCAGTTACCACAGAAGTGATCCTAAGGCATAGGCCTCCTGTCTCAGGAACTTAGGGGCCTGGGTACACCACTGCGGTCCTGTGCGTTTTGTGAGCTTCTGGTGGGGGTGACTTAGGATTTAGTCATGTCCTCCCAATTGAGGTCATTAGCCATCTCAGCGTCATACCCCAATTTCTTGATGTTCTGGACAGCCATAACCATGATTTCATGGGTTCACTCCAGTATTTTAACAGGATGTCCATCTCCTATCTGCTGCTGCTCCTGCTAAGTAGCTTCAGTCGTGTCTGATTCTGCGTGACCCCATAGACAGCAGCCCACCAGGCTCCCCCGTCCCTGGGATTCTCCAGGCAAGAACACTGGAGTGGGTTGCCATTTCCTTCTCCAATGCATGAAAGTGAAAAGTGAAAGTGAGTTGCTCGGTCTGTGTAATACCGAGAGGAACAAAAAGGCAGAGTCGCAGAGAACTCCTGCCCAACGGCTTGAGCTAGCACACTGGTCGCCTGTCTTCAGACTCAGATTCAGGCTGGGTCCACACCACGGGCTCATGTCCGACTCAGCGACGCCATGGACTGCAGCCTACCGGGCTCTTCCATCCTTGGGATTTTCCAGGCAAGAGTACTAGAGTGGGGTGCCATTGCCTTCTCCGATCTCCTGTCCAGGACATAGTATTTAAGATTCTCAGAGGTGAAGCCCAACTGCTAACCTTGGCACATAACGCTCACGTAACTACTTAGAAAACAGTGCCTCTCGGTGCCCAGGCGGCCGTGAGAGTGAAGAGCTGAGCAACCACTGCTCTTCCTCCCTCATCTCCTCTGCTCTGGAGCAGGCCAGTGTGTGAAGCCTCGGTCATCCCAGCCCTGCTTCACTGCCTACTGGGGTCCTCCGGCTTTGTGGGCCCACCCAGGTCTGCACAGGGGCAGGGACAGGCCAGGGAGGTGGCTGGAGCAGGATCAGACAGAATGTCCTTGTCTCATTCTCATCCGTTTCCATGGCTGGAGCCAACTCACCGGCTGTCCAGGGAGCTTGTGGAGGGCTGCAGGGAAGGGGGTAACCAGAATGGGGGCAGCTTCCTTCTTCTGACTTTGGGAAGGGAGGAGGCCATGAGCAGAGAATAACAGGAAACAACCCCTGGCTGGCACCAGCTGGGAAACAGGGTCTGGGACCCCCAGGGCTGCTTATTTTTTAGCTCTTAGATCCCCACCCTTCGGGACAGCTCCAGGGCCTGTGGCCTCAGAGGAAGGAGGCTGTGCATGGGATCCAGCAGCAACCTAAGCCCCCAGCTGGACCCAGGCCAGTGAGTGGGGTTCTCTGAGGGCACCCTGAGGCTTGGTTCCGAGTTCCCTCCACCCAGACCTGTAGGCATAAGAAGCCGCAGAGAGAGGACCAGAGGAGCAGCAGCCAGGCGGTGCCAACGTGCAGGTGTCCCTGCTGTCAGAGTGGCCAGGCTGGTGCAGAGACCTGGGAAGGCTTCCTGGAGGGGGCCTGGAGCAGTGCTGGTTGGGAGACTCTAGAATGGTGGGAGGTGCCACCTGCTCTGTTCACAGAGGCAGCCACCAGCTGAGTGTGGCCCATGCAGTAAGGAGCGAAGTTTCATTTGACTTCATTTGAGTTAAATTGCATTGAAGCAGTCCCCGGTGGCAGCAGCAGCTCTGCTCAACCAAGTGGGCTGAGCCTGGCACTGGACTGGGAAGGTCAGGTCCGGCTCCAGGGGGCTCGGGGTCAGTCTGCTGGCCCTTGGTGCGGGTTGTGCTGGTGAGAGGCATGTTCTCTGCTGGCGAGGGATGGGGTGACGTGAGGCTGGAGGAATGCACCCCCACCCCGTGTTGTCCTCGAGTGGTTTCCTCCCTGCCCTCAACAGGGCTGGCAGGGACGCGCTAGGCCACCCTCGGAACACAGGCTCAGCAGAGCACGACCTTTTCCATGCAAGGCCAGTGAAACCACATTCCAGACTTGACTGGTCACAACCAGGAAGCCAGCTGGGAGGGGATCAAGGGCCTGGGAAACCCAAGGGAGTTCCTTTTAGTTAATGAGGTAATTTTTGAAAAGCCCCTAAGGATGGAGGCTGCTTGTCAGAAGAACCAACCTTGTGATTAGAGGGTTAGCACTTTCAGCCCCACACCAACGTCTGGGGAGGTGTGAGGCGGTGGAGGTGAATCCATAGCCAATGGCTGATAATTTAATTACTCATCTCTCTGTAATGAAGCCTCCATAAAACCCCCAGAGGACTGGGTTTACAGAACTTCTTGGTTGGAGAATACACGGAGATTTAGGGAGAGTGGGTTGTGCTCAGGGCAGAGAAGTTCCATACCCCTTCCCACATACCTTGTCCTTTGCATCTCTTCCATCTGGCTCTTCCTGAGTTATATCCTTTTATAATAAATCAGTAATCTGGTAAGAAAATAGCTTCTTTGAGTTCTGTGAGCCATTGTGGAAAAATAATTGAACTCAAGGAGGGAGCTTTTTGGAACTTCTGATCTATAGCTGGCTGATGAGAAGCACAGGTGCAACTTGGACTTTGACTGGCATCTGAAGGCAAGGGGTGGGAAAATGTGCAGGCACAGTCTAATGGGATCGGATGCTACCTCCAGGTAGATGGATTAAAAATTAAATTAAAGTGTAAAACGTTTCCTGATACCTGGCTGGTATCAGAAAATTGTGTCATGTGGGGAACTCTCCCCTCCACCAACATTAAGTGATCAGAAGTGTCAGAAGTGAAGGATAGTGCCAGAGTATAAGATACACAGGAGTGTGAGTTCTACACAATAATTAAAGGAACTGAAAGTAGAGTTGTACACCTGTGTTCATAGTGTGTGCAAGAGTGTGTGTCTTAGTCGCTCAGTTGTGTCCGAGTCTTTGAGACCCCATGGACCTTAGCCTGGAGGTGATGGAATTCCAGTTGAGCTATTTCAAATCCTGAAAGATGATGCTGTGACAGTGCTGCACTCAATCTGCCAGCAAATTTGGAAAACTCAGCAGTGGCCACAGGACTGGAAAAGGTCAGTTTTCATTCCAATCCCAAAGAAAGGCAATGCCAAAGAATGCTCAAACTACCGCACAATTGCACTCATCTCACACACTAGTAAAGTAATGCTCAAAATTCTGCAAGCCAGGCTTCAGCAATACGTGAACTGTGAACTTCCTGATGTTCAAGCTGGTTTTAGAAAAGGAAGAGGAACCAGAGATCAAATTGCCAACATCCGTTGAGTCATCGAAAAAGCAAGAGAGTTCCAGAAAAACATCTATTTCTGCTTTATTGATAGCTTCCCTGGTGGCTCAGAGGTTAAAGCGTCTGCCTGCAATGCGGGAGACCTGGGTTCGATCCCTGGGTCAGGAAGATCCCCTGGAGAAGGAAATGGCAATCCACTCCAGTATTCTTGCCTAGAGAATCCCATGGACAGAGGAGCTTGGTGGGCTACAGGCCACGGGGTCGCAAAGAGTCGGACACGACTGAGCGACTTCCCTTTCTGCTTTATTGACTATGCCTAAGCCAGGCTTCAGCAGTATGTGAACCATGAACTAGCAGATGTTCAAGCTGGTTTTAGAAAAGGCAGAGGAACCAGAGATCAAATTGCCCACATCCACTGGATCATTGAAAAAGCAAGAGAGTTCCAGAAAAAGATCTACTTCTGCTTTATTGACTATGCCAAAGCCTTTGACTGTGTGGATCACAACAAACTGGAAAATTCTTTAAGAGATGGTAATACAAGACCACCTGATCTGCCTCTTGAGAAATCCGTATGCAGGTCTGGAAGCAACAGTTAGAACTGGACATGGAACAATAGACTGGTTCCAAATAGGAAAAGGAATATGTCAAGGCTATATAGTGTCACCCTGCTTATTTAACTTAGATGCAGAGTACATCATGAAAAATGCTGGGCTGGTTGAAGCACAAGCTGGAATCAAGATTGTTGGGAGAAATATCAATAACCCATAGGCAGATGACACCACCCTTATGGCAGAAAGTGAAGAAGAACTAAAGAGCTTCTTGATGAAAGTGAAAGAGGAGAGTGGAAAAGTTGGCTTAAAGCTCAACATTCAGAAAACTAAGATCATGGCATCTGGTCCCATCACTTCATGGCAAATAGACGGGGAAACAGTGGCGGACTTTATTTTTTGGGGCTCCAAAATCACTGCAGATGGTGATTGCAGCCATGAAATTAAAAGACGCTTGCTCCTTGGAAGAAAAGCTATGACCAACCTAGACAGCATATCAAAAACCAGAGACAGTACTTTGCCAACAAAGGTCCGTCTAGTCAAGGCTATGGTTTTTTCAGTAGTCATGTATGGATGTGTGAGTTGGACTATAAAGAAAGCTGAGTGCCGAAGAACTGACGCTTTTGAACTGTGATGTTGGAGAAGACTTTTCAGAGTCTGTTGGACAGCCAGAAGATCCAACTGGTCCATCCTAAAGGAGATCAGTCCTGGGTGTTCACTGGAAGGACTGATGTTGAAGCTGAAACTCTAATACTTTGGCCACCTGATGCCAAGAGCTGATTCATTTGAAGAGATCCTGATGCTGGGAGGGATTGGAGGCAGGAGGAGAAGGGAACGACAGAGGATGAGATGGTTGGATGGCATCACCAACTCGGTGGAGATGAGTTTGGGTGAACTCTGGGAGTTGGTGATGGACAAGGAAGCCTAGCGTGCTGCAGTCCATGGGGTCGCAAAGAGTCGGACACGACTGAACGACTGAACTGAACTGAATATACATATAAATAGAATCACCAAAGGAGAAAACAAAGAGAGAGGAACATAAAAATGTGTAAAGAAATAATAGAAAACTCAGAACACAGTAATAAAAGAATAATAATCTAATTAAAAGTGAGCAGATGACCCGAATAGGCATTTTTCCAAAGAAGATATTCAGATGGCTAACAGGTAGATGAAAAGTGTTCAACATCACAGACCATCAGGGAAATGAAAATCAGACCACAGTGAGACATCACCTTGTGCCTAGTAGAATGACTAGTATCAAAAACAGAAATAACAAGTGTTGGTGAGGATGTGGAGAAAATAGGTCACTTGTGCACCTCTAATGGGAATGTAAATTGGTTCAGCCACTATGGAAAACAGCATAGGGATTCAAAAATTAAATTTAAAAATTAATTTAATAAATAAAAGTAAGCTGTATATGATCCAGCAATTCTACTTCTGGGTGTATACCTGAAGAAAATGAAATCACTATCCTGAAAAGATATCCACTCGCATGTTCACAGCAGAATGATTTACAGTAATAGCCAGGACACTGAAAACTTGTCCCTATTGACAGGTGAACAGATAAGGAAAGATCGTATCGATTAATACGCGTGTATAAGACATCAAACCAGTCAATCGTAAAGGAAATCAACCCTGAATATGCTAAAGCTGAAGTTCCAATACTTTGGTCACCTGATGCAAAAAGATGACTCACCTGATGCTGAGAAAGACCGAGGGCAGGAGAAGGGAGCGACGGAGCATCACATGGCTGTATAACATCACCGACGCAGCAGACATGAGTTTGAGCCAACTGCAGGATACAGTGAAGGACAGGGAAGCTGGCGTGCTGCAGTCCACGGGGTCACAAAGAGTCGGACCCGACTCAGTGACTGAACAACAGCAAATGCGTGTGTCTATGTGCTGAGTCGCTCAGTCGTGTCCGGCTCTTTGCAGCCCCAGGCTCCTCTGTCCATGAAATTTTCCAGGCAAGAATACTGGAGTGGGTTGCCATGCCCTCCTCCAGGGGATCTTCCCAACCCGTGGATCAAACCCACATATCCTGCATCTCCTGCATTGGCAGGCCAATTCTTTACCACTAGCACCATCTGGGAAGCCCCCTGTGTGTGTGTATATATTATCAGTAATTATACATATATATATATATATATATATATAATTCAGACATTAAAAAAGAAGGAAATCTTGTCATTTGAGACACATTGGAAGGGCTTTGAGGGCATCATGCTAAGTGAAACAAACCAAATAGAGAAAGACAAATACTGTATTATCTTTCTTATACATAGAATCTTGGAAAAAAAAAAAACAAAAAACAAAAACACTTCATATAAACAGACCAGACTGGTGCTTTCAAAAGGCAGGTGGTTAGGGAATTGGATGAAGTTAGTTAAAAAGTACAGACTTTCAGTTATAAGATAAATAAGTTCTGGAGATATAATGTAAAGGGCAGTGACTATAGCTAGCAATTCAGTTCAGTTCAGTTCAGTCGCTCAGTCGTGTCCGACTCTTTGTGACCCCATGAATCGCAGCACGCCAGGCCTCCCTGTCCATCACCAACTCCCGGAGTTCGCTCAGACTCACGTCCATCGAGTCCGTGATGCCATCCAGCCATCTCATCCTCGGTCGTCCCCTT